>CM059425.1:93615587-93908087 GCA_030390025.1 Squalus acanthias
TTGACCAGGGCCCAGAGTGCAGTAAAACAAGGGGATTGACCAGGGCCCAGAGTGCAGTAAAACAAGGGGATTGACCAGGGCTCACAGTGCAGGAAACCAGGGGAAGGATCAGGGCCCAGAGTGCAAGAAACCAGGGGAAGGACCAGGGCACAGAGTACAGGAAACCAGGGGAATGACCAGGGCACAGAGTGCAGGAAACCAGGGGAAGGATCAGGGCTCAGAGTGCAAGAAACCAGGGGAAGGACCAGGGCCCAGAGTGCAAGAAACAAGAGGAAGGACCAGGGCACAGAGTGCAGGAAACAAGAGGAAGGACCAGAGCCCAGAGTGCAGGAAACCAGAAGAAGGACCAGGGCCCAGAGTGCTGGAAACCAGGGGATTGACCAGGGTGCAGAAAACCAGGGGAAGGGACAGGACCCAGAGTGCAAGAAACCAGGGGAAGGATCCGGGCCCAGAGTGCAAGAAACCAGAGAAAGGACCAGGGCCCAGAGTGCAGGGAACCAGAAGAAGTACCAGGGCCCCAGAGTGCAGGAAACCAGGGATTGACCAGGGCCCAGAGTGCAGGAAACCAGGAGAAGGACCAGGGCCCAGAGTGCAGGAAACCAGGGGAAGGACCAGGGCCCAGAGTGCAGGAAACCAGGGGACGGACCAGGGCCCAGAGTGCAGGAAAGCAGGGAAAGGACCAGGGCCCAGAGTGCAGGAAACCAGGGGAAGGACCAGGGCCCAGAGTGCAGGAAACCAGGGGAAGGACCAGGGCCCAGAGAGCAGGAAACCAGGGGAAGGACCAGGCCCCAGAGCTCAGGAAACCAGGGCAAGGAGTAGGTCGCAGAGTGTTAGAAACAAGGAGAAGGACAAGCCCCAAAGCTCAGTAAACCAGGGCCAAAAGCTCAGGAAACCAGGGGAAGGACCAGGGCCCAGAGTGCAGGAAACCAGGGGAAGGATCAGGGCCCAGAGTGCAGGAAACCAGGGGATTGACCAGGGCCCAGATGCAGTAAAACAAGGGGATTGACCAGGGCCCAGAGTGCAGTAAAACAAGGGGATTGACCAGGGCCCAGAGTGCAGTAAAACAAGGGGATTGACCAGGGCTCACAGTGCAGGAAACCAGGGGAAGGATCAGGGCCCAGAGTGCAAGAAACCAGGGGAAGGACCAGGGCACAGAGTACAGGAAACCAGGGGAATGACCAGGGCCCAGAGTGTTAGAAACAAGGAGAAGGACCAGCCCCAAAGCTCACGAAACCAGGGGAAGGACAAGGGCCCCGAGTGCAGGAAACCAGAGGAAGTACCAGCCCCAGAGTGCAGGAAACCAGGGCAAGGAGTAGGTCGCAGAGTGCAGGAAACCAGGGGATTGACCAGGGCCCAGAGTGTTAGAAACAAGGAGATGGACCAGCCCCAAAGCTCACGAAACCAGGGGAAGGACAAGGGCCCCGAGTGCAGGAAACCAGAGGAAGTACCAGCCCCAGAGTGCAGGAAACCAGGGCAAGGAGTAGGTCGCAGAGTGTTAGAAACAAGGAGAAGGACAAGCCCCAAAGCTCAGTAAACCAGGGCCAAAAGCTCAGGAAACCAGGGGAAGGACCAGGGCCCAGAGTGCAAGAAACCAGGGAAAGGACTTGGGCGTAGAGTGCAGGAAACCAGGGGAATGACCAGGGCCCAGAGTGTTAGAAACAAGGAGAAGGACCAGCCCCAAAGCTCACGAAACCAGGGGAAGGACAAGGGCCCGAGTGCAGGAAACCAGAGGAAGTACCAGCCCCAGAGTGCAGGAAACCAGGGCAAGGAGTAGGTCGCAGAGTGCAGGAAACCAGGGGATTGACCAGGGCCCAGAGTGCAGTAAAACAAGGGGATTGACCAGGGCCCAGAGTGCAGTAAAACAAGGGGATTGACCAGGGCTCACAGTGCAGGAAACCAGGGGAAGGATCAGGGCCCAGAGTGCAAGAAACCAGGGGAAGGACCAGGGCACAGAGTACAGGAAACCAGGGGAATGACCAGGGCACAGAGTGCAGGAAACCAGGGGAAGGATCAGGGCTCAGAGTGCAAGAAACCAGGGGAAGGACCAGGGCCCAGAGTGCAAGAAACAAGAGGAAGGACCAGGGCACAGAGTGCAGGAAACAAGAGGAAGGACCAGAGCCCAGAGTGCAGGAAACCAGAAGAAGGACCAGGGCCCCGAGTGCAGGAATCCAGGGCCCAGAATGAAGGAAACCAGGGGAAGGACAAGACCCAGAGCTCAGGAAACCAGAGGAAGCACCAGAACCCAGAGCACAGGAAACCAGGGCCCAGAGCTCAGGAAACCAGGGGAAGGACCAGGGCCCAGATTGCAGGAAACCAGGGGAAGGACCATGCCCCAGAGCTCAGGAAACCAGGGGAAGGACCAGGGCCCAGAGTGCAGAAAACCAGGGGAAGGACCAGGCCCCAGAGCTCAGGAAACCAGGGGAAGGACCAGGGCCCAGAGTGCAGGAAACCAGGGGAAGGACTTGGGCCCAGAGTGCAGGAAACCAGGAGAAGGACCAGGGCCCCGAGTGCAGGAATCCAGGGCCCAGAATGAAGGAAACCAGGGGAAGGACAAGACCCAGAGCTCAGGAAACCAGAGGAAGCACCAGAACCCAGAGCACAGGAAACCAGGGCCCAGAGCTCAGGAAACCAGGGGAAGGACCAGGGCCCACAGTGCAGGAAACCAGGGGAAGGACCAGGGCCCAGAGTGCAGGAAACCAGAGGAAGGACCAGCCCCAAAGCTCAGGAAACCAGGGGAAGGACCAGGGCCCAGTGTGCAGTAAAACAAGGGGAAGGATCAGGGCCCAGAGTGCAGGAAACCAGGGGAAGGACCAGGGCCCAGTGTGCAGTAAAACAAGGGGAAGGATCAGGGCCCAGAGTGCAAGAAACCAGGGGAAGGATCAGGGCCCAGAGTGCAAGAAACCAGGGGAAGGATCAGGGCCCAGAGTGCAAGAAACCAGGGGAAGGATCAGGGCCCAGAGTGCAAGAAACCAGGGGAAGGATCAGGGCCCAGAGTGCAAGAAACCAGGGGAAGGACCATGGCCCAGAGTGCAAGAAACCAGGGGAAGGACCAGGGGCCCAGAGTGCAAGAAACCAGAGGAAGGATCAGGGCCCAGAGTGCAGGGAACCAGAAGAAGGACCAGAGAAAGGACCAGGGCCCAGAGTACAGGAAACCAGGGGATTGACCAGGGCCCAGAGTGCAGGAAACCAGGGGAAGGCCCAGAGTGCAGGAAACCAGGGGAAGGACCAGGGCCCAGAGTGCAGGAAACCGGGGGAAGGACCAGAGCCCAGAGCTCAGGAAACCAGGGGAAGGACCAGGGCCCAGAGTGCAGGAAACCAGAGGAAGAACCAGGGCCCAGAGTGCAAGAAACCAGGGGAAGGACCAGGGCCCAGAGTGCAAGAAACAAGAGGAAGGACCAGGGCCCAGAGTGCAAGAAACCAGGGGAAGGACCAGGGCCCCAAAGTGAAGTAAAACAAGGGGATTGACCAGGGCCCGGAGTGCAAGAAACCAGAGAAAGGACCAGGGCCCAGAGTGCAGGGAACAAGAAGAAGGACCAGGGCCCAGAGTGCAGGGAACAAGAAGAAGTACCAGGGCCCAGAGTGCAGGAAACCAGGGGATTGACCAGGGCCCAGAGTGCAGGAAACCAGGAGAAGGACCAGGGCCCAGAGTGCAGGAAACCAGGAGAAGGACCAGGGCCCAGAGTGCAGGAAACCAGGGGAAGGACCAGGGCCCAGAGTGCAGGAAACCAGGGGACGGACCAGGGCCCAGAGTGCAGGAAAGCAGAGGAAGGATCAGGGCCCAGCGTGCAGGAAACCAGGGGATTGACTTGGGCCCACAGTGCAGGAAACCAGGGGAAGGATCAGGGCCCAGAGTGCAAGAAACCAGGGCCCAGAGTGCAAGAAACAAGAGGAAGGACCAGGGCCCAGAGTGCAAGAAACCAGGGAAGGACCAGGGCCCAGAATGAAGTAAAACAAGGGGATTGACCAGGGCCCGGAGTGCAAGAAACCAGAGAAAGGACCAGGGCCCAGAGTGCAGGGAACCAGAAGAAGTACCAGGGCCCAGAGTGCAGGAAACCAGGGGATTGACCGGGGCCCAGAGTGCAGGAAACCAGGAGAAGGACCAGGGCCCAGAGTGCAGGAAACCAGGGGAAGGACCAGGGCCCAGAGTGCAGGAAACCAGGGGACGGACCAGGGCCCAGAGTGCAGGAAAGCAGGGAAAGGACCAGGGCCCAGAGTGCGAGAAACCAGAAGAAGGACCAGGCCCCAGAGCTCAGGAAACCAGGGGAAGGACCAGGGCCCAGATTGCAGGAAACCAGGGGAAGGACCAGGGCCCAGAGAGCAGGAAACCAGGGGAAGGACCAGGGTCCAGAGTGCAGGAAACCAGGAGAAGGACCAGGGCCCCGAGTGCAGGAAACCAGGGCCCAGAATGAAGGAAACCAGGGGAAGGACCAGGGCCCAGAGTGCAGCAATCCAGGTCCCAGAATGAAGGAAACCAGAGGAAGTACCAGCCCCAGAGTGCAGGAAACCAGGGCAAGGAGTAGGTCGCAGAGTGTTAGAAACAAGGAGAAGGACAAGCCCCAAAGCTCAGTAAACCAGGGCCAAAAGCTCAGGAAACAAGAGGAAGCACCAGGACCCAGAGCACAGGAAACCAGGGGAAGGACCAGGACCCAGAGTGCAGGAAACCAGGGGAAGGACCAGGGCCCAGAGTGCAAGAAACCAGTGGAAGGACCAGGGCCCAGAGTACAAGAAACCAGGGGAAGGACCAGGGCCCAGAGTGCAAGAAACTAGGGGAAGGACCAGGGCCCAGAGTGCAAGAAACCAGGGGAAGAACCAGGGACCAGAGTGCAAGAAACCAGGGCCCAGAGTGCAACAAAGAAGAGGAAGGACCAGGGCCCAGATTGCAGGAAACCAGGGGAAGGACCAGGGCCCCGAGTGCAGGAAACCAGAGGAAGTACCAGCCCCAGAGTGCAGGAAACCAGGGCAAGGAGTAGGTCGCAGAGTGTTAGAAACAAGGAGAAGGACAAGCCCCAAAGCTCAGTAAACCAGGGCCAAAAGCTCAGGAAACCAGGGGAAGGACCAGGGCCCAGAGTGCAGGAAACCAGGGGAAGGATCAGGGCCCAGAGTGCAGGAAACCAGGGGATTGACCAGGGCCCAGATGCAGTAAAACAAGGGGATTGACCAGGGCCCAGAGTGCAGTAAAACAAGGGGATTGACCAGGGCCCAGAGTGCAGTAAAACAAGGGGATTGACCAGGGCTCACAGTGCAGGAAACCAGGGGAAGGATCAGGGCCCAGAGTGCAAGAAACCAGGGGAAGGACCAGGGCACAGAGTACAGGAAACCAGGGGAATGACCAGGGCCCAGAGTGTTAGAAACAAGGAGAAGGACCAGCCCCAAAGCTCACGAAACCAGGGGAAGGACAAGGGCCCCGAGTGCAGGAAACCAGAGGAAGTACCAGCCCCAGAGTGCAGGAAACCAGGGCAAGGAGTAGGTCGCAGAGTGCAGGAAACCAGGGGATTGACCAGGGCCCAGAGTGTTAGAAACAAGGAGATGGACCAGCCCCAAAGCTCACGAAACCAGGGGAAGGACAAGGGCCCCGAGTGCAGGAAACCAGAGGAAGTACCAGCCCCAGAGTGCAGGAAACCAGGGCAAGGAGTAGGTCGCAGAGTGTTAGAAACAAGGAGAAGGACAAGCCCCAAAGCTCAGTAAACCAGGGCCAAAAGCTCAGGAAACCAGGGGAAGGACCAGGGCCCAGAGTGCAAGAAACCAGGGAAAGGACTTGGGCGTAGAGTGCAGGAAACCAGGGGAATGACCAGGGCCCAGAGTGTTAGAAACAAGGAGAAGGACCAGCCCCAAAGCTCACGAAACCAGGGGAAGGACAAGGGCCCCGAGTGCAGGAAACCAGAGGAAGTACCAGCCCCAGAGTGCAGGAAACCAGGGCAAGGAGTAGGTCGCAGAGTGCAGGAAACCAGGGGATTGACCAGGGCCCAGAGTGCAGTAAAACAAGGGGATTGACCAGGGCCCAGAGTGCAGTAAAACAAGGGGATTGACCAGGGCTCACAGTGCAGGAAACCAGGGGAAGGATCAGGGCCCAGAGTGCAAGAAACCAGGGGAAGGACCAGGGCACAGAGTACAGGAAACCAGGGGAATGACCAGGGCACAGAGTGCAGGAAACCAGGGGAAGGATCAGGGCTCAGAGTGCAAGAAACCAGGGGAAGGACCAGGGCCCAGAGTGCAAGAAACAAGAGGAAGGACCAGGGCACAGAGTGCAGGAAACAAGAGGAAGGACCAGAGCCCAGAGTGCAGGAAACCAGAAGAAGGACCAGGGCCCAGAGTGCTGGAAACCAGGGGATTGACCAGGGTGCAGAAAACCAGGGGAAGGGACAGGACCCAGAGTGCAAGAAACCAGGGGAAGGATCCGGGCCCAGAGTGCAAGAAACCAGAGAAAGGACCAGGGCCCAGAGTGCAGGGAACCAGAAGAAGTACCAGGGCCCAGAGTGCAGGAAACCAGGGGATTGACCAGGGCCCAGAGTGCAGGAAACCAGGAGAAGGACCAGGGCCCAGAGTGCAGGAAACCAGGGGAAGGACCAGGGCCCAGAGTGCAGGAAACCAGGGGACGGACCAGGGCCCAGAGTGCAGGAAAGCAGGGAAAGGACCAGGGCCCAGAGTGCAGGAAACCAGGGGAAGGACCAGGGCCCAGAGTGCAGGAAACCAGGGGAAGGACCAGGGCCCAGAGAGCAGGAAACCAGGGGAAGGACCAGGCCCCAGAGCTCAGGAAACCAGGGCAAGGAGTAGGTCGCAGAGTGTTAGAAACAAGGAGAAGGACAAGCCCCAAAGCTCAGTAAACCAGGGCCAAAAGCTCAGGAAACCAGGGGAAGGACCAGGGCCCAGAGTGCAGGAAACCAGGGGAAGGATCAGGGCCCAGAGTGCAGGAAACCAGGGGATTGACCAGGGCCCAGATGCAGTAAAACAAGGGGATTGACCAGGGCCCAGAGTGCAGTAAAACAAGGGGATTGACCAGGGCCCAGAGTGCAGTAAAACAAGGGGATTGACCAGGGCTCACAGTGCAGGAAACCAGGGGAAGGATCAGGGCCCAGAGTGCAAGAAACCAGGGGAAGGACCAGGGCACAGAGTACAGGAAACCAGGGGAATGACCAGGGCCCAGAGTGTTAGAAACAAGGAGAAGGACCAGCCCCAAAGCTCACGAAACCAGGGGAAGGACAAGGGCCCCGAGTGCAGGAAACCAGAGGAAGTACCAGCCCCAGAGTGCAGGAAACCAGGGCAAGGAGTAGGTCGCAGAGTGCAGGAAACCAGGGGATTGACCAGGGCCCAGAGTGTTAGAAACAAGGAGATGGACCAGCCCCAAAGCTCACGAAACCAGGGGAAGGACAAGGGCCCCGAGTGCAGGAAACCAGAGGAAGTACCAGCCCCAGAGTGCAGGAAACCAGGGCAAGGAGTAGGTCGCAGAGTGTTAGAAACAAGGAGAAGGACAAGCCCCAAAGCTCAGTAAACCAGGGCCAAAAGCTCAGGAAACCAGGGGAAGGACCAGGGCCCAGAGTGCAAGAAACCAGGGAAAGGACTTGGGCGTAGAGTGCAGGAAACCAGGGGAATGACCAGGGCCCAGAGTGTTAGAAACAAGGAGAAGGACCAGCCCCAAAGCTCACGAAACCAGGGGAAGGACAAGGGCCCCGAGTGCAGGAAACCAGAGGAAGTACCAGCCCCAGAGTGCAGGAAACCAGGGCAAGGAGTAGGTCGCAGAGTGCAGGAAACCAGGGGATTGACCAGGGCCCAGAGTGCAGTAAAACAAGGGGATTGACCAGGGCCCAGAGTGCAGTAAAACAAGGGGATTGACCAGGGCTCACAGTGCAGGAAACCAGGGGAAGGATCAGGGCCCAGAGTGCAAGAAACCAGGGGAAGGACCAGGGCACAGAGTACAGGAAACCAGGGGAATGACCAGGGCACAGAGTGCAGGAAACCAGGGGAAGGATCAGGGCTCAGAGTGCAAGAAACCAGGGGAAGGACCAGGGCCCAGAGTGCAAGAAACAAGAGGAAGGACCAGGGCACAGAGTGCAGGAAACAAGAGGAAGGACCAGAGCCCAGAGTGCAGGAAACCAGAAGAAGGACCAGGGCCCCGAGTGCAGGAATCCAGGGCCCAGAATGAAGGAAACCAGGGGAAGGACAAGACCCAGAGCTCAGGAAACCAGAGGAAGCACCAGAACCCAGAGCACAGGAAACCAGGGCCCAGAGCTCAGGAAACCAGGGGAAGGACCAGGGCCCAGATTGCAGGAAACCAGGGGAAGGACCATGCCCCAGAGCTCAGGAAACCAGGGGAAGGACCAGGGCCCAGAGTGCAGAAAACCAGGGGAAGGACCAGGCCCCAGAGCTCAGGAAACCAGGGGAAGGACCAGGGCCCAGAGTGCAGGAAACCAGGGGAAGGACTTGGGCCCAGAGTGCAGGAAACCAGGAGAAGGACCAGGGCCCCGAGTGCAGGAATCCAGGGCCCAGAATGAAGGAAACCAGGGGAAGGACAAGACCCAGAGCTCAGGAAACCAGAGGAAGCACCAGAACCCAGAGCACAGGAAACCAGGGCCCAGAGCTCAGGAAACCAGGGGAAGGACCAGGGCCCACAGTGCAGGAAACCAGGGGAAGGACCAGGGCCCAGAGTGCAGGAAACCAGAGGAAGGACCAGCCCCAAAGCTCAGGAAACCAGGGGAAGGACCAGGGCCCAGTGTGCAGTAAAACAAGGGGAAGGATCAGGGCCCAGAGTGCAGGAAACCAGGGGAAGGACCAGGGCCCAGTGTGCAGTAAAACAAGGGGAAGGATCAGGGCCCAGAGTGCAAGAAACCAGGGGAAGGATCAGGGCCCAGAGTGCAAGAAACCAGGGGAAGGATCAGGGCCCAGAGTGCAAGAAACCAGGGGAAGGATCAGGGCCCAGAGTGCAAGAAACCAGGGGAAGGATCAGGGCCCAGAGTGCAAGAAACCAGGGGAAGGACCATGGCCCAGAGTGCAAGAAACCAGGGGAAGGACCAGGGCCCAGAGTGCAAGAAACCAGAGGAAGGATCAGGGCCCAGAGTGCAGGGAACCAGAAGAAGGACCAGAGAAAGGACCAGGGCCCAGAGTACAGGAAACCAGGGGATTGACCAGGGCCCAGAGTGCAGGAAACCAGGGGAAGGCCCAGAGTGCAGGAAACCAGGGGAAGGACCAGGGCCCAGAGTGCAGGAAACCGGGGGAAGGACCAGAGCCCAGAGCTCAGGAAACCAGGGGAAGGACCAGGGCCCAGAGTGCAGGAAACCAGAGGAAGAACCAGGGCCCAGAGTGCAAGAAACCAGGGGAAGGACCAGGGCCCAGAGTGCAAGAAACAAGAGGAAGGACCAGGGCCCAGAGTGCAAGAAACCAGGGGAAGGACCAGGGCCCAAAGTGAAGTAAAACAAGGGGATTGACCAGGGCCCGGAGTGCAAGAAACCAGAGAAAGGACCAGGGCCCAGAGTGCAGGGAACAAGAAGAAGGACCAGGGCCCAGAGTGCAGGGAACAAGAAGAAGTACCAGGGCCCAGAGTGCAGGAAACCAGGGGATTGACCAGGGCCCAGAGTGCAGGAAACCAGGAGAAGGACCAGGGCCCAGAGTGCAGGAAACCAGGAGAAGGACCAGGGCCCAGAGTGCAGGAAACCAGGGGAAGGACCAGGGCCCAGAGTGCAGGAAACCAGGGGACGGACCAGGGCCCAGAGTGCAGGAAAGCAGAGGAAGGATCAGGGCCCAGCGTGCAGGAAACCAGGGGATTGACTTGGGCCCACAGTGCAGGAAACCAGGGGAAGGATCAGGGCCCAGAGTGCAAGAAACCAGGGCCCAGAGTGCAAGAAACAAGAGGAAGGACCAGGGCCCAGAGTGCAAGAAACCAGGGGAAGGACCAGGGCCCAGAATGAAGTAAAACAAGGGGATTGACCAGGGCCCGGAGTGCAAGAAACCAGAGAAAGGACCAGGGCCCAGAGTGCAGGGAACCAGAAGAAGTACCAGGGCCCAGAGTGCAGGAAACCAGGGGATTGACCGGGGCCCAGAGTGCAGGAAACCAGGAGAAGGACCAGGGCCCAGAGTGCAGGAAACCAGGGGAAGGACCAGGGCCCAGAGTGCAGGAAACCAGGGGACGGACCAGGGCCCAGAGTGCAGGAAAGCAGGGAAAGGACCAGGGCCCAGAGTGCGAGAAACCAGAAGAAGGACCAGGCCCCAGAGCTCAGGAAACCAGGGGAAGGACCAGGGCCCAGATTGCAGGAAACCAGGGGAAGGACCAGGGCCCAGAGAGCAGGAAACCAGGGGAAGGACCAGGGTCCAGAGTGCAGGAAACCAGGAGAAGGACCAGGGCCCCGAGTGCAGGAAACCAGGGCCCAGAATGAAGGAAACCAGGGGAAGGACCAGGGCCCAGAGTGCAGCAATCCAGGTCCCAGAATGAAGGAAACCAGAGGAAGTACCAGCCCCAGAGTGCAGGAAACCAGGGCAAGGAGTAGGTCGCAGAGTGTTAGAAACAAGGAGAAGGACAAGCCCCAAAGCTCAGTAAACCAGGGCCAAAAGCTCAGGAAACAAGAGGAAGCACCAGGACCCAGAGTGCAGGAAACCAGGGGAAGGACCAGGGCCCAGAGTGCAAGAAACCAGTGGAAGGACCAGGGCCCAGAGTACAAGAAACCAGGGGAAGGACCAGGGCCCAGAGTGCAAGAAACTAGGGGAAGGACCAGGGCCCAGAGTGCAAGAAACCAGGGGAAGAACCAGGGACCAGAGTGCAAGAAACCAGGGCCCAGAGTGCAACAAAGAAGAGGAAGGACCAGGGCCCAGATTGCAGGAAACCAGGGGAAGGACCAGGGCCCCGAGTGCAGGAAACCAGAGGAAGTACCAGCCCCAGAGTGCAGGAAACCAGGGCAAGGAGTAGGTCGCAGAGTGTTAGAAACAAGGAGAAGGACAAGCCCCAAAGCTCAGTAAACCAGGGCCAAAAGCTCAGGAAACCAGGGGAAGGACCAGGGCCCAGAGTGCAGGAAACCAGGGGAAGGATCAGGGCCCAGAGTGCAGGAAACCAGGGGATTGACCAGGGCCCAGATGCAGTAAAACAAGGGGATTGACCAGGGCCCAGAGTGCAGTAAAACAAGGGGATTGACCAGGGCCCAGAGTGCAGTAAAACAAGGGGATTGACCAGGGCTCACAGTGCAGGAAACCAGGGGAAGGATCAGGGCCCAGAGTGCAAGAAACCAGGGGAAGGACCAGGGCACAGAGTACAGGAAACCAGGGGAATGACCAGGGCCCAGAGTGTTAGAAACAAGGAGAAGGACCAGCCCCAAAGCTCACGAAACCAGGGGAAGGACAAGGGCCCCGAGTGCAGGAAACCAGAGGAAGTACCAGCCCCAGAGTGCAGGAAACCAGGGCAAGGAGTAGGTCGCAGAGTGCAGGAAACCAGGGGATTGACCAGGGCCCAGAGTGTTAGAAACAAGGAGATGGACCAGCCCCAAAGCTCACGAAACCAGGGGAAGGACAAGGGCCCCGAGTGCAGGAAACCAGAGGAAGTACCAGCCCCAGAGTGCAGGAAACCAGGGCAAGGAGTAGGTCGCAGAGTGTTAGAAACAAGGAGAAGGACAAGCCCCAAAGCTCAGTAAACCAGGGCCAAAAGCTCAGGAAACCAGGGGAAGGACCAGGGCCCAGAGTGCAAGAAACCAGGGAAAGGACTTGGGCGTAGAGTGCAGGAAACCAGGGGAATGACCAGGGCCCAGAGTGTTAGAAACAAGGAGAAGGACCAGCCCCAAAGCTCACGAAACCAGGGGAAGGACAAGGGCCCCGAGTGCAGGAAACCAGAGGAAGTACCAGCCCCAGAGTGCAGGAAACCAGGGCAAGGAGTAGGTCGCAGAGTGCAGGAAACCAGGGGATTGACCAGGGCCCAGAGTGCAGTAAAACAAGGGGATTGACCAGGGCCCAGAGTGCAGTAAAACAAGGGGATTGACCAGGGCTCACAGTGCAGGAAACCAGGGGAAGGATCAGGGCCCAGAGTGCAAGAAACCAGGGGAAGGACCAGGGCACAGAGTACAGGAAACCAGGGGAATGACCAGGGCACAGAGTGCAGGAAACCAGGGGAAGGATCAGGGCTCAGAGTGCAAGAAACCAGGGGAAGGACCAGGGCCCAGAGTGCAAGAAACAAGAGGAAGGACCAGGGCACAGAGTGCAGGAAACAAGAGGAAGGACCAGAGCCCAGAGTGCAGGAAACCAGAAGAAGGACCAGGGCCCAGAGTGCTGGAAACCAGGGGATTGACCAGGGTGCAGAAAACCAGGGGAAGGGACAGGACCCAGAGTGCAAGAAACCAGGGGAAGGATCCGGGCCCAGAGTGCAAGAAACCAGAGAAAGGACCAGGGCCCAGAGTGCAGGGAACCAGAAGAAGTACCAGGGCCCAGAGTGCAGGAAACCAGGGGATTGACCAGGGCCCAGAGTGCAGGAAACCAGGAGAAGGACCAGGGCCCAGAGTGCAGGAAACCAGGGGAAGGACCAGGGCCCAGAGTGCAGGAAACCAGGGGACGGACCAGGGCCCAGAGTGCAGGAAAGCAGGGAAAGGACCAGGGCCCAGAGTGCAGGAAACCAGGGGAAGGACCAGGGCCCAGAGTGCAGGAAACCAGGGGAAGGACCAGGGCCCAGAGAGCAGGAAACCAGGGGAAGGACCAGGCCCCAGAGCTCAGGAAACCAGGGGAAGGACCAGGGCCCAGATTGCAGGAAACCAGGGGAAGGACCAGGGCCCAGATTGCAGGAAACCAGGGGAAGGACCATGCCCCAGAGCTCAGGAAACCAGGGGAAGGACCAGGGCCCAGATTGCAGAAAACCAGGGGAAGGACCAGGCCCCAGAGCTCAGGAAACCAGGGGAAGGACTTGGGACCAGAGTGCAGGAAACCAGGGGAAGGACCAGGGCCCAGAGTGCAGGAAACCAGGGGAAGGACCAGGGTCCAGAGTGCAGGAAACCAGGAGAAGGACCAGGGCCCCGAGTGCAGGAAACCAGGGCCCAGAATGAAGGAAACCAGGGGAAGGACCAGGGCCCCAGAGCTCAGGAAACCAGGGGAAGGACCAGGGCCCAGAGTGCAGGAAACCAGGGGAAGGACCAGGGCCCAGAGTGCAAGAAACCAGGGGAAGGACCAGGGCCCAGAGTGCAAGAAACCAGGGGAAGGACCAGGGCCCAGAGTGCAAGAAACCAGGGGAAGGACCAGGGCCCAGAGTGCAACAAAGAAGAGGAAGGACCAGGGCCCAGAGTGCAGGAAACCAGGGGAAGGACCAGGGCCCAGAGTGCAGGAAACCAGGGGATTGACCAGGGCCCAGAGTACAGGAAACCAGGGGAAGGACCGGGGCCCCGAGTGCAGGAAACCAGAGGAACTACAAGGGCCCAGAGTGCAGGAAACCAGGAGAAGGACCAGGCCCCAGAGCTCAGGAAACCAGGGGAAGGACCAGGGCCCCGAGTGCAGGAAACCAGAGGAACTAAAAGGGCCCAGAGTGCAGGAAACCAGGAGAAGGACCAGGGCCCCGAGTGCAGGAAACCAGAGGAAGGACCAGCCCCAGAGTGCAGGAAACCAGGGCAAGGACCAGGGCCCAGAGTGCAGGAAACCAGGGGAAGGACCAGGGCCCAGAGTGCAGTAAAACAAGGGGATTGACCAGGGCCCGGAGTGCAAGAAACCAGAGAAAGGACCAGAGCCCAGAGTGCAGGGAACCAGGAGAAGGACCAGGGCCCAGAGTGCAGGAAACCAGGGGAAGGACCAGGGCCCAGAGTGCAGGAAAGCAGGGAAAGGACCAGGGCCCAGAGTGCGAGAAACCAGGGGAAGGACCAGGGCCCAGAGTGCAGGAAACCAGGGGAAGGACCAGGGCCCAGAGTGCAAGAAACCAGGGAAAGGACCAGCCCCAAAGCTCAGGAAACCAGGGGAAGGACCAGGGCCCAGAGTGCAGGAAAACAGGGGATTGACCAGGGCCCAGAGTGCAGTAAAACAAGGGGATTGACCAGGGCCCAGAGTGCAGTAAAACAAGGGGATTGACCAGGGCTCACAGTGCAGGAAACCAGGGGAAGGATCAGGGCCCAGAGTGCAAGAAACAAGAGGAAGGACCAGGGCACAGAGTGCAGGAAACAAGAGGAAGGACCAGAGCCCAGAGTGCAGGAAACCAGAAGAAGGACCAGGGCCCAGAGTGCAGGAAACCAGGGGATTGACCAGGGTGCAGAAAACCAGAGGAAGGGACAGGACCCAGAGTGCAAGAAACCAGGGGAAGGATCCGGGCCCAGAGGGCAAGAAACCAGAGAAAGGACCAGGGCCCAGAGTGCAGGGAACCAGAAGCAGGACCAGGGCCCAGAGTACAGGAAACCAGGGGAAGGACTGGGGCCCCGAGTGCTGGAAACCAGAGGAAGTACAAGGCCCCAGAGTGCAGGAAACCAGGAGAAGGACCAGGGCCCCGAGTGCAGGAAACCAGAGGAAGGACCAGCCCCAGAGTGCAGGAAACCAGGGCAAGGACCAGGGCCCAGAGTGCAAGAAACCAGGGAAAGGACCAGGGCCCAGAGTGCAGGAAACCAGGGGATTGACTTGGGCCCAGAGTGCAGGAAACCAGGGGAAGGATCAGGGCCCAGAGTGCAAGAAACAAGAGGAAGGACCAGGGCCCAGAGTGCAAGAAACCAGGGGAAGGACCAGGGCCCAGAGTGCAGGAAAGCAGGGAAAGGACCAGGGCCCAGAGTGCAGGAAACCAGGGGACGGACCAGGCCCCAGAGCTCAGTAAACCAGGGGAAGGACCAGGGCCCAAATTGCAGGAAACCAGGGGAAGGACAATGCCCCAGAGCTCAGGAAACCAGGGGAAGGACCAGGGCCCAGATTGCAGAAAACCAGGGGAAGGACCAGGCCCCAGAGCTCAGGAAACGGACTTGGGACCAGAGTGCAGGAAACCAGGGGAAGGACCAGGGCCCAGAGTGCAGGAAACCAGGGGAAGGACCAGGGTCCAGAGTGCAGGAAACCAGGGGAAGGACCAGGGCCCAGAGTGCAGGAAACCAGGGGAAGGACCAGGGTCCAGAGTGCAGGAAACCAGGAGAAGGACCAGGGCCCCGAGTGCAGGAAACCAGGGCCCAGAATGAAGGAAACCAGGGGAAGGACCAGGGCCCAGAGTGCAGGAATCCAGGGCCCAGAATGAAGGAAACCAGGGGAAGGACAAGCCCCAGAGCTCAGGAAACCAGAGGAAGGACCAGGGCCCAGAGTGCAGGAAACCAGGGGAAGGACCAGGGCCCAGAGTACAGAAAACCAGGGGAAGGACCAGGCCCCAGAGCTCAGGAAACCAGGGGAAGGACCAGGGCCCAGAGTGCAGGAAACCAGGGGAAGGACTTGGGCCCAGAGTGCAGGAAACCAGGGGAAGGACCAGGGCCCAGAGTGCAGGAAACCAGGAGAAGGACCAGGGCCCCGAGTGCAGGAATCCAGGGCCCAGAATGAAGGAAACCAGGGGAAGGACAAGACCCAGAGCTCAGGAAACCAGAGGAAGCACCAGAACCCAGAGCACAGGAAACCAGGGCCCAGAGCTCAGGAAACCAGGGGAAGGACCAGGGCCCACAGTGCAGGAAACCAGGGGAAGGACCAGGGCCCAGAGTGCAGGAAACCAGAGGAAGGACCAGCCCCAAAGCTCAGGAAACCAGGGGAAGGACCAGGGCCCAGAGTGCAAGAAACCAGGGGAAGGACCAGGGCCCAGAGTGCAGGAAACCAGAGGAAGGAACAGCCCCAGAGTGCAGGAAACCAGGGCAAGGAGTAGGTCGCAGAGTGTTAGAAACAAGGAGAAGGATCAGGGCCCAGAGTGCAGGGAACCAGGGGAAGGACCAGGGTGCAGGAAACCAGGTAAAGGACCAGGGCCCAGTGTGCAGTAAAACAAGGGGAAGGATCAGGGCCCAGAGTGCAGGAAACCAGGGGAAGGACCAGGGCCCAGTGTGCAGTAAAACAAGGGGAAGGATCAGGGCCCAGAGTGCAAGAAACCAGGGGAAGGATCAGGGCCCAGAGTGCAACAAACCAGGGGAAGGATCAGGGCCCAGAGTGCAGGGAACCAGAAGAAGGACCAGAGAAAGGACCAGGGCCCAGAGTACAGGAAACCAGGGGATTGACCAGGGCCCAGAGTGCAGGAAACCAGGGGAAGGCCCAGAGTGCAGGAAACCAGGGGAAGGACCAGGGCCCAGAGTGCAGGAAACCGGGGGAAGGACCAGAGCCCAGAGCTCAGGAAACCAGGGGAAGGACCAGGGCCCAGAGTGCAGGAAACCAGAGGAAGAACCAGGGCCCAGAGTGCAAGAAACCAGGGGAAGGACCAGGGCCCAGAGTGCAAGAAACAAGAGGAAGGACCAGGGCCCAGAGTGCAAGAAACCAGGGGAAGGACCAGGGCCCAGAGTGAAGTAAAACAAGGGGATTGACCAGGGCCCGGAGTGCAAGAAACCAGGGGAAGTACCAGGGCCCAGAATGAAGGAAACCAGGGGAAGGACCAGGGCCCAGAGTGCAGGAATCCAGGTCCCAGAGTGCAGGAAACCAGGGGAAGGACAAGCCCCAGAGCTCAGGAAACCAGAGGAAGCACCAGGACCCAGAGCACAGGAAACCAGGGGAAGGACCAGGACCCAGAGTGCAGGAAACCAGGGGAAGGACCAGGGCCCAGAGTGCAAGAAACCAGTGGAAGGACCAGGGCCCAGAGTACAAGAAACCAGGGAAAGGACCAGGGCCCAGAGTGCAAGAAACTAGGGGAAGGACCAGGGCCCAGAGTGCAAGAAACCAGGGGAAGGACCAGGGCCCAGAGTGCAAGAAACCAGGGGAAGAACCAGGGACCAGAGTGCAAGAAACCAGGGGAAGGACCAGGGCCCAGAGTGCAACAAAGAAGAGGAAGGACCAGGGCCCAGAGTGCAGGAAACCAGGGGAAGGACCAGGGCCCCGAGTGCAGGAAACCAGAGGAAGTACCAGCCCCAGAGTGCAGGAAACCAGGGCAAGGAGTAGGTCGCAGAGTGTTAGAAACAAGGGGAAGGACCAGGGCCCAGAGTGCAAGAAACAAGAGGAAGGACCAGGGCACAGAGTGCAGGAAACCAGAAGAAGGACCAGGGCCCAGAGTGCAGGAAACCAGGGGATTGACCAGGGTGCAGAAAACCAGGGGAAGGGACAGGACCCAGAGTGCAAGAAACCAGGGGAAGGATCCGGGCCCAGAGTGCAAGAAACCAGAGAAAGGACCAGGGCCCAGAGTGCAGGGAACCAGAAGCAGGACCAGGGCCCAGAGTGCAGGAAACCAGGGGAAGGACCAGGGCCCAGAGTGCAGGAAAGCAGGGAAAGGACCAGGGCCCAGAGTGCGAGAAACCAGAAGAAGGACCAGGACCCAGAGTGCAGGAAACCAGGGGATGGACCAGGGCCCAGAGTGCAGGAAACCAGAGGAAGGATCAGGGCCCAGAGTGCAGGAAACCAGGGGAAGGACCAGGCCCCAGAGCTCAGGAAACCAGGGGAAGGACCGGGGCCCCGAGTGCTGGAAACCAGAGGAACTACAAGGGCCCAGAGTGCAGGAAACCAGGAGAAGGACCAGGGCCCCGAGTGCAGGAAACCAGAGGAAGGACCAGCCCCAGAGTGCAGGAAACCAGGGCAAGGACCGGGGCCCAGAGCTCAGGAAACCAAAGGAAGGATCAGGGCCCAGAGTGCAAGAAACAAGAGGAAGGACCAGGGCCCAGAGTGCAAGAAACCAGGGGAAGGACCAGGGCCCAGAGTGAAGTAAAACAAGGGTATTGACCAGGGCCCGGAGCGCAAGAAACCAGAGAAAGGACCAGGGCCCAGAGTGCAGGGAACCAGAAGAAGTACCAGGGCCCAGAGTGCAGGAAACCAGGGGATTGACCAGGGCCCAGAGTGCAGGAAACCAGGAGAAGGACCAGGGCCCAGAGTGCAGGAAACCAGGGGAAGGACCAGGGCACAGAGTGCAGGAAACCAGGGGACGGACCAGGGCCCAGAGTGCAGGAAACCAGGGGAAGGACCAGGGCCCAGAGAGCAGGAAACCAGGGGAAGGACCAGGCCCCAGAGCTCAGGAAACCAGGGGAAGGACCAGGGCCCAGAGTGCAGGAAACCAGGAGAAGGACCAGGGCCATTTGTGCAGGAAACCAGGGCCCAGAATGAAGGAAACCAGGGGAAGGACCAGGGCCCCAGAGCTCAGGAAACCAGGGGAAGGACCAGGGCCCAGAGTGCAACAAAGAAGAGGAAGGACCAGGGCCCAGAGTGCAGGAAACCAGGGGAAGGACCAGGGCCCAGAGTGCAGGAAACCAGGGGATTGACCAGGGCCCAGAGTACAGGAAACCAGGGGAAGGACCGGGGCCCCGAGTGCAGGAAACCAGAGGAACTACAAGGGCCCAGAGTGCAGGAAACCAGGAGAAGGACCAGGCCCCAGAGCTCAGGAAACCAGGGGAAGGACCAGGGCCCCGAGTGCAGGAAACCAGAGGAACTAAAAGGGCCCAGAGTGCAGGAAACCAGGAGAAGGACCAGGGTCCAGAGTGCAGGAAACCAGGGGAAGGACCAGGGCCCAGAGTGCAGGAAACCAGGGGAAGGACCAGGGTCCAGAGTGCAGGAAACCAGGAGAAGGACCAGGGCCCCGAGTGCAGGAAACCAGGGCCCAGAATGAAGGAAACCAGGGGAAGGACCAGGGCCCAGAGTGCAGGAATCCAGGGCCCAGAATGAAGGAAACCAGGGGAAGGACAAGCCCCAGAGCTCAGGAAACCAGAGGAAGGACCAGGGCCCAGAGTGCAGGAAACCAGGGGAAGGACCAGGGCCCAGAGTGCAGAAAACCAGGGGAAGGACCAGGCCCCAGAGCTCAGGAAACCAGGGGAAGGACCAGGGCCCAGAGTGCAGGAAACCAGGGGAAGGACTTGGGCCCAGAGTGCAGGAAACCAGGGGAAGGACCAGGGCCCAGAGTGCAGGAACCCAGGAGAAGGACCAGTGCCCCGAGTGCAGGAATCCAGGGCCCAGAATGAAGGAAACCAGGGGAAGGACAAGACCCAGAGCTCAGGAAACCAGAGGAAGCACCAGAACCCAGAGCACAGGAAACCAGGGCCCAGAGCTCAGGAAACCAGGGGAAGGACCAGGGCCCACAGTGCAGGAAACCAGGGGAAGGACCAGGGCCCAGAGTGCAGGAAACCAGAGGAAGGACCAGCCCCAAAGCTCAGGAAACCAGGGGAAGGACCAGGGCCCAGAGTGCAAGAAACCAGGGGAAGGACCAGGGCCCAGAGTGAAGTAAAACAAGGGGATTGACCAGGGCCCGGAGTGCAAGAAACCAGGGGAAGTACCAGGGCCCAGAATGAAGGAAACCAGGGGAAGGACCAGGGCCCAGAGTGCAGGAATCCAGGTCCCAGAGTGCAGGAAACCAGGGGAAGGACAAGCCCCAGAGCTCAGGAAACCAGAGGAAGCACCAGGACCCAGAGCACAGGAAACCAGGGGAAGGACCAGGACCCAGAGTGCAGGAAACCAGGGGAAGGACCAGGGCCCAGAGTGCAAGAAACCAGTGGAAGGACCAGGGCCCAGAGTACAAGAAACCAGGGAAAGGACCAGGGCCCAGAGTGCAAGAAACTAGGGGAAGGACCAGGGCCCAGAGTGCAAGAAACCAGGGGAAGGACCAGGGCCCAGAGTGCAAGAAACCAGGGGAAGAACCAGGGACCAGAGTGCAAGAAACCAGGGGAAGGACCAGGGCCCAGAGTGCAACAAAGAAGAGGAAGGACCAGGGCCCAGAGTGCAGGAAACCAGGGGAAGGACCAGGGCCCCGAGTGCAGGAAACCAGAGGAAGTACCAGCCCCAGAGTGCAGGAAACCAGGGCAAGGAGTAGGTCGCAGAGTGTTAGAAACAAGGGGAAGGACCAGGGCCCAGATGCAGTAAAACAAGGGGATTGACCAGGGCCCAGAGTGCAGTAAAACAAGGGGATTGACCAGGGCTCACAGTGCAGGAAACCAGGGGAAGGACCAGGGCACAGAGTACAGGAAACCAGGGCAAGGATCAGGGCTCAGAGTGCAAGAAACAAGGGGAAGGACCAGGGCCCAGAGTGCAAGAAACAAGAGGAAGGACCAGGGCACAGAGTGCAGGAAACCAGAAGAAGGACCAGGGCCCAGAGTGCAGGAAACCAGGGGATTGACCAGGGTGCAGAAAACCAGGGGAAGGGACAGGACCCAGAGTGCAAGAAACCAGGGGAAGGATCCGGGCCCAGAGTGCAAGAAACCAGAGAAAGGACCAGGGCCCAGAGTGCAGGGAACCAGAAGCAGGACCAGGGCCCAGAGTGCAGGAAACCAGGGGAAGGACCAGGGCCCAGAGTGCAGGAAACCAGGGGACGGACCAGGGCCCAGAGTGCAGGAAAGCAGGGAAAGGACCAGGGCCCAGAGTGCGAGAAACCAGAAGAAGGACCAGGACCCAGAGTGCAGGAAACCAGGGGATGGACCAGGGCCCAGAGTGCAGGAAACCAGAGGAAGGATCAGGGCCCAGAGTGCAGGAAACCAGGGGAAGGACCAGGCCCCAGAGCTCAGGAAACCAGGGGAAGGACCGGGGCCCCGAGTGCTGGAAACCAGAGGAACTACAAGGGCCCAGAGTGCAGGAAACCAGGACAAGGACCAGGGCCCCGAGTGCAGGAAACCAGAGGAAGGACCAGCCCCAGAGTGCAGGAAACCAGGGCAAGGACCGGGGCCCAGAGCTCAGGAAACGGGCCCAGAGTGCAAGAAACAAGAGGAAGGACCAGGGCCCAGAGTGCAAGAAACCAGGGGAAGGACCAGGGCCCAGAGTGAAGTAAAACAAGGGTATTGACCAGGGCCCGGAGCGCAAGAAACCAGAGAAAGGACCAGGGCCCAGAGTGCAGGGAACCAGAAGAAGTACCAGGGCCCAGAGTGCAGGAAACCAGGGGATTGACCAGGGCCCAGAGTGCAGGAAACCAGGAGAAGGACCAGGGCCCAGAGTGCAGGAAACCAGGGGAAGGACCAGGGCACAGAGTGCAGGAAACCAGGGGACGGACCAGGGCCCAGAGTGCAGGAAACCAGGGGAAGGACCAGGCCCCAGAGCTCAGGAAACCAGGGGAAGGACCAGGGCCCAGAGTGCAGGAAACCAGGAGAAGGACCAGGGCCCCGAGTGCAGGAAACCAGGGCCCAGAATGAAGGAAACCAGGGGAAGGACCAGGGCCCCAGAGCTCAGGAAACCAGAGGAAGGACCAGGGCCCAGAGTGCAGGAAACCAGGGGAAGGACCAGGGCCCAGAGTGCAAGAAACCAGGGGAAGGACCAGGGCCCAGAGTGCAACAAAGAAGAGGAAGGACCAGGGCCCAGAGTGCAGGAAACCAGGGGAAGGACCAGGGCCCAGAGTGCAGGAAACCAGGGGATTGACCAGGGCCCAGAGTACAGGAAACCAGGGGAAGGACCGGGGCCCCGAGTGCAGGAAACCAGAGGAACTACAAGGGCCCAGAGTGCAGGAAACCAGGAGAAGGACCAGGCCCCAGAGCTCAGGAAACCAGGGGAAGGACCAGGGCCCCGAGTGCAGGAAACCAGAGGAACTAAAAGGGCCCAGAGTGCAGGAAACCAGGAGAAGGACCAGGGCCCCGAGTGCAAGAAACCAGAGAAAGGACCAGAGCCCAGAGTGCAGGGAACGAGGAGAAGGACCAGGGCCCAGAGTGCAGGAAAGCAGGGAAAGGATCAGGGCCCAGAGTGCGAGAAACCAGGGGAAGGACCAGGGCCCAGAGTGCAGGAAACCAGGGGAAGGACCAGGGCCCAGAGTGCAAGAAACCAGGGAAAGGACTTGGGCGTAGAGTGCAGGAAACCAGGGGAATGACCAGGGCCCAGAGTGTTAGAAACAAGGAGAAGGACCAGCCCCAAAGCTCACGAAACCAGGGGAAGGACAAGGGCCCCGAGTGCAGGAAACCAGAGGAAGTACCAGCCCCAGAGTGCAGGAAACCAGGGCAAGGAGTAGGTCGCAGAGTGCAGGAAACCAGGGGATTGACCAGGGCCGAGAGTGCAGTAAAACAAGGGGATTGACCAGGGCCCAGAGTGCAGTAAAACAAGGGGATTGACCAGGGCTCACAGTACAGGAAACCAGGGGAAGGATCAGGGCTCAGAGTGCAAGAAACCAGGGGAAGGACCAGGGCCCAGAGTGCAAGAAACAAGAGGAAGGACCAGGGCACAGAGTGCAGGAAACCAGAAGAAGGACCAGGGCCCAGAGTGCAGGAAACCAGGGGATTGACCAGGGTGCAGAAAACCAGAGGAAGGGACAGGACCCAGAGTGCAAGAAACCAGAGAAAGGACCAGGGCCCAGAGTGCAGGGAACCAGAAGCAGGACCAGGGCCCAGAGTACAGGAAACCAGGGGAAGGACTGGGGCCCCGAGTGCAGGAAACCAGAGGAACTACAAGGGCCCAGAGTGCAGGAAACCAGGAGAAGGACCAGGCCCCAGAGCTCAGGAAACCAGGTGAAGGACCGGGGCCCCGAGTGCTGGAAACCAGAGGAAGGACCAGCCCCAGAGTGCAGGAAACCAGGGCAAGGACCAGGGCCCAGAGCTCAGGAAACCAAAGGAAGGACCAGGGCCCAGAGTGCAAGAAACCAGAGGAAGCACCAGGACCCAGAGTGCAGGAAACCAGGGGAAGGACCAGGGCCCAGAGTGCAAGAAACCAGAGGCAGGACCAGGGCCCAGAGCTCAGGAAACCAAAGGAAGGACCAGGGCCCAGAGTGCAAGAAACCAGGGAAAGGACCAGGGCCCAGAGTGCAGGAAACCAGGGGATTGACTTGGGCCCAGAGTGCAAGAAACCAGGGGAAGGATCAGGGCCCAGAGTGCAAGAAACAAGAGGAAGGACCAGGGCCCAGAGTGCAAGAAACCAGGGGAAGGACCAGGGCCCAGAGTGAAGTAAAACAAGGGTATTGACCAGGGCCCGGAGTGCAAGAAACCAGAGAAAGGACCAGGGCCCAGAGTGCAGGGAACCAGAAGAAGTACCAGGGCCCAGAGTGCAGGAAACCAGGGGATTGACCAGGGCCCAGAGTGCAGGAAACCAGGAGAAGGAACAGGGCCCAGAGTGCAGGAAACCAGGGGAAGGACCAGGGCCCAGAGTGCAGGAAACCAGGGGACGGACCAGGGCCCAGAGTGCAGGAAAGCAGGGAAAGGACCAGGGCCCAGAGTGCAGGAAACCAGGGGAAGGACCAGGGCCCAGAGAGCAGGAAACCAGGGGAAGGACCAGGCCCCAGAGCTCAGGAAACCAGGGGAAGGACCAGGGCCCAGATTGCAGGAAACCAGGGGAAGGACCATGCCCCAGAGCTCAGGAAACCAGGGGAAGGACCAGGGCCCAGATTGCAGAAAACCAGGGGAAGGACCAGGCCCCAGAGCTCAGGAAACCAGGGGAAGGACTTGGGACCAGAGTGCAGGAAACCAGGGGAAGGACCAGGATCCAGAGTGCAGGAAACCAGGGCCCAGAGTGCAAGAAACCAGTGGAAGGACCAGGGCCCAGAGTGCAAGAAACCAGGGGAAGGACCAGGGCCCAGAGTGCAAGAAACCAGGGGAAGGACCAGGGCCCAGAGTGCAAGAAACCAGGGGAAGGACCAGGGCCCAGAGTGCAAGAAACCAGGGGAAGGACCAGGGCCCAGAGTGCAAGAAACCAGGGGAAGGACCAGGGACCAGAGTGCAAGAAACCAGGGGAAGGACCAGGGCCCAGAGTGCAACAAAGAAGAGGAAGGACCAGGGCCCAGAGTGCAGGAAACCAGGGAAAGGACCAGGGCCCAGAGTGCAGGAAACCAGGGAAAGGACCAGGGCCCAGAGTGCAGGAAACCAGGGGAAGGACCAGGGCCCAGAGTACAGGAAACCAGGGGAAGGACCGGGGCCCCAAGTGCAGGAAACCAGAGGAACTACAAGGGCCCAGAGTGCAGGAAACCAGGAGAAGGACCAGGCCCCAGAGCTCAGGAAACCAGGGGAAGGACCAGGGCCCCGAGTGCAGGAAACCAGGAGAAGGACCAGGGCCCCGAGTGCAGGAAACCAGAGGAAGGACCAGCCCCAGAGTGCAGGAAACCAGGGCAAGGACCAGGGCCCAGAGCTCAGGAAACCAAAGGAAGGACCAGGGCCCAGAGTGCAAGAAACCAGGGAAAGGACCAGGGCCCAGAGTGCAGGAAACCAGGGGATTGACTTGGGCCCACAGTGCAGGAAACCAGGGGAAGGATCAGGGCCCAGAGTGCAAGAAACAAGAAAAAGGACCAGGGCCCAGAGTGAAGTAAAACAAGGGGATTGACCAGGGCCCGGAGTGCAAGAAACCAGAGAAAGGACCAGGGCCCAGAGTGCAGAGAACCAGAAGAAGTACCAGGGCCAAAGAGTGCAGGAAACCAGGGGATTGACCAGGGCCCAGAGTGCAGGAAACCAGGGGACGGACCAGGGCCCAGAGTGCAGGAAAGCAGGGAAAGGACCAGGGCCCAGAGTGCAGGAAACCAGGGGAAGGACCAGGGCCCAGAGTGCAGGAAACCAGGGGAAGGACCAGGGCCCAGATTGCAGGAAACCAGGGGAAGGACCAGGCCCCAGAGCTCAGGAAACCAGGGGAAGGACCAGGGCCCAGATTGCAGGAAACCAGGGGAAGGACCATGCCCCAGAGCTCAGGAAACCAGGGGAAGGACCAGGGCCCAGAGTGCAGAAAACCAGGGGAAGGACCAGGCCCCAGAGCTCAGGAAACCAGGGGAAGGACCAGGGCCCAGAGTGCAGGAAACCAGGGGAAGGACTTGGGACCAGAGTGCAGGAAACCAGGGGAAGGACCAGGGTCCAGAGTGCAGGAAACCAGGAGAAGGACCAGGGCACAGAATGAAGGAAACCAGGGGAAGGACCAGGGCCCCGAGTGCAAGAAACCAGAGGAAGGACCAGGGCCCAGAGCTCAGGAAACCAGGGGAAGGACCAGGGCCCAGAGTGCAGGAAACCAGGGGAAGGACCAGGCCCCAGAGCTCAGGAAACCAGGGGAAGGACCAGGGCCCCGAGTGCAGGAAACCAGGGCCCAGAATGAAGGAAACCAGGGGAAGGACCAGGGCCCAGAATGAAGGAAACCAGGGGAAGGACCAGCCCCAGAGTGCAGGAAACCAGGGCAAGGACCAGGGCCCAGAGCTCAGGAAACCAAAGGAAGGACCAGGGCCCAGAGTGCAAGAAACCAGGGAAAGGACCAGGGCCCAGAGTGCAGGAAACCAGGGGATTGACTTGGGCCCACAGTGCAGGAAACTAGGGGAAGGATCAGGGCCCAGAGTGCAAGAAACCAGGGGAAGGACCAGGGCCCAGAGTGAAGTAAAACAAGGGGATTGACCAGGGCCCAGAGTGCAGGAAACCAGGAGAAGGACCAGGGCCCAGAGTGCAGGAAACCAGGGGAAGGACCAGGGCCCAGAGTGCAGGAAACCAGGGGACGGACCAGGGCCCAGAGTGCAGGAAAGCAGGGAAAGGACCAGGGCCCAGAGTGCAGCAAACCAGGGGAAGGACCAGGGCCCAGAGTGCAGGAAACCAGGGGAAGGACTTGGGACCAGAGTGCAGGAAACCAGGGGAAGGACCAGGGTCCAGAGTGCAGGAAACCAGGGCCCAGAATGAAGGAAACCAGGGGAAGGACCAGGGCCCAGAGTGCAGGAAACCAGGGAAAGGACCAGGGCCCAGAGCTCAGGAAACCAGAGGAAGGACCAGGGCCCAGAGTGCAGGAAACCAGGGGAAGGACCAGGGCCCAGAGTGCAAGAAACCAGGGGAAGGACCAGGGCCCAGAGTGCAAGAAACCAGGGGAAGGACCAGGGCCCAGAGTGCAAGAAACCAGGGGAAGGACCAGTGCCCAGAGTGCAAGAAACCAGCGGAAGGACCAGGGCCCAGAGTGCAAGAAACCAGGGGAAGGACCAGGGCCCAGAGTGCAACAAAGAAGAGGAAGGACCAGGGCCCAGAGTGCAGGAAACCAGGGGAAGGACCAGGGCCCAGAGTGCAGGAAACCAGGGGATTGACCAGGGCCCAGAGTACAGGAAACCAGGGGAAGGACCGGGGCCCCGAGTGCAGGAAACCAGAGGAACTACAAGGGCCCAGAGTGCAGGAAACCAGAGAAAGGACCATGCCACAGAGCTCAGGAAACCAGGGGAAGGACCAGGGCCCAGATTGCAGAAAACCAGGGGAAGGACCAGGCCCCAGAGCTCAGGAAACCAGGGGAAGGACCAGGGCCCAGAGTGCAGGAAACCAGAGGAACTACAAGGGCCCAGAGTGCAGGAAACCAGGAGAAGGACCAGGGCCCCGAGTGCAGGAAACCAGAGGAAGGACCAGCCCCAGAGTGCAGGAAACCAGGGCAAGGACCAGGGCCCAGAGTGCAGGAAACCAGGGGAAGGACCAGGGCCCAGAGTGCAGTAAAACAAGGGGATTGACCAGGGCCTAGAGTGCAGGAAAGCAGGGAAAGGACCAGGGCCCAGAGTGCGAGAAACCAGGGGAAGGACCAGGGCCCAGAGTGCAGGAAACCAGGGGAAGGACCAGGGCCCAGAGTGCAAGAAACCAGGGAAAGGACTTGGGCCTAGAGTGCAGGAAACCAGGGGAATGACCAGGGCCCAGAGTGTTAGAAACAAGGAGATGGACCAGCCCCAAAGCTCAGGAAACCAGGGGAAGGACAAGGGCCCCGAGTGCAGGAAACCAGAGGAAGTACCAGCCCCAGAGTGCAGGAAACCAGGCGAAGGACCAGGGCCCAGAGTGCAGGAAACCAGGGGATTGACTTGGGCCCAGAGTGCAGGAAACAAGAGGAAGGACCAGGGCCCAGAGTGCAAGAAACCAGGGAAAGGACCAGGGCCCAGAGTGCAGGGAACCAGAAGAAGTACCAGGGCCCAGAGTGCAGGAAACCAGGAGAAGGAACAGGGCCCAGAGTGCAGGAAACCAGGGGAAGGACCAGGGCCCAGAGTGCAGGAAACCAGGGGACGGACCAGGGCCCAGAGTGCAGGAAAGCAGGGAAAGGACCAGGGCCCAGAGTGCAGGAAACCAGGGGAAGGACCAGGGCCCAGAGCTCAGGAAACCAGGGGAAGGACCAGGGCCCAGATTGCAGGAAACCAGGGGAAGGACCATGCCCCAGAGCTCAGGAAACCAGGGGAAGGACCAGGGCCCAGATTGCAGAAAACCAGGGGAAGGACCAGGCCCCAGAGCTCAGGAAACCAGGGGAAGGACTTGGGACCAGAGTGCAGGAAACCAGGGGAAGGACCAGGGCCCAGAGTGCAGGAAACCAGGGGAAGGACCAGGGTCCAGAGTGCAGGAAACCAGGAGAAGGACCAGGGCCCCGAGTGCAGGAAACCAGGGCCCAGAATGAAGGAAACCAGGGGAAGGACCAGGGCCCAGAGTGCAAGAAACCAGGGGAAGGACCAGGGCCCAGAGTGCAACAAAGAAGAGGAAGGACCAGGGCCCAGAGTGCAGGAAACCAGGGGAAGGACCAGGGCCCAGAGTGCAGGAAACCAGGGGATTGACCAGAGTACAGGAAACCAGGGGAAGGACCGGGGCCCCGAGTGCAGGAAACCAGAGGAACTACAAGGGCCCAGAGTGCAGGAAACCAGGAGAAGGACCAGGGCCCCGAGTGCAGGAAACCAGGGCAAGGACCAGGGCCCAGAGTGCAGTAAAACAAGGGGATTGACCAGGGCCCGGAGTGCAGGAAAGCAGGGAAAGGACCAGGGCCCAGAGTGCGAGAAACCAGGGGAAGGACCAGGGCCCAGAGTGCAGGAAACCAGGGGAAGGACCAGGGCCCAGAGTGCAAGAAACCAGGGAAAGGACTTGGGCCTAGAGTGCAGGAAACCAGGGGAATGACCAGGGCCCAGAGTGTTAGAAACAAGGAGAAGGACCAGCCCCAAAGCTCACGAAACCAGGGGAAGGACAAGGGCCCCGAGTGCAGGAAACCAGAGGAAGTACCAGCCCCAGAGTGCAGGAAACCAGGGCAAGGAGTAGGTCGCAGAGTGTTAGAAACAAGGAGAAGGACAAGCCCCAAAGCTCAGGAAACCAGGGCCCAAAGCTCAGGAAACCAGGGCCCAAAGCTCAGGAAACCAGCGGAAGGACCAGGGCCCAGAGTGCAGGAAACCAGGGGATTGACCAGGGCTCACAGTGCAGGAAACCAGGGGAAGGATCAGGGCCCAGAGTGCAAGAAACCAGGGGAAGGATCAGGGCTCAGAGTGCAAGAAACCAGGGGAAGGACCAGGGCCCAGAGTGCAAGAAACAAGAGGAAGGACCAGAGCCCAGAGTGCAGGAAACCAGAAGAAGGACCAGGGCCCAGAGTGCAGGAAACCAGGGGATTGACCAGTGTGCAGAAAACCAGGGGAAGGGACAGGACCCAGAGTGCAAGAAACCAGGGGAAGGATCCGGGCCCAAAGTGCAAGAAACCAGAGAAAGGACCAGGGCCCAGAGTGCAGGAAACCAGGGGAAGGACCAGGGCCCAGAGTGCAGGAAACCAGGGGACGGACCAGGGCCCAGAGTGCAGGAAAGCAGGGAAAGGACCAGGGCCCAGAGTGCGAGAAACCAGAAGAAGGACCAGGACCCAGAGTGCAGGAAAGCAGGGAAAGGACCAGGGCCCAGAGTGCGAGAAACCAGAAGAAGGACCAGGCCACAGAGCTCAGGAAACCAGGGGAAGGACCAGGGCCCAGATTGCAGGAAACCAGGGGAAGGACCAGGGCCCAGAGTGCAGGAAACCAGGGGAAGGACCAGGGCCCCGAGTGCAGGAAACCAGGGCCCAGAATGAAGGAAACCAGGGGAAGGACCAGGGCCCAGAGTGCAGGAATCCAGGTCCCAGAATGAAGGAAACCAGGGGAAGGACAAGCCCCAGAGCTCAGGAAACCAGAGGAAGCACCAGGACCCAGAGCACAGGAAACCAGGGGAAGGACCAGGGCCCAGAGTGCAGGAATCCAGGTCCCAGAATGAAGGAAACCAGGGGAAGGACAAGCCCCAGAGCTCAGGAAACCAGAGGAAGCACCAGGACCCAGAGTGCAGGAAACCAGGGGAAGGACCAGGGCCCAGAGTGCAAGAAACCAGAGGCAGGACCAGGGCCCAGAGTGCAAGAAACCAGGGGAAGGACCAGGGCCCAGAGTGCAGGAAACCAGGGGAAGGACCAGGGCCCAGAGTGCAGGAAACCAGGGGAAGGACCAGGGCCCAGAGTGCAAGAAACCAGAGGCAGGACCAGGGCCCAGAGTGCAGGAAACCAGGGGAAGGACCAGGGCCCAGAGTACAGGAAACCAGGGGAAGGACCGGGGCCCCGAGTGCAGGAAACCAGAGGAACTACAAGGGCCCAGAGTGCAGGAAACCAGGAGAAGGACCAGGCCCCAGAGTGCAGGAAACCAGGGGAAGGACCAGGGCCCAGAGTGCAGTAAAACAAGGGGATTGACCAGGGCCCGGAGTGCGAGAAACCAGGGGAAGGACCAGGGCCCAGAGTGTTAGAAACAAGGAGAAGGACCAGCCCCAAAGCTCAGGAAACCAGGGGAAGGACAAGGGCCCAGAGTGCAGGAAACCAGAGGAAGTACCAGCCGCAGAGTGCAGGAAACCAGGGCCCAGAATGAAGGAAACCAGGGGAAGGACAAGCCCCAGAGCTCAGGAAACCAGAGGAAGCACCAGGACCCAGAGCACAGGAAACCAGGGGAAGGACCAGGGCCCAGAGTGCAGGAAACCAGGGGAAGGACCAGGGCCCAGAGTGCAAGAAACCAGTGGAAGGACCAGGGCCCAGAGTGCAAGAATCCAGGGGAAGGACCAGGGCCCAGAGTGCAAGAAACTAGGGGAAGGACCAGGGCCCAGAGTGCAAGAAACCAGGGGAAGGACCAGGGCCCAGAGTGCAAGAAACCAGGGGAAGGACCAGGGACCAGAGTGCAGGAAACCAGGGGAAGGACCAGGGCCCAGAGTACAGGAAACCAGGGGAAGGACCAGGGACCAGAGTGCAGGAAACCAGGGGAAGGACCAGGGCCCAGAGTACAGGAAACCAGGGGAAGGACCGGGGCCCCAAGTGCAGGAAACCAGAGGAACTACAAGCGCCCAGAGTGCAGGAAACCAGGAGAAGGACCAGGCCCCAGAGCTCAGGAAACCAGGGGAAGGACCAGGGCCCCGAGTGCAGGAAACCAGGAGAAGGACCAGGGCCCCGAGTGCAGGAAACCAGAGGAAGGACCAGCCCCAGAGTGCAGGAAACCAGGGCAAGGACCAGGGCCCAGAGCTCAGGAAACCAAAGGAAGGACCAGGGCCCAGAGTGCAAGAAACCAGGGAAAGGACCAGGGCCCAGAGTGCAGGAAACCAGGGGAAGGACCAGGGCCCAGAGTGCAAGAAACCAGGGGAAGGACCAGGGCCCAGAATGAAGTAAAACAAGGGGATTGACCAGGGCCCGGAGTGCAAGAAACCAGAGAAAGGACCAGGGCCCAGAGTGCAGGGAACCAGAAGAAGTACCAGGGCCCAGAGTGCAGGAAACCAGGGGAAGGACCAGGGCCCAGAGTGCAAGAAACCAGGGAAAGGACTTGGGCCTAGAGTGCAGGAAACCAGGGGAATGACCAGGGCCCAGAGTGTTAGAAACAAGGAGAAGGACCAGCCCCAAAGCTCACGAAACCAGGGGAAGGACAAGGGCCCCGAGTGCAGGAAACCAGAGGAAGTACCAGCCCCAGAGTGCAGGAAACCAGGGCAAGGAGTAGGTCGCAGAGTGTTAGAAACAAGGAGAAGGACAAGCCCCAAAGCTCAGGAAACCAGGGCCCAAAGCTCAGGAAACCAGGGGAAGGACCAGGGCCCAGAGTGCAGGAAACCAGGGGATTGACCAGGGCCCAGAGTGCAGTAAAACAAGGGGATTGACCAGGGCCCAGAGTGCAGTAAAACAAGGGGATTGACCAGGGCTCACAGTGCAGGAAACCAGGGGAAGGATCAGGGCCCAGAGTGCAAGAAACCAGGGGAAGGACCAGGGCACAGAGTACAGGAAACCAGGGGAAGGATCAGGGCTCAGAGTGCAAGAAACCAGGGGAAGGACCAGGGCCCAGAGTGCAAGAAACAAGAGGAAGGACCAGAGCCCAGAGTGCAGGAAACCAGAAGAAGGACCAGGGCCCAGAGTGCAGGAAACCAGGGGAAGGACCAGGGCCCAGAGTGCAGGAAACCAGGGGATGGACCAGGGCACAGAGTGCAGGAAACCAGGGGATGGACCAGGGCCCAGAGTGCAGGAAACCAGAGGAAGGATCAGGGCCCAGAGTGCAGGAAACCAGGGGATTGACTTGGGCCCACATTGCAGGAAACCAGGGGAAGGATCAGGGCCCAGAGTGCAAGAAACCAGGGGAAGGACCAGGGCCCAGAGTGCAGGAAACCAGAGGAAGGATCAGGGCCCAGAGTGCAGGAAACCAGGGGATTGACTTGGGCCCACATTGCAGGAAACCAGGGGAAGGATCAGGGCCCAGAGTGCAAGAAACAAGAGGAAGGACCAGGGCCCAGAGTGCAAGAAACCAGGGGAAGGACCAGGGCCCAGAATGAAGTAAAACAAGGGGATTGACCAGGGCCCGGAGTGCAAGAAACCAGAGAAAGGACCAGGGCCCAGAGTGCAGGGACCCAGAAGAAGTACCAGGGCCCAGAGTGCAGGAAACCAGGGGATTGACCAGGGCCCAGAGTGCAGGAAACCAGGGGACGGACCAGGGCCCAGAGTGCAGGAAAGCAGGGAAAGGACCAGGGCCCAGAGTGCAGGAAAGCAGGGAAAGGACCAGGGCCCAGAGTGCGAGAAACCAGAAGAAGGACCAGGCCACAGAGCTCAGGAAACCAGGGGAAGGACCAGGGCCCAGATTGCAGGAAACCAGGGGAAGGACCAGGGCCCAGAGTGCAGGAAACCAGGGGAAGGACCAGGGCCCCGAGTGCAGGAAACCAGGGCCCAGAATGAAGGAAACCAGGGGAAGGACCAGGGCCCAGAGTGCAGGAATCCAGGTCCCAGAATGAAGGAAACCAGGGGAAGGACAAGCCCCAGAGCTCAGGAAACCAGAGGAAGCACCAGGACCCAGAGCACAGGAAACCAGGGGAAGGACCAGGGCGCAGGAATCCAGGTCCCAGAATGAAGGAAACCAGGGGAAGGACAAGCCCCAGAGCTCAGGAAACCAGAGGAAGCACCAGGACCCAGAGTGCAGGAAACCAGGGGAAGGACCAGGGCCCAGAGTGCAAGAAACCAGAGGCAGGACCAGGGCCCAGAGTGCAAGAAACCAGGGGAAGGACCAGGGCCCAGAGTGCAGGAAACCAGGGGAAGGACCAGGGCCCAGAGTGCAGGAAACCAGGGGAAGGACCAGGGCCCAGAGTGCAAGAAACCAGAGGCAGGACCAGGGCCCAGAGTGCAGGAAACCAGGGGAAGGACCAGGGCCCAGAGTACAGGAAACCAGGGGAAGGACCGGGGCCCCGAGTGCAGGAAACCAGAGGAACTACAAGGGCCCAGAGTGCAGGAAACCAGGAGAAGGACCAGGCCCCAGAGTGCAGGAAACCAGGGGAAGGACCAGGGCCCAGAGTGCAGTAAAACAAGGGGATTGACCAGGGCCCGGAGTGCGAGAAACCAGGGGAAGGACCAGGGCCCAGAGTGTTAGAAACAAGGAGAAGGACCAGCCCCAAAGCTCAGGAAACCAGGGGAAGGACAAGGGCCCAGAGTGCAGGAAACCAGAGGAAGTACCAGCCGCAGAGTGCAGGAAACCAGGGCCCAGAATGAAGGAAACCAGGGGAAGGACAAGCCCCAGAGCTCAGGAAACCAGAGGAAGCACCAGGACCCAGAGCACAGGAAACCAGGGGAAGGACCAGGGCCCAGAGTGCAGGAAACCAGGGGAAGGACCAGGGCCCAGAGTGCAAGAAACCAGTGGAAGGACCAGGGCCCAGAGTGCAAGAATCCAGGGGAAGGACCAGGGCCCAGAGTGCAAGAAACTAGGGGAAGGACCAGGGCCCAGAGTGCAAGAAACCAGGGGAAGGACCAGGGCCCAGAGTGCAAGAAACCAGGGGAAGGACCAGGGACCAGAGTGCAGGAAACCAGGGGAAGGACCAGGGCCCAGAGTACAGGAAACCAGGGGAAGGACCGGGGCCCCAAGTGCAGGAAACCAGAGGAACTACAAGCGCCCAGAGTGCAGGAAACCAGGAGAAGGACCAGGCCCCAGAGCTCAGGAAACCAGGGGAAGGACCAGGGCCCCGAGTGCAGGAAACCAGGAGAAGGACCAGGGCCCCGAGTGCAGGAAACCAGAGGAAGGACCAGCCCCAGAGTGCAGGAAACCAGGGCAAGGACCAGGGCCCAGAGCTCAGGAAACCAAAGGAAGGACCAGGGCCCAGAGTGCAAGAAACCAGGGAAAGGACCAGGGCCCAGAGTGCAGGAAACCAGGGGATTGACTTGGGCCCACAGTGCAGGAAACCAGGGGAAGGATCAGGGCCCAGAGTGCAAGAAACAAGAGAAAGGACCAGGGCCCAGAGTGAAGTAAAACAAGGGGATTGACCAGGGCCCGGAGTGCAAGAAACCAGAGAAAGGACCAGGGCCCAGAGTGCAGGGAACCAGAAGAAGTACCAGGGCCAAAGAGTGCAGGAAACCAGGGGATTGACCAGGGCCCAGAGTGCAGGAAAGCAGGGAAAGGACCAGGGCCCAGAGTGCAGGAAACCAGGGGAAGGACCAGGGCCCAGAGTGCAGGAAACCAGGGGAAGGACCAGGGCCCAGATTGCAGGAAACCAGGGGAAGGACCAGGCCCCAGAGCTCAGGAAACCAGGGGAAGGACCAGGGCCCAGATTGCAGGAAACCAGGGGAAGGACCATGCCCCAGAGCTCAGGAAACCAGGGGAAGGACCAGGGCCCAGAGTGCAGAAAACCAGGGGAAGGACCAGGCCCCAGAGCTCAGGAAACCAGGGGAAGGACGAGGGCCCAGAGTGCAGGAAACCAGGGGAAGGACTTGGGACCAGAGTGCAGGAAACCAGGGGAAGGACCAGGGCCCAGAGTGCAAGAAACCAGGGGAAGGACCAGGGCCCAGAGTGCAAGAAACCAGGGCCCAGAGTGCAAGAAACCAGGGGAAGGACCAGGGCCCAGAGTGCAAGAAACCAGGGGAAGGACCAGGGCCCAGAGTGCAAGAAACCAGCGGAAGGACCAGGGCCCAGAGTGCAGGAAACCAGGGGAAGGACCAGGGCCCCGAGTGCAGGAAACCAGAGGAAGGACCAGCCCCAGAGTGCAGGAAACCAGGGGAAGGACCAGGGCCCCGATTGCAGGAAACCAGGGCCCTGAATGAAGGAAACCAGGGGAAGGACCAGGGCCCAGAATGAAGGAAACCAGGGGAAGGACCAGCCCCAGAGTGCAGGAAACCAGGGCAAGGACCAGGGCCCAGAGCTCAGGAAACCAAAGGAAGGACCAGGGCCCAGAGTGCAAGAAACCAGGGAAAGGACCAGGGCCCAGAGTGCAGGAAACCAGGGGATTGACTTGGGCCCACAGTGCAGGAAACTAGGGGAAGGATCAGGGCCCAGAGTGCAAGAAACAAGAGGAAGGACCAGGGCCCAGAGTGCAAGAAACCAGGGGAAGGACCAGGGCCCAGAGTGAAGTAAAACAAGGGGATTGACCAGGGCCCAGAGTGCAGGAAACCAGGAGAAGGACCAGGGCCCAGAGTGCAGGAAACCAGGGGAAGGACCAGGGCCCAGAGTGCAGGAAACCAGGGGACGGACCAGGGCCCAGAGTGCAGGAAAGCAGGGAAAGGACCAGGGCCCAGAGTGCAGCAAACCAGGGGAAGGACCAGGGCCCAGAGTGCAGGAAACCAGGGGAAGGACTTGGGACCAGAATGAAGGAAACCAGGGGAAGGACCAGGGCCCAGAGTGCAGGAATCCAGGGCCCAGAATGAAGGAAACCAGGGGAAGGACAAGCCCCAGAGCTCAGGAAACCAGAGGAAGGACCAGGGCCCAGAGTGCAGGAAACCAGGGGAAGGACCAGGGCCCAGAGTGCAAGAAACCAGGGGAAGGACCAGGGCCCAGAGTGCAAGAAACCAGGGGAAGGACCAGGGCCCAGAGTGCAAGAAACCAGCGGAAGGACCAGGGCCCAGAGTGCAAGAAACCAGGGGAAGGACCGGGGCCCCGAGTGCAGGAAACCAGAGGAACTACAAGGGCCCAGAGTGCAGGAAACCAGGAGAAGGACCAGGGCCCCGAGTGCAGGAAACCAGAGGAAGGACCAGCCCCAGAGTGCAGGAAACCAGGGCAAGGACCAGGGCCCAGAGTGCAGGAAACCAGGGGAAGGACCAGGGCCCAGAGTGCAGTAAAACAAGGGGATTGACCAGGGCCCGGAGTGCAAGAAACCAGAGAAAGGACCATGCCACAGAGCTCAGGAAACCAGAGCAAGGACCAGGGCCCAGATTGCAGAAAACCAGGGGAAGGACCAGGCCCCAGAGCTCAGGAAACCAGGGGAAGGACCAGGGCCCAGAGTGCAGGAAACCAGAGGAACTACAAGGGCCCAGAGTGCAGGAAACCAGGAGAAGGACCAGGGCCCCGAGTGCAGGAAACCAGAGGAAGGACCAGCCCCAGAGTGCAGGAAACCAGGGCAAGGACCAGGGCCCAGAGTGCGAGAAACCAGGGGAAGGACCAGGGCCCAGAGTGCAGGAAACCAGGGGAAGGACCAGGGCCCAGAGTGCAAGAAACCAGGGGAAGGACCAGGGCCCAGAGTGCAAGAAACCAGGGAAAGGACTTGGGCCTAGAGTGCAGGAAACCAGGGGAATGACCAGGGCCCAGAGTGTTAGAAACAAGGAGATGGACCAGCCCCAAAGCTCAGGAAACCAGGGGAAGGACAAGGGCCCCGAGTGCAGGAAACCAGAGGAAGTACCAGCCCCAGAGTGCAGGAAACCAGGGCAAGGAGTAGGTCGCAGAGTGTTAGAAACAAGGAGAAGGACAAGCCCCAAAGCTCAGGAAACCAGGGCCCAAAGCTCAGGAAACCAGGGGAAGGACCAGGGCCCAGAGTGCAGGAAACCAGGGGATTGACCAGGGCCCAGAGTGCAGTAAAACAAGGGGATTGACCAGGGCTCACAGTGCAGGAAACCCGGGGAAGGACCAGGGCACAGAGTACAGGAAACCAGGGGAAGGATCAGGGCTCAGAGTGCAAGAAACAAGAGGAAGGACCAGAGCCCAGAGTGCAGGAAACCAGAAGAAGGACCAGGGCCCAGAGTGCAGGAAACCAGGGGATTGACCAGGGTGCAGAAAACCAGGGGAAGGGACAGGACCCAGAGTGCAAGAAACCAGGGGATTGACCAGGGTTCAGAGTGCAGGAAACCAGGGGAAGAACTAGGGCCCAGAGTACAGGAAACCAGGGAAAGGACCAGCCCCAGAGCTCTGGAAACCAGGGGAAGGACCAGGCCCCAGAGTGCGAGAAACCAGGGGAAGGACCAGGGCCCAGAGTGCAGGAAACGAGGGCCCAGAGTGCAGGAAACCAGGGGAAGGACCAGGGCCCAGAGCTCAGGAAACCAGAGGAAGCACAGGAAACCAGGGCCCAGAGTGCAGGAAACCAGGGGAAGGACCAGGGCCCAGAGTGCAGGAAACCAGGGGATTGACCACGGCCCACAGTGCAGGAAACCAGGAGAAGGACCCGGGCCCAGAATGCAGGAAACCAGGGGAAGGACCAGGGCCCAGAGCTCAGGAAACCAGGGGAAGGACCAGGGCCCAGAGTGCGAGAAACCAGGGGAAGGACCAGGGCCCAGAGTGCAGGAAACCAGGAGAAGGACCAGGGCCCCGAAAACCAGAGGAACTAAAAGGGCCAGAGAGAAAGAAACCAGGGGAAGGACAGGGCCCAGAGTGCAGGAAACCAGGGGAAGGATCAGGCCCCAGATTGCAAGAAACCTGGGCCCAAAGCGCAGAAAACCAGGGGAATGACAAGCCCCATAGCTCAGGAAACCAGAGGAAGCACCAGGACCCAGAGTGCAGGAAACCAGGGGAAGGATCAGGGCCCACAGTGCAGGAAACCAGGGGAAGGATCAGGGCCCACAGTGCAGGAAACCAGGGGAAGGATCAGGGCCCAGAGTGCAGGAAACCAGGGGAAGGATCAGGGCCCAGAGTGCAGGAAACCAGAGGAAGGACCAGGGCCCAGAGTGCAGGAAACGAGGGGAAGGACCAGGGCCCGAGTGCAAGAAACCAGGGCCCAGAATGCAAGAAACCAGGGGAAGGACCAGGGCCCAGAGTGCAAGAAACCAGAGGAAGGACCAGGGCCCAGAGTGCAAGAAACCAGAGGAAGGACCAGGGCCCAGAGTGCAGGAAATGAGGGGAAGGACCAGGGCCCGAGTGCAAGAAACCAGGGCCCAGAATGCAAGAAACCAGGGGAAGGACCAGGGCCCAGAGTGCAAGAAACCAGAGGAAGGACCAGGGCCCAGAGTGCAAGAAACCAGAGGAAGGACTAGGGCCCACAGTGCAGGAAACCAGGGGAAGGACCAGGGCCCAGAGTGCAGGAAACCAGAGGAAGGACCAGGGCCCAGAGTGCAGGAAACCAGGGGAAGGACCAGGGCCCACAGTGCAGAAAACCAGGGGAAGGATCAGGGCCCAGAGTGCAAGAAACCAGCGGAAGGACCAGGGCCCAGAGTGCAGGAAACCAGGGGAAGGACCAGGGCCCAGAGTGCAGGAAACCAGGAGAAGGACCAGGGCCCAGAGCTCAGGAAACCAGGGGAAGGACCAGCCCCAGAGTGCAGGAAACCAGGGCAAGGAGTAGGTCGCAGAGTGTTAGAAACAAGGAGAAGGACCAGCCCAAAAGCTCAGGAAACCAGGGCCCAGAGTGCAGGAAACCAGGGGATGGACCAAGGCCCAAGGCCCAGAGTGCAGGAAACCAGGGGATTGACCAGGGCCCAGAGTGCAAGAAACAAGAGGAAGGACCAGGGCCCAGAGTGAAGGAAACCAGGGGAAGGACCAGGGCCCAGAGTGCAGGAAACAAGAGGAAGGACTAGGGCCCAGAGTGCAGGGAACCAGAAGAAGGCCCAGAGTACAGGAAGCCAGGGGATTGACCAGGGCCCAGAGTGCAGGAAACCAGGGGAAGGGACAGGACCCAGAGTGCAGGAAACCAGGGGAAGGATCAGGGCCCAGAGTGCAAGAAAACAGAGAAAGGACCAGGGCCCAGAGTGCAGGGAACCAGAAGAAGGACCAGGGCCCAGAGTACAGGATACCAGGGAAAGGACCAGCCCCAGAGCTCTGGAAACCAGGGCAAGGACCAGGCCCCAGAGTGCAGGAAACCAGGGCCCAGAGTGCGAGCAACCAGGGGAAGGACCAGGGCCCAGAATGAAGGAAACCAGGGGAAGGACCAGGGCCTAGAGTGCAAGAAACCAGGGGAAGGACCAGGGCCCAAAGTGCAGGAAACCAGGAGAAGGACCAGGGCCCCGAGTGCAGGAAACCAGAGGAACTACAAGGGCCAGAGAGAAAGAAACCAGGGGAAGGACAGGGCCCAGAATGCAAGAAACCAGGGCCCAGAGCGCAGGAAACCAGGGGAATGACAAGCCCCATAGCTCAGGAAACCAGAGGAAGCACCAGGACCCAGAGTGCAGGAAACCTAGGGGAAGGACCAGGGCCCAGAGTGCAGGAAACCAGGGGAAGGACCAGGGCCCAGAGAGCAGGAAACCAGGGAAAGGACCAGCTCCAGAGCTCAGGAAACCTAGGGGAAGGACCAGGGCCCAGAGTGCGGGAAACCAGGGGAAGGACCAGGGCCCAGAGAGCAGGAAACCAGGGAAAGGACCAGCTCCAGAGCTCAGGAAACCTAGGGGAAGGACCAGGGCCCAGAGTGCGGGAAACCAGGGGAATGACAAGCCCCATAGCTCAGGAAACCAGAGGAACGACGAGGGCCAGAGAGAAAGAAACCAGGAGGAAGGACCAGGGCCCCGAGTGCAAGAAACCAGGGCCCAGAATGCAAGAAACCAGGGGAAGGACCAAGGCCCAGAGTGCAAGAAACCAGAGGAAGGACCAGGGCCCACAGTGCAGGAAACCAGGGGAAGGACCAGGGCCCAGAGTGCAGGAAACGAGGGGAAGGACCAGGGCCCAGAGTGCAGGAAACCAGGGGAAGGACTTGGGACCAGAGTGCAGGAAACCAGGGGAAGGACCAGAGTGCAGGAAACCAGGAGAAGGACCAGGGCCCCGAGTGCAGGAAACCAGGGGAAGGACCAGGGCCCAGAGTGCAAGAAACCAGGGGAAGGACCAGGGCCCAGAGTGCAAGAAACCAGGGCCCAGAGTGCAAGAAACCAGGGGAAGGACCAGGGCCCAGAGTGCAAGAAACCAGGGGAAGGACCAGGGCCCAGAGTGCAAGAAACCAGCGGAAGGACCAGGGCCCAGAGTGCAGGAAACCAGGGGAAGGACCAGGGCCCCGAGTGCAGGAAACCAGAGGAAGGACCAGCCCCAGAGTGCAGGAAACCAGGGGAAGGACCAGGGCCCCGATTGCAGGAAACCAGGGCCCTGAATGAAGGAAACCAGGGGAAGGACCAGGGCCCAGAATGAAGGAAACCAGGGGAAGGACCAGCCCCAGAGTGCAGGAAACCAGGGCAAGGACCAGGGCCCAGAGCTCAGGAAACCAAAGGAAGGACCAGGGCCCAGAGTGCAAGAAACCAGGGAAAGGACCAGGGCCCAGAGTGCAGGAAACCAGGGGATTGACTTGGGCCCACAGTGCAGGAAACTAGGGGAAGGATCAGGGCCCAGAGTGCAAGAAACAAGAGGAAGGACCAGGGCCCAGAGTGCAAGAAACCAGGGGAAGGACCAGGGCCCAGAGTGAAGTAAAACAAGGGGATTGACCAGGGCCCAGAGTGCAGGAAACCAGGAGAAGGACCAGGGCCCAGAGTGCAGGAAACCAGGGGAAGGACCAGGGCCCAGAGTGCAGGAAACCAGGGGACGGACCAGGGCCCAGAGTGCAGGAAAGCAGGGAAAGGACCAGGGCCCAGAGTGCAGCAAACCAGGGGAAGGACCAGGGCCCAGAGTGCAGGAAACCAGGGGAAGGACTTGGGACCAGAATGAAGGAAACCAGGGGAAGGACCAGGGCCCAGAGTGCAGGAATCCAGGGCCCAGAATGAAGGAAACCAGGGGAAGGACAAGCCCCAGAGCTCAGGAAACCAGAGGAAGGACCAGGGCCCAGAGTGCAGGAAACCAGGGGAAGGACCAGGGCCCAGAGTGCAAGAAACCAGGGGAAGGACCAGGGCCCAGAGTGCAAGAAACCAGGGGAAGGACCAGGGCCCAGAGTGCAAGAAACCAGCGGAAGGACCAGGGCCCAGAGTGCAAGAAACCAGGGGAAGGACCGGGGCCCCGAGTGCAGGAAACCAGAGGAACTACAAGGGCCCAGAGTGCAGGAAACCAGGAGAAGGACCAGGGCCCCGAGTGCAGGAAACCAGAGGAAGGACCAGCCCCAGAGTGCAGGAAACCAGGGCAAGGACCAGGGCCCAGAGTGCAGGAAACCAGGGGAAGGACCAGGGCCCAGAGTGCAGTAAAACAAGGGGATTGACCAGGGCCCGGAGTGCAAGAAACCAGAGAAAGGACCATGCCACAGAGCTCAGGAAACCAGAGCAAGGACCAGGGCCCAGATTGCAGAAAACCAGGGGAAGGACCAGGCCCCAGAGCTCAGGAAACCAGGGGAAGGACCAGGGCCCAGAGTGCAGGAAACCAGAGGAACTACAAGGGCCCAGAGTGCAGGAAACCAGGAGAAGGACCAGGGCCCCGAGTGCAGGAAACCAGAGGAAGGACCAGCCCCAGAGTGCAGGAAACCAGGGCAAGGACCAGGGCCCAGAGTGCGAGAAACCAGGGGAAGGACCAGGGCCCAGAGTGCAGGAAACCAGGGGAAGGACCAGGGCCCAGAGTGCAAGAAACCAGGGGAAGGACCAGGGCCCAGAGTGCAAGAAACCAGGGAAAGGACTTGGGCCTAGAGTGCAGGAAACCAGGGGAATGACCAGGGCCCAGAGTGTTAGAAACAAGGAGATGGACCAGCCCCAAAGCTCAGGAAACCAGGGGAAGGACAAGGGCCCCGAGTGCAGGAAACCAGAGGAAGTACCAGCCCCAGAGTGCAGGAAACCAGGGCAAGGAGTAGGTCGCAGAGTGTTAGAAACAAGGAGAAGGACAAGCCCCAAAGCTCAGGAAACCAGGGCCCAAAGCTCAGGAAACCAGGGGAAGGACCAGGGCCCAGAGTGCAGGAAACCAGGGGATTGACCAGGGCCCAGAGTGCAGTAAAACAAGGGGATTGACCAGGGCTCACAGTGCAGGAAACCCGGGGAAGGACCAGGGCACAGAGTACAGGAAACCAGGGGAAGGATCAGGGCTCAGAGTGCAAGAAACAAGAGGAAGGACCAGAGCCCAGAGTGCAGGAAACCAGAAGAAGGACCAGGGCCCAGAGTGCAGGAAACCAGGGGATTGACCAGGGTGCAGAAAACCAGGGGAAGGGACAGGACCCAGAGTGCAAGAAACCAGGGGATTGACCAGGGTTCAGAGTGCAGGAAACCAGGGGAAGAACTAGGGCCCAGAGTACAGGAAACCAGGGAAAGGACCAGCCCCAGAGCTCTGGAAACCAGGGGAAGGACCAGGCCCCAGAGTGCGAGAAACCAGGGGAAGGACCAGGGCCCAGAGTGCAGGAAACGAGGGCCCAGAGTGCAGGAAACCAGGGGAAGGACCAGGGCCCAGAGCTCAGGAAACCAGAGGAAGCACAGGAAACCAGGGCCCAGAGTGCAGGAAACCAGGGGAAGGACCAGGGCCCAGAGTGCAGGAAACCAGGGGATTGACCACGGCCCACAGTGCAGGAAACCAGGAGAAGGACCCGGGCCCAGAATGCAGGAAACCAGGGGAAGGACCAGGGCCCAGAGCTCAGGAAACCAGGGGAAGGACCAGGGCCCAGAGTGCGAGAAACCAGGGGAAGGACCAGGGCCCAGAGTGCAGGAAACCAGGAGAAGGACCAGGGCCCCGAAAACCAGAGGAACTAAAAGGGCCAGAGAGAAAGAAACCAGGGGAAGGACAGGGCCCAGAGTGCAGGAAACCAGGGGAAGGATCAGGCCCCAGATTGCAAGAAACCTGGGCCCAAAGCGCAGAAAACCAGGGGAATGACAAGCCCCATAGCTCAGGAAACCAGAGGAAGCACCAGGACCCAGAGTGCAGGAAACCAGGGGAAGGATCAGGGCCCACAGTGCAGGAAACCAGGGGAAGGATCAGGGCCCACAGTGCAGGAAACCAGGGGAAGGATCAGGGCCCAGAGTGCAGGAAACCAGGGGAAGGATCAGGGCCCAGAGTGCAGGAAACCAGAGGAAGGACCAGGGCCCAGAGTGCAGGAAACGAGGGGAAGGACCAGGGCCCGAGTGCAAGAAACCAGGGCCCAGAATGCAAGAAACCAGGGGAAGGACCAGGGCCCAGAGTGCAAGAAACCAGAGGAAGGACCAGGGCCCAGAGTGCAAGAAACCAGAGGAAGGACCAGGGCCCAGAGTGCAGGAAATGAGGGGAAGGACCAGGGCCCGAGTGCAAGAAACCAGGGCCCAGAATGCAAGAAACCAGGGGAAGGACCAGGGCCCAGAGTGCAAGAAACCAGAGGAAGGACCAGGGCCCAGAGTGCAAGAAACCAGAGGAAGGACTAGGGCCCACAGTGCAGGAAACCAGGGGAAGGACCAGGGCCCAGAGTGCAGGAAACCAGAGGAAGGACCAGGGCCCAGAGTGCAGGAAACCAGGGGAAGGACCAGGGCCCACAGTGCAGAAAACCAGGGGAAGGATCAGGGCCCAGAGTGCAAGAAACCAGCGGAAGGACCAGGGCCCAGAGTGCAGGAAACCAGGGGAAGGACCAGGGCCCAGAGTGCAGGAAACCAGGAGAAGGACCAGGGCCCAGAGCTCAGGAAACCAGGGGAAGGACCAGCCCCAGAGTGCAGGAAACCAGGGCAAGGAGTAGGTCGCAGAGTGTTAGAAACAAGGAGAAGGACCAGCCCAAAAGCTCAGGAAACCAGGGCCCAGAGTGCAGGAAACCAGGGGATGGACCAAGGCCCAAGGCCCAGAGTGCAGGAAACCAGGGGATTGACCAGGGCCCAGAGTGCAAGAAACAAGAGGAAGGACCAGGGCCCAGAGTGAAGGAAACCAGGGGAAGGACCAGGGCCCAGAGTGCAGGAAACAAGAGGAAGGACTAGGGCCCAGAGTGCAGGGAACCAGAAGAAGGCCCAGAGTACAGGAAGCCAGGGGATTGACCAGGGCCCAGAGTGCAGGAAACCAGGGGAAGGGACAGGACCCAGAGTGCAGGAAACCAGGGGAAGGATCAGGGCCCAGAGTGCAAGAAAACAGAGAAAGGACCAGGGCCCAGAGTGCAGGGAACCAGAAGAAGGACCAGGGCCCAGAGTACAGGATACCAGGGAAAGGACCAGCCCCAGAGCTCTGGAAACCAGGGCAAGGACCAGGCCCCAGAGTGCAGGAAACCAGGGCCCAGAGTGCGAGCAACCAGGGGAAGGACCAGGGCCCAGAATGAAGGAAACCAGGGGAAGGACCAGGGCCTAGAGTGCAAGAAACCAGGGGAAGGACCAGGGCCCAAAGTGCAGGAAACCAGGAGAAGGACCAGGGCCCCGAGTGCAGGAAACCAGAGGAACTACAAGGGCCAGAGAGAAAGAAACCAGGGGAAGGACAGGGCCCAGAATGCAAGAAACCAGGGCCCAGAGCGCAGGAAACCAGGGGAATGACAAGCCCCATAGCTCAGGAAACCAGAGGAAGCACCAGGACCCAGAGTGCAGGAAACCTAGGGGAAGGACCAGGGCCCAGAGTGCAGGAAACCAGGGGAAGGACCAGGGCCCAGAGAGCAGGAAACCAGGGAAAGGACCAGCTCCAGAGCTCAGGAAACCTAGGGGAAGGACCAGGGCCCAGAGTGCGGGAAACCAGGGGAAGGACCAGGGCCCAGAGAGCAGGAAACCAGGGAAAGGACCAGCTCCAGAGCTCAGGAAACCTAGGGGAAGGACCAGGGCCCAGAGTGCGGGAAACCAGGGGAATGACAAGCCCCATAGCTCAGGAAACCAGAGGAACGACGAGGGCCAGAGAGAAAGAAACCAGGAGGAAGGACCAGGGCCCCGAGTGCAAGAAACCAGGGCCCAGAATGCAAGAAACCAGGGGAAGGACCAAGGCCCAGAGTGCAAGAAACCAGAGGAAGGACCAGGGCCCACAGTGCAGGAAACCAGGGGAAGGACCAGGGCCCAGAGTGCAGGAAACGAGGGGAAGGACCAGGGCCCAGAGTGCAGGAAACCAGAGGCAGGACCAGGGCCCAGAGTGCAGGAAACCAGAGGAAGGACCAGGGCCCAGAGTGCAGGAATCCAGGGGAAGGACTAGGGCCCAGAGTGCACCAGGTGTATAGCTTGTGCATGATGCTGCGCTCCTGCCCGGTTTAGAACTTAGGTTCATGTTTCCTGGAGTAAAACTGAAGAACAGAAAACGCAGAATATTTAATGATCACCTACCCAGGACTGCACCATCTGAGCCTCGGCAACAATCGGGGTCTACAGTTGGTCTCAATGACTCGACTGGGAGGGGAATAGCCTGGATTCTGTGCTTGACAGTGAACATGTGAGCACGCATACATACACCTGGGCATACGTGTGTTTGTGTGTGTACGCGTGTATGCTCTTGCTGGGGAGATCTGGGTTCAGCAGTGATGCCACCATAGTTGAATAGCAAGCTGACGCTCACTGTCTTGGCTTCCACATGAAGAATGGGTGAGGTATGGGAGAGAGACCCATAGAATTGTAATCCCGTTACAATCAGTGCCTCTAGGAAAGGAGGGGAGAAAACACGGAGAGCCCCTGCATGTAGGGCGTGTTACTGTAATGGAGCTTCAGGCAGAAAGAGGGGTAACCTACTCACCAGAAGAGTTGTGGAGACTGCGAAGGAGAGGTATCATTGTCAGATGACGAGCTCGCTTCACCAGAACCTGGAGAGGAGCACAGGGAGAGTCAGTGTCCAGCAGCAACCCCAGGATTGCAACGTGTTACTTATCAGAGAGAGCAAGACATCACTGTGACCTGTCTGTACCCAGCCCAACCCTCAGCTTCCTCCTATATCACTGACCGGTCCATACTCTGTCCCTCCTCCATCACTGACCAGTCCGTACTCTGTCCCTGCGTCCCCCCAGAGCTAGGAAACTGGTGGGGCTGGTAATCTGACCTTGGGTGTCCCTAGCCCCCGGGTACATTAAGGGGTGTTGATGCCTGAGGCTTGCTATGATTCTAGCACACTATAATCTGAACAAAAGACTTTTTAAGTGGGCACTGAGCATCTGGACCTGTCTAAATACAGCAGACCTCCGCTTTAGTGCGGTGACGTAGTAAGTGATTGAAAAATATGCTCATCAGGCTGGACCACAGAGCTGGAGGTCCCAAACTGCCCCAGACTTAGCGTCCGTATAAACAGGTGCTGCGAGGGAAGCCCCTTCTCTCACACTGGGTCTTTCGCTTAAATGGGCCCATTGCTGTGGATTTCTACACCTCTTTTAACCCTTGTTTGCTGTTTAGCTCTTTTGCCAGATGGGAACGTGTCAGCTTCTTAAAGCTACACTCCATGTGCTGTCTCTGCCAAATGCCCCAGGGATCTTTCGTTGTGTGCTGTGTATACGGGCATCGCGCTGGGCAGGTTTTGAAGAGGAGGCGGTATGCCAGATATGTTGGGACTGCCCTTTAGGCCACAATCCACGTGTACAGCCAGACAATCGGCAAAAGATACTGTGCTTGTAGAGCCTGCAAATCCCAAAGGAGCCCGTCACTGCCCTCTGTACACTCCTGTAGCCAGACCAGGACAGGTGTGGTGAGACTGTCCAAGCAACAGACACCTGCAGTACACAGCAGCACCATGGCCAATCCATTCATCTGTATACCCATAGAAAACACACAGCCACACAAGACAGCCAGCACTTTTACCATCTGCCTACATTCCCCAAAGTACAGGGCATTATTGAAACGTGACCGCAGCCCTGAGCTCCGACTCCCTGGGCTGCCCAACCTCGCCATCAGAAACGTGAGCATAGACACTGAATCATGGCCATACTCTGCCACTCCCATGATCCCCTCACGTGAGGCTGATTTCAAGGGCCAGGAAGACTGGATGGAGGCTGCTGGGAGACCAAGGAAACCTTCTGCAGCCGTGCCTGGTTATCCCATTGAGGCACTCAAGGAGAAGCCATTTTAGTAGGTCCATGCTGGAACCAGCGGGTTGGTGGAGCAGAATGTCAAGTTCAGGTGCCTGCGTTGTACAGCTTCACCCTGCAATTGGCTTTGCCGTGGAGTCTAAAAATGGGGCTAAAGCCATTCCCCCCAGGCTAGCTCCTCCTCTCCTGCAAAATTCTCCTCTACACCTACCTCTTTGGTTGCCAGCTCTCACCCTCTCCCACCACCCTAGGTGTCAGGTTATTTTCACCTCTGTGAAATGCTTTGGGATGTTTCAAAGGGGCTAAATAGTTGCAAATAGCTGTTGACTTCTGTCACTTTAAAATGTGCTAAAGTGAGACCCCTACACACAACAACTTGCATTGATACAGTGCCTTTATCGTAGTAAAACATCCCAAAGAGCTTCACAGGAGCGTAATCAAACACCGAGCCACATAAGGGGATATTAGGTCAGGTGACCAAAAGTTTGATAAAAGAGGTAAGTTTTAAAGAGCATCTTAAAGGAGGAAAGTGAGGGAGAGGTTTAGGACACTGTACACAGTGAAATGATGGCCGCCCACCCAGACTCCGTTACCTGCATTGTTCCTGATCTTCTGGATCCATACGTCCATCACTTTGCCCGAAGGAGCAGAGAAGAGATACTCAGCCCCATCACTGAGCCTAGGGAAACACATTCCATTCATTTACTACAGTGCCTCACACAGCACACACCAAGGTATTGGTACATGTACAGACTCCCACACACTAAGGTATTGGTACATGTACAGACTCACACACACCAAGGTATTGGTACATGTACAGACACTCACACACCAAGGTATTGGTACATGTACAGACTCCCATACACTAAGGTATTGATACATGTACAGACTCTCACGCACCAAGGTATTGGTACATGTACAGACTCCCACACACCAAGGTATTGGTACACGTACAGACTCCCACACATCAAGGTATTGGTACACGTACAGACTCACACACACCAAGGTATTGGTACATGTACAGACTCTCACACGCCAAGGTATTGGTACACGTACAGACTGACACACACCAAGGTATTGGTACATGTACAGACTCACACACACCAAGGTATTGGTAGAATGATACACACACCAAGGTATTGGTACATGTACAGACTCTCACACGCCAAGGTATTGGTACACGTACAGACTGACACACACCAAGGTATTGGTACATGTACAGACTCACACACACCAAGGTATTGGTACATGTACAGACTGACACACACCAAGGTATTGGTACATGTACAGACTCTCACACACCAAGGTATTGATACATGTACAGACTGACACACACCAAGGTATTGGTACATGTACAGACTGACACACACCAAGGTATTGGTACATGTACAGACTCTCACACACCAAGGTATTGGTACATGTACAGACTGACACACACACACCAAATCGTAGGTATAAACACCAGGATAAAAATTTTAAATCTGAGGGAACCAATGTAGGTCAGTGAGCACAGGGGTGATGGGTGAACGGGACTTGGTGCCAGTTAGGATATGCGCAGCAGAGTTTTGGATGAGCTCAATTTACGGAAGGTGCAATTTGAGAGATCAGCCAGGAGAGTATTGGAATAGTCGTGTCTAGAGGTAACAAAGGCATGGATGATGGTTTCAGGGGCAGATGGGCTGAGGCAAATGGAAAGCACCACATCACGATTTCCTCATTTGTTGTCATCTTCCCCTTGGCTCAAACATGGACAGAGATCCAGTGAATGTCTGGCTCACTTTGTACTCCCAGCCCCTGATGTATGTTGGTACAACGGGTAGAGTAAGGGGAGGAGCAGAATTTGTTGTCTCCGCAGTGTTGTCTCGGAGTACACCGTGACACACCCATCTACACTTGGTAAAGGCCTGGCTCTCTCTGTTCAGCAGATGTCACGTACCGTAAGTGGAAAGTGTGCTCCTTCTTCCTGTAATCGGCAGCCTCCTCGCACCTTGCATCGACGACACTGAGAGACGGAGAAGCCTGCAGACAACAAGGGGAACACACACAGCTTAGACAGGGAGTGCTTAAAGGGGACAGGGCGTCACACACAGACAACGAGTGCTTAAAGGGGACAGGGCATCACACACAGACAACGAGTGCTTAAAGGGGACAGGGCATCACACACAGCTTAGACAGGGAGTGCTTAAAGGGGACAGGGCGTCACACACAGACAACGAGTGCTTAAAGGGGACAGGGCATCACACACAGCTTTAACTGTGAGTATTTAAAGGGGACAGGGTGGCACCGACTCTTACTGGGGTACAGGTTCCACAGGCTCTGACACTTATTGGGGTATGAGTTCCACAGATTCCTTTGTTCATTTGTTTAAACCAGTGAATACTGGCTGGTTATTCGACCTTGGGGGCATCACAAATAATTCCAATCCTGCCCTTACCCAGTGTCCGCAATCAAACTTTCCAGCAGAAGGCACCAGTGTACAGTGTAGTGAGCAGGAAGGGGAACCCTGGCTGCCGATCCCCTCCCTAACCCAAGCATTTCGAGGGACAATGTTAGGGTTGTTACTGTCTCCCACCCCGTGATCAGCCAATACAGCACAGCCCAGGGATCGAGCCTGGGACATTATTGCTCTGGGACAGGGTAGAGGGAGCTTTACTCTGTATCTAACCCGTGCTGTACCTGCCCTGGGAGTGTTTGATGGGATAGTGTAGAGGGAGCTTTACTCTGTATCTAACCCGTGCTGTACCTGCCCTGGGAGTGTTTGATGGGACAGTGTAGAGGGAGCTTTACTCTGTATCTAACCCGCGCTGTACCTAGCCTGGGAGTGTTTGATGGGACAGTGTAGATGGAGCTTTACTCTGTATCTAACCCGCGCTGTACCTAGCCTGGGAGTGTTTGATGGGACAGTGTAGACGGAGCTTTACTCTGTATCTAACCCGTGCTGTACCTGCCCTGGGAGTGTTTGATGGGACAGTGTAGAGGGAGCTTTACTCGGTATCTAACCCGTGCTGTACCTGCCCTGGGAGTGTTTGATGGGACAGTGTAGAGGGAGCTTTACTCGGTATCTAACCCGTGCTGTACCTGCCCTGGGAGTGTTTGATGGGACAGTGTAGAGGGAGCTTAACTCTGTATCTAACCCGTGCTGTACCTGCCCTGGGAGTGTTTGATGGGACAGTGTAGAGGGAGCTTTACTCTATATCTAACCCGTGCTGTACCTGCCCTGGGAGTGTTTGATGGGACAGTGTAGAGGGAGCTTTACTCTATATCTAACCCGTGCTGTACCTAGCCTGGGAGTGTTTGATGGGACAGTGTAGACGGAGCTTTACTCTGTATCTAACCCGTGCTGTACCTGCCCTGGGAGTGTTTGATGGGACAGTGTAGAGGGAGCTTTACTCGGTATCTAACCCGTGCTGTACCTGCCCTGGGAGTGTTTGATGGGACAGTGTAGAGGGAGCTTTACTCGGTATCTAACCCGTGCTGTACCTGCCCTGGGAGTGTTTGATGGGACAGTGTAGAGGGAGCTTAACTCTGTATCTAACCCGTGCTGTACCTGCCCTGGGAGTGTTTGATGGGACAGTGTAGAGGGAGCTTTACTCTATATCTAACCCGTGCTGTACCTGCCCTGGGAGTGTTTGATGGGACAGTGTAGAGGGAGCTTTACTCTATATCTAACCCGTGCTGTACCTGCCCTGGGAGTGTTTGATGGGACAGTGTAGAGGGAGCTTTACTCTGTATCTAACCCGTGCTGTACCTGCCCTGGGAGTGTTTGATGGGACAGTGTAGAGGGAGCTTTACTCTGTATCTAACCCGTGCTGTACCTGCCCTGGGAGTGTTTGATGGGACAGTGTAGAGGGAGCTTTACTCTGTATCTAACCCGCGCTGTACCTGCCCAATTGGAGTGTTTGATGGGACAGTGTAGAGGGAGCTTTACTCTGTATCTAACCCGTGCTGTACCTGTCCTGGGAGTGTTTGATGGGGCAGTGTAGCGGGAGCTTTACTCAGTATCTAACCCGTGCTGTACCTGTCCTGGGAGTGTTTGATGGGACAGTGCAGAGGGAGCTTTACTCTGTATCTAACCCGTGCTGTACCTGCCCTGGGAGTGTTTGATGGGACAGTGTAGAGGGAGCTTTACTCTGTATCTAACCTGTTGATCAGAGAGTGATTGAAGATGAGTGTGTTCCATTGCTCAGCACTAACTTCCCTCAGTTTGATGAGACCAACATTCACCCCCTGTGACTGCAGGGCTAACTGCTGAGTCGTCTGTTTTCATTTTATACTGAGGTTGGATTAATACTGATAAAGAAACCAGTTTTGAACTGGGCAAAGCTTATTCTCTTAGAAGTTGCTTCAATCTCTGATGTGGGTGCCAGGTGGTGAAGACTTACCATGAAAGTGTCACTCCTGTTCTTGTAGAAACAGAGGGCCTGTCTCTCCAGAATCACAAAATAGGTGTCCCATGTTTTGGAGTCGGCCTAAATATGGAATTAAAGTTAGCAGCATCTTTCACATCCTCAGGATATTCTAAACCTTTGTACAAAAACCAAGCACAGCAAGATCCCACAAACAGCAATGAGAAAATGACCAGATAACCTGTGTTAGGTGTTGGTTGAGGGATAAATATTGACCAGGACACCGGGGGGAACTGCAGTGTCAGACTGGATTGTTTGCTCAAATCTTTGGAGTGGGACTTCAACCCACAACCTCTGACTCTACCACTGGGCCACGGCTCACAGGAGGAAGAGGCTGAATTGTGGATGTTGTTTCCTGGTTCTGTAACTTGCAGTTGAACCTCACACAGGGACGGATCAGTGCAAATCCACACTTCAGCTCAACAACGTCCTTTCAGCCCATCCATCATCGTTCACTATCCTCCGTCCACAGTCCAACTGCAGGGTCCCTGAAGGGAAAAGGCTGTACCAGGCTGCCTATCAGCTGCAGTTGATACAAGGAGTGACCGAGGCATTGCGGCCATTACACAGGACTTGCAGCCCCAAAGTTACCAAAACAGGGACCGGATGGTGCAGTGTATTACACACACTTCTCATTCACCTCTCAATTCAAGTGTAGCTCAGACTGATGGCTGGACGTCTCCTCTGTCTGTTGCCTGTAAGAGACCAACATGGATCGAGAATTGACAGTCTCGGCCGAGCTCCTAGCAGGCACAGAACCTCAGCACAAAACTGCCACTAAAAGGGCGCTAAACCAGCACTTACATTCAGGCACAGGAGGGCTGTCCTGGGACATGAAAAATGTCTCAGTGCTTTGGGCTGGTGTACAGGAAACTTTACTGGGCAACTGGCTGTGTACCCGAGAATGTAGGTGGAGCTTTAGAAAACAGTTCTCCAATGTTATCCTCCCTCCCATCAGTTTCTACCTTAGTCCCTCCAGGCTGCAGTCTGTACTTTCGGTCGAGTGTGCCCTCCATGGTCTGGTATTCTACAGCGCCCTAATAAAGAAAGAAAGAAAGAAAGAACTCCCATTTATACAGAAACTTTCACGACCAATGTCCTAAAGCACTTTACAGGCAATGAAGTATTTTTGAAGTGTAGTCACTGCTGTAATGTAAGAAGTGCAGCAGCCAATTTGCGCACAGCAAGCTCCCACAAACAGCATTGTGATAAATGACCAGATAATCTGTTTTAATGATGTTGGTTGAGGGATAAATATTGGCCAGGACACCGGGGAGAACTCCCTTGCTCTTCTTTGAATAGTGCCATGGGATCTTTTGCGTTCACCTGAGAGAGCAGACGGGGCCTCGGCTTCAAGTCTCACCCGAAAGACAGTACCTCTGACAGTGCAGCGCTCCCTCAGTACTGTATTGGATTGTCAGCCTAGATTATGTGCTCAAGTCTCTGGACTGGGACTTGATCCCACAACCTTCTGACTCAGAGGCGAGAGTGCTACCAATGAACCATGAGAGAGACTCTTTGTGTCATGTGGGTGGTGCTGACATTACAGTTAGAAACGTAATTATATCGTACATTGGCTAAGCTCAGATAGCAGGATTGAAACTAGCACCAGGAACACAGACAGAGAAAAATGGTCGAAAGAATCTGCATTAATGCAGCACCTTTCACATCCTCAGGACATACCAAAGTGCTTCACAGCCAATAAAGTACTTTTGAAATATACTGACTTATGTAGGCAAACGCCTATTTGCGCACAGCAAAGTCCCACCAACAGCGAATAAGAAAAATGGCCAGTTGATCTGTTTTTTGGTGTTGTTGGACGATGGAGGGATGTTGGCTGGGAGACCTCGGCCTGCTCTTCATCCAGCAGTGCCAGAGGGCAGACGAGGCCTCGGTTTAACGTCTCATCTGAAAGATAGCACCTCTGACAGTGCCTCAGTACTGCTCTGGAGTGTCAGCCTGGAGTATGTGCTCAAGTCTCTGGGACTTGAACCCACAACTTGCTGACACAGGAGCAAAAGTGCTACCAAGTGAGCCACGCTGAAAGGGAAATAACAGACAGGTAGTGAAAAGTCAGGGATAGAGGGCGGAGAAAGGGAAGGGTAATAGGGGCTAAAGAAATGGCAGGGATAGAAGAGTAAAGAAAGAAACACAGGCAGGGATATGGAGAGAGAGAGACAGATGAGACAAAGGTACACTCAGACTGGAGGGAGACATAGAGAGAGAGAGATAGACACAGAGACGTGGGGGTAGATTATAATCAAAATCAATGGAATGAAAATCAGGTGGGTTCTATAAAGGGTGGATGATCCACTCCATCAGATTACTACCCAGGTAGAATCTACCCCCAGGAAATAGAGAGACAGTGAGCAAGAGAGACAAAGCGGGGGAGAGATGGAGAGAGATTTAGAAAGCTAACACCAATTATCAAAATTGTTTGAAATATATGAGAAATTTGTGATTGCTGCAGCTAACTGTGTTCCTACCTTTTCACTCTTCGGTGTGCCTGTAGAGTTTGACTGAGGATCGAGGTGAACCCCAGTGAGCGATACCGAGTCTGCATTCCCAGATGTATCGGACTCCAGCCTCTTCATTGTGCTGGACACAGGGTCTACTGAGCAGCTTTCGATCGATGTTGTGGCTTCTTCTGGCTGAGCTGTGGGGAGACCATATTGGGAAGAGTGCAGGGTGGTTTGAGAGGGGGTTGAAGAAGGGTTGGATGGTGGGCTTTGGGACATGAGCTGAGATTTAGTGCGTGACTTGGTGCTGATGCTGTCTCTAGTAGGTGAGGTTAGGTCTTTTGATGATTGCTCCATGAAGGTACTTGAAGAAAGTCTGGAAAGTGGTTTGGGTGGGACTGATGGTGTGGGCTTGGTTGGAATTGAAGACCTCTTTGCAGGACTCTCTACTTTATAATTGTGAAGAGAGAAAGACTTTGGTGACAAAGGTGATTGGACAAGTGACCGTCTCCTGTCCTCTCCATCATGTTTAAGGCCACTGGCAGCATCTTGACATCTCTGGGGGCCCACAGACCTTCTGACTGGGTAGAAGAAAAGGTCAGAGGTTGAGGGGGTCTTCGGGGCAGGACTCAGGACTACCTCTTTTGACCAGGATTTTGGTGTCCTCTCAATTTCTAAATCGGTTCTTGCAAGGTTCCTCAATGGTCCTGGCTTTTTGTCTGATCCCTTCCTCTTCAGGGAGGGAACCCGAGCCACTTTGCGTTCTTTTTCCTTAACGTTCACCTCCCTACGGAACCCGTCACCCTGAAATCAGTCAAAGATCAGTCTGAAATTACACATTCTCATCCGATACACTGAAAGATCAGTCTGAAATTACACAATTCCATCAGATACACTGAACGATCAGTCTGAAATTACACAATCCCATCCGATACACTGAAAGATCAGTCTGAAATTACACAATCCCATCCGATACACTGAACGAACAGTCTGAAATTACACAATCCCATCCGATACACTGAAAGAACAGTCTGAAATTACACAATCCCATCCAATACACTGAAAGAACAGTCTGAAATTACACAATCCCATCCGATACACTGAAAGAACAGTCTGAAATTACACAATTCCATCAGATACACTGAAAGATCAGTCTGAAATTACACAATCCTATCAGATACACCGAACGATCAGTCTGAAATTACACAATCCCATCAGATACACTGAAAGAACAGTCTGAAATTACACAATCCCATCCGATACACTGAAAGATCAGTCTGAAATTACACAATCCCATCCGATACAATGCAGCAGCACAGAGTGCACAACTGCGAGTTTGGTAAGTGTGGGAGTTGTAAGGGTTAAAATCTAGTGTTAATTGCTAGTAGCTCTTATAGAAACATAGAAGATAGGAGCAGCAGTAGGCCATTCGGCCCCTCGAGCCTGCTCCGCCATTCAATGCGATCATGGCTGATCATCCAAATTCAGTACCCTGTCCCTGCTTTCTCCCCATATCCCTTGATCCCGTTAGCCTTAAGAAATATATCTAACTCCTTCTTGAATATATTTAATGAATTGGCCTCAACTGCCTTCTGTGGTAGAGAATTCCACAGGTTCACCACTCTCTGGGTGAAGAAATTCCTCCTCATCTCAGTCCTAAATGGCTTACCCCTTATCCTTAGACTGTGACCCCTGGTTCTGGACTCCCCCGCCATCGGGAACATCCTTCCTGCATCTACTCTGTCCAGTCCTGTTAGAATTTTATAAGTTTCAATGAGATCCCCTCTCATTCTTCTAAACTCTAGCGAATATAAGCCTAATCGACCCAATCTCTCTTCATACGTCATTCCTGCCATCCCAGGTATCAGTCTGGTGAATCTTTGCTGCACTCCCTCCATGGCAAGAACATCCTTTCTCAGATAAGGCGACCAAAACTGCACACAGTACTCAAGGTGTGGTCTCACCAAGGCCTTGTACAACTGCAGCAAAACATCCTTGCACCTGTACTCGATTCCTCTCACTATGAAGGCCAACATACCATTTGCCTTCTTAACCGCCTGCTGCACCTGCATGCTTACCTTCAGCGACTGGTGCACAAGGACACCCAGGTCTCGTTGCACTTCCCCTTTTCCCAATCTATTGCCGTTCAGATAAGTAAGATCAACTGTTTAAGTTAAAATTTAAACTTTAAATTTGTAAGTTTCTCCAGGCTTAAGCAGAGACAAACAAGCAAGCTCTCCTGCTGGCGAGCTGCTGTAAGTTAGTTAATTAGCTAACTGGATTAAACTGGTTCCTGAAACAGTAGCAGAGCAGTGCTGAATCATCTGAGTCACAAACAGTATAAAACAGGGGCCTGTGAGTGCAGCCAGCACTGAGTGAACAACGGGGAGTTTGGTAAGTGTGGGAGTTCGGTGAAGTGGGGGAAGGAGGTGCTTGGTTTTCTTAACATCTCCCGCAGAGCGGCGGCAGACCTGAGCGGGAGCAGACCGAGGCCTGAGAGCGGGGATAAAAGCAGCAACAGACCTGCATCAACAAGAGAAAATGGCAGTGTGACGTTACGGGTAAGGCAGGTAAGTGATTGGTAGTGACTATGGGCTAAGTTTTAAGTTAACATATAACTAAATTTTAAAAACTAAACTTAATTTAATAAACTAAATGAGGTAAATAATTTGATTAATACTAAACTAAGTAATTAAACAAATAAAATAATGGGAGAACAGGAGATGTGTTGCTGCTGCAATATGTGGGAGCTTGTTGACATTTTTGTCCAGGGCGACTACATCTGCGGTAAGTGTCTGCAGATCGAGGAACTTTGGCTCCGAATTGAGGAGCTGGAGTCCAAGCTGCAGACATTGTGAGACATCAGGGAGGGAGAAAGTTACCTGGACCTTTTGCTCCAGGAGACAGCCACACCCCTTAGATTAAATACTTCAGAATTGACACGTGGTCAGGGACAGGAGGGTGTGACTGCGAGTTAGGCAAGTACGGGGATCCAGGAGGTAGTATTGCAGGAGCCTCAGTCCCTGCACTTGCCAATAGATTCGAGGTTCTTGCAATCCGCGGGGACTGCGGGGAGGACGAGCAAACTGACCATGGCACCGTGGTACAGGAAGCCGTTCAAGTGGGGGGGGAGTAAAAAGGAAGGTGGTTGTATTAGGTGACAGTATAGTTAGGGGGATAGATCCTGTTGTCTGCAGCCAGGAGCGTGAGTCCCGAAGGCTATGTTGCCTACCCAGTGCCAGGGTAAAGGACATCTCCTCCAGGCTGGAGAAAAACTTGGAGTGGGAGGGGGAGGATCCAGTTGTCGTGGTCCACGTAGGTACCAACGACATAGGCAGGACAAAGAAAGAGGTTCTGCTGAGAGAGTTTGAGCAGCTAGGGACTAAATTAAAAAGCAGAACCACAAAGGTCATAATCTCTGGATTATTACCGGAGCCTCGAGCAAATTGGCAGAGGGTCAATAGGATCAGGGAGATGAATGCTAGCTCAAAGATTGGTGTGGGAGAAGTGGGTTTCGATTCGTGGGGCACTGGCACCAGTACTGGGGAAAGAGAGAGCTGTTCCGTTGGGACGGACTACACCTGAACCATGCTGGGACCAGAGTTCTAGCGAATCGAATAACTCGGGAGGTAGATAGGGCTTTAAACTAAATAAGGGCGGGGGGGGGGGGGGGAAGGGTCCCGGTGGAGAGAAGTCTAGAATGCTAAAGAGAAAAGACATGGAAGCAGTGCAGGAAAGTGATTGGGGTAAAGATAACCAGATTGTGTCAGGAAGGGACAGAGCGTACAAACAAAGGAGTGCACTAACAAATAAGGTCCGGGTAAGAAAAAATGGTAATAAGACAAATAGGGCCATAGTACAAAAAAATGTTAAGATGTCTAAAAATGTTAAAAAGACAAATCTAAAGGCACTGTATCTGAATGCACGAAGCATTCGTAATAAGGTAGATGAATTAACAGCACAAATAGATGTAAACGGATACGATATAACTGCGATTACGGAGACATGGCTGCAGGGTGACCAAGGCTGGGAGCTGAATATCCAAGGATATTCGATATTTAGGAAGGACAGGCGAAAAGGAAAAGGAGGTGGGGTGGCATTGTTAGTAAAGGATGAAATGAGAGCAATAGTGAGAAAGGATATTGGCTCAGAAAATAAAGATGTAGAATCAGTCTGGGTGGAGCTAAGAAGCACCAAGGGGCAGAAAACATTGGTGGGAGTTGTCTATAGGCCTCCAAACATTAGAGGTAATGTAGGGGATGGCATCAAACAGGAAATTAGAGATGCGTGTAACAAGGGTACTACAGTAATCATGGGTGACTTTAATCTACATATAGACTGGCCAAACCAAATTAGCAATAATACTGTGGAGGATGAATTCCTGGAGTGTGTACAAGATGGTTTTTTAGACCAGTAGTTTGAGGAGCCAACTAGGGAACAGGCTATCCTAGATTGGGTATTGTGTAATGAGAAGGGGTTAATTAATAATCTTGTTGTGCAGGGTCCTTTAGGGAAGAGTGACCATAACATGATAGAATTCTTCATTAAAATGGAAAGTGAAGACGTCCAATCTGAAACTAGGGTCCTAAATCTAAACAAAGGAAACTACGATGGTATGAGGAGTGAGTTGGCTATGATAGATTGGGGAGCTTCATTAAAAGGCATGACGGTGGATAGGCAATGGCTAACATTTAAGGAATTAATACATGAATTGCAACAGTTATACATTTCTTTCTGGCGCAAAAACACAAAAGGAAAAGCAGCCCAACCATGGCTAACAAAAGAAATTAAGGATAGTATTAGATCCAAAGAGGAGTCATATAAAGTTGCCAGAAAAAGTAACAAGCCTGAGGATTGGGAGCAGTTTAGAGTTCAGCAAGAAAGGACCAAGAGATTGATTAAGAGGAGAAAAATAGAGTATGAGAGTAAACTTGCAAGGAGCATAAAAGCGGAATGTAAAAGCTTCTACAAGTATGTAAAAAGAAAAAGATTAGTGAAGACAAATGTAGGTCCCTTACAGTCAGAAACAGGAGAATTTATAATGGGGAACAAGGAAATGGCAGAGCAATTAAACAAATACTTTGGTTAGGTCTTCATGGAAGAGGACACAAATAACTTCCCAGAAATGCTAGGGAACCAAGGGTCTAGTGAGAAGGAGGAATTAAAGGAAATTAGTATTAGTAAAAAAATAGTGCTGGAGAAATTAATGGGACTGAAAGCTGATAAATCCCCAGGGCCTGATAATCTGCATCCCAGAGTACTAAAAGAGGTAGCCATGGAAATAGTGGATGCATTGGTTGTCATCTTCCAAAATTCTATAGATTATGGAACAGTTCCTGCAGATTGGAGAGTGGCAAATGTAACCCCACTATTTAAAAAAGGAGGGAGAGAGAAAACAGGGAACTACAGACTGGTTAGCCTAACATCAGTTGTAGGGAAAATGCTAGAGTCTATTATAAAGGATGTGATAACAGGACACTTAGAAAATATCAACAGGATTAAACAAAGTCAACATGGATTTATGAAAGGGAAATCGTGTTTGATAAACCTACTGGAGTTTTTTGAGGATGTAACTGGTAGAATAGATAAGGGAGAACCAGTGGATGTGGTGTATTTGGATTTGCAGAAGGCCTTTGATAAAGTCCCACATAAGATTTTAGTGTGCAAAATTAAAGCACATGGGATTGGGGGTAATATACTGGCATGGATTGAAAACTGGTTAACAGACAGGAAACAGAGAGTAGGGTAAATGGGTCTTTTTCGGGGTGGCAGGCGGTGACTAGTGGGGTACCGCAGGGATCAGTGCTTGGGCCCCAGATATTCACAATATATATCAATGATTTGGATGAGGGAACCAAATGTAATATTTCCAAGTTTGCTGATGACATGAAACTAGGTGGATTGTGAGTTGCGAGGAGGATGCAAAGAGGCTTCAAGGCAATTTAGACAAGTTGAGTGAGTGGATAAATACATGGCAGATGCAGTATAACGTGGATAAATGTGAAGTTATCCACTTCGGTAGGAAAAACAGAAAGGCAGAATATTATTTAAATGGTGATAGATTGGGAAATGCTGATGTACAAAGGGACCTGGGTGTCCTTGTACACCAGTCACTGAAAGCAAACATGCAGGTGCAGCAAGCAGTTAGGAAGGCAAATGGTATGTTGGCCTTCATTGCAAGAGGATTTGAGTACAGGAGCAAGGAGAGACCACACCTGGAGTAGTGTGTGCAGTTTTGGTCTCCTTACCTAAGAAAGGATATACTTGCCATAGTGCAGCGAAGGTTCACCAGACTGATTCCTGGGATGGCAGGACTGTCGTATGAGGAGAGATTGGGTCGACTAGGCCTGTATTCACGAGTGTTTAGAAGAATGAGAGGGGATCTCGTTGAAACGTATAAAATTCTGACAGGGCTAGACAGACTGGATGCAGGGAGGATGTTCCCCTGGCTGGTGGGTCTAGAATGAGGGGTCACAGTCTCAGGATACGGGGTAGGACATTTAGGACTGAGATGAGGAGAAATTTCTTCACTCAGAGGGTGGTGAACCTGTGGAATTCTCTACCACAGAAGGCTGTGGAGGCCAAGTCACTGAATATATTTAAGAAGGAGATAGATAGATTTCTAGACACAAAAGGCGTCACTGGGTATGGGGAGAGTGCGGGAATATGGTATTGAGATAGAGGATCAGCCATGATCATATTGAATGGCGGAGCAGGCTCGAAGGGCTGAATGGCCTACTCCTGCTCCTATTTTTCTATGTTTCTAAAGATCAGTCTGAAATTACACAATCCCATCCGATACACTGAAAGAACACTAACACAAAAGCAAAATACTGCGGATACTGGAAATCCAAAATAAAAACAGAAAATGCTGGAAATACTCAGCAGGTCAGGCAGTATCTGTGGAGAGAGAAACAGAGTTAATGTTTCAGGTCAATGACCCGGAGAATTAAAGTGACAGGCGACCGGAAGCTCGGGGTCACCCTTACGGACTGAACGGAGGTGTTCTGCAAAGCGGTCACCCAATCTGCGTTTGGTCTACCGAATGTAGAGGAGACCGCATCGTGAGCAGCGAATACAGTATACTAAATTGCAAGAAGTACAAGTAAATCGCTGTTTCACCTGGAAGGGGTGTTTGGGGTCCTGGACAGTGGGAAGGGGGGAGGTAAAAGGGCAGGTGTTGCATCTCCTGCGCTTGCACGGAAAGGTGCCGGGCGAAGGGGAAGCGGTGTTGGAGGTGATAAAGGGGTAGACCAGGGTGTCGTGGAGGGAGCGGTCCCTTCGGAATGCTGAAAGGGGAGGTGAGGGGAAGATGTGTTTGGTGGTGGGATCACGCGGAAGTGGCGAACGATGATCCGTTGAATGTGGAGACTGGTGAGGTGAAAGGTGAGGACAAAGGGAACCCTATTGTGGTTCTGGGAGGGAGGGGAAGGGGTGAGAGTAGAAGTGCGGGAAATAGAACGGACACGGTCAAGGGCCATGTCAACCACAGTAGAGGGGAATCCTCGGTTGAGGAAAACCAAGGATTCCCCTCTACTGTGGTTGACACAGCGATTTACTTGTACTTCTTGCAATTTAGTATACTGTATTTGCTGCTCACGATGCAGTCTCCTCTACATTGGGGAGAACAAATGCAGATTGGGTGACCGCTTTGCGGAACACCTCCGTTCAGTCCATAAGGGGGACCCCGAGCTTCCGGTTGCCTGTCACTTTAATTCTCCGCTTCACTCCCACTCTGACCTCACCGTCCTCGGCCTCTTACACTGTTCCAATGAAGCTCAACGTAAGCTTTAGGAACAGCACCTCATCTTTCGATTAGGCACTTTACAGCCTTCTGGACTCAACATCGAGTTCAACAATTTCATACCATAACCTCTGCCCCTATCTTTTTTTTTTCCATTTTTTTCCCTCTCTCTCACATGGCAGCTGTCTTTCATTCTGCCATTGCCATTTACACTTCATCTCGAGTCATCTTTTGTTTCTTAACTTGTCCCATTACCATCTCCTTTGCCTTGCGCCATCATTCCTTTTGTCTCTTAATCTCTCCTGCCTTCCATCCTATCACAGACCATCCCTTTTGTTCTTTCCTCCCCTCCTCCCTTTCCCTGCCCCAGCACTTGCTTAAAAACCTGTTCCATCTCCAACTTTTTCCAGTTCTGACGAAGGGTCATCGACCTGAAACGTTAACTCTGTTTCTCTCTCCACAGATGCTGCCTGACCTGCTGAGTATTTCCAGCATTTTCTGTTTTTATTACACTGAAAGAACAGTCTGAAATTACACAATCCCATCTGATACACTGAAAGATCAGTCTGAAATTGCACAATCCCATCCTATACACTGAAAGAACAGTCTGAAATTACACAATCCCATCCAATACACTGAAAGATCAGTCTGAAATTACACAATCCCATCAGATACACCAAACGATCAGTCTGAAATTACACAATCCCATCCAATACACTGAAAGATCAGTCTGAAATTACACAATCCCATCCGATACACCGAACGATCAGTCTGAAATTACACAATCCCATCAGATACACCAAACGATCAGTCTGAAATTACACAATCCCATCAGATACACTGAAAGAACAGTCTGAAATTGCACAATCCCATCAGATACACTGAAAGAACAGTCTGAAATTGCACAATCCCATCAGATACACTGAAAGAACAGTCTGAAATTGCACAATCCCATCCGATACACTGAAAGATCAGTCTGAAATTGCACAATCCCATCAGATACACTGAAAGAACAGTCTGAAATTACACAATCCCATCAGATACACTGAAAGATCAGTCTGAAATTACACAATCCCATCAGATACACTGAAAGAACAGTCTGAAATTACACAATCCCATCAGATACACTGAAAGAACAGTCTGAAATTACACAATCCCATCAGATACACCAAACGATCAGTCTGAAATTACACAATCCCATCAGATACACTGAAAGAACAGTCTGAAATTACACAATCCCATCAGATACACTGAAAGATCAGTCTGAAATTACACAATCCCATCAGATACACTGAAAGAACAGTCTGAAATTACACAATCCCATCAGATACACTGAAAGAACAGTCTGAAATTGCACAATCCCATCCGATACACTGAAAGATCAGTCTGAAATTACACAATCCCATCAGATACACGAAACGATCAGTCTGAAATTACACAATCCCATCAGATACACTGAAAGAACAGTCTGAAATTACACAATCCCATCAGATACACTGAAAGAACAGTCTGAAATTACACAATCCCATCAGATACACTGAAAGAACAGTCTGAAATTACACAATCCCATCAGATACACTGAACGAACAGTCTGAAATTAGACAAAAGTCTATGATTAATAACAGCTCCCTGTAATCATTCTCGCCGTTTTGAAGGTGGGTTGTGGGCCTGAGTTGAAGCAATGTTGCATGTCTCACCTTTTTCGCACTTTCCAGTTGGCCAATCTTCTCATCCTGAGCTGCCAGCATCTTCTCAAAGTCTTCGTGCTTCTTGATTAAATCTTCCACTTCATTGACGGAGTCCTGGGAGGGAGAAAGTGAAGTCATTGCCATATATAGAAGGCTCACAATACACCCAGAGTGCAGGTAATTGTGAGGTCTGGGGCTGCAGCATTGGCCAAATCCATAAATGGAACAGGATTCAAGCCAGAATCGTTGAAAACTTCCGCAACTAATAATTAACACCTAAATATCGTGGACGCAGGAATGCAGGGATTAGCCAGAGACTGCACACTGCCCGGACTGAAGCAGCAGCAGCTGCTGACCTCCATCAGCTGCAGTATTGGCTCTGGGAGCTGTTGCCTGTTTCACTGCCTTGCTCACTGAGACTTCACTATAGCTGCATCATCTTTGCACCATGTGCGTCTGTCAAACCACAGCAGGAGGTGTAGAGACAGACGGTGCAGTTATATATTGTCCAGTTCACCAGGACAATGAACTTTCACCTCTGCAAACTGCGATCCAGAACCAGCCCAGACTCTGTCTGCAATTAACTTGGTGCTCATTGCCAGTTCCTGGAGGGTAGGGTCCACAGTTCAAGAGTGGGCCAAAAACAGTTCGGGAAGTGAGAAGTGTCACACTAATAAAGGTGAGAATCCTCCTCAGGGGTTAGTGGTAAAGCACAGTGTTCGAATAGTGTAGAGGGAGCTTGAGGTGTCAACGTGGCTCAGTGGGCAGCACTCTCACCTCTGTGTCAGAGTTTGTGGGTTCAAGCCCCACTCCAGAGACTTGAGCACATAATCCAGGCTGACAATCCAGTGCTTAACTGAGGGACTGCTGCACTGTCAGATGAGACGTTTTAAGGTAATTGACAAAAGAACCAGTAGCGACATAAGGAAAATATTGGGCGGGAAAGTGGAGTTGAGGTAGAAGATCAGCCATGATCTCATTGAATGGCGGAGCAGGCTCGAAGGGCCGAATGGCCTACTCCTGCTCCTATTTCTTATGTTCTTATGGAATGTTTGATCGGCCAGTGTAGACATAGGAACAGGAATAGGCCATTCAGCCCCTCGAGCCTGTTCTGCCATTCAATGAGATAATGGCTGATCTGTATCTTAATTCCATCCACATTCCTTGGCTCCATATCCTTTATACCTTTGTCGAGCAAAACTTTATCAATCTCAGATTTAAATGTATTAATTGAGATAGCATCTACTACTTTTTGTAGGAGAAAGCTCCACACTTCGACCAACCTTTGCGTGAAGAATTGTTTCCTAACTTCTCTCCTGAATGGCCTGCCTCTGATTTTTAAGGTTATGTCCCCTGGTCCTAGACTCCCCCACCAGCGGAAAAGTTTCTCTCTATCTACCCTATCAATTCCTTTCAAAATCCTAAAAACCTCACTCAAATCACCCCTTAACCTACTATATTCCAGGGAATACAAGCCTACTTTATGTAATCTCTCCTAATAATCTAACCTTTGGAGACCTGGCAAAATTCTGGTGAATCTGCGGTGCACTCCTTCCAAGGCCAATATGTCCTATCTAAGGTGTGATGCCCAGAACTGTACTCAGTATTCCAGATGAGTCAAACCAGGGCTTTGTATAGCTGTAGCAAAACATCCTCCGCTTTATATTTTAGGCCTTGAGTTATAAAGGCTAATATGCCATTAGCCTTTTTGATTATTTTAGACCAGAGATAGTTGGAGCTTTACTCTGTATCTAACCCATGCTGTACCTGCCCTGGGAATGTTTGATGGGACAGTGTAGAGGGAGCTTTACTCAGTATCTAACCCGTGCTGTACCTGCCCTGGGAATGTTTGATGGGACAGTGTAGAGGGAGCTTTACTCTGTATCTAACCTGTGCTGTACTTGCCCCGGGAGTGTTTGATGGGACAGTGTAGAGGGAGCTTTACTCTGTATCTAACCCGTGCTGTACCTGCCCTGGGAATGTTTGATGGGACAGTGTAGAGGGAGCTTTACTCTGTATCTAACCCATGCTATACCTGCCCTGGGAGTGTTTGATGCTGAAACAGGGTAACTGAAAGGGAAGCTGTGCCATTCACCAGCTCACTGTGCTGCTCTGAGCACCTGGGGATGGGTTGAGGACTGTTACTCCGACATGAACATCCAGGCCATAGAAATAGGTCAGCGCAGAAATTATCCATCTTGCCTTCTGACACATCTTAAATGATGGAACAATCAAGGATGTATGAAGTCCACACCTTCCAATTGCAGCCCCCTCCACAGCCTGGATGCAGCTCCTGAATTCCCTATTGGATTTATTCGTGACTATCTTATATTTAGTACCCCTAGTTCTGGTCTCCCCACAAGTGGAAACATCCTTTCTGCATCTACATGATCGAACCCCTTCATAATTTTAAAGACCTCTATCAGGTCACCCCTCATCACTTTTATTTCCTGGAGAGAAGGGACTCAGCCTGTTCAGTCTTTCCTGATAATTGTAACCCCTCAGTTCTGGTATCATCCTTGTAAATCGATGGTGTGCTTGAATTCTGACACTGGCCCACTCATCTTAGCTCCACTGGGTTGAAGGAAGATCAGTTGAGCCACAGTCATAGAATGGTTACAGCACGGAAGAGGCCATTCAGCCCGTCGAGCCCATGCCGACTCTCAGCTAATCCCACTCCCCCGCCCTTTCTCCGTAGCCCTGCAATTTTTTTTCCTTCAGCTGCTTAACCCAGTCCCTTTTGAAAGCTGTGATTGAGTCTGCCTCCACCACCCTTTCAGGCAGTGCATTCCAGATCTTAACCCATCGCTGTGTAAAAAAGTATTTTCTTACATCGCCTTTGGTTCTTCTGCCAATCACCTTAAATCTGTGTCCTCTGGTTCTCGACCCTTCTGCCAATGGGAACAGTTTCCCTCCATCTACCCTGTCCAGAGCCCTCATGATTTTGAACACCTCTATCAAATCTCCTCTCAATCTTCTCTGCTCCAAGGAGAACAACCCCAGTTTCTCCAGTCTAGCAACGTAACCGAAGTCCCTCATTCCTGGAACCATTCTCGTAAATCTTTTCTGCACCCTCGCTAAGGCCTTCACATCCTTCCTAATGTGTGGTGCCCAGAATTGGACAAAGTACTCCAGTTGGGGCTGAACGGTACTAAGGGTCTGATCTGTTGTCTCAGATAACTGTCTCTCAATTTAAATCCATAAAGTAGCCTGCTTACTGTCTCCTGCCACGATCCAGTGCATCAACAAGAACCAGGATTGATAGGCCCGGAGTTCATTCTTACCCCATAGCTGTTGTTGGTTACATGTCCTTCTTTGGAGCTCAGCCAGGCAGCCATCAGTTCAAGCTCTCTGAGCTGTGCCTGTTTCCACAGCTCCTTCTCGTACAGCTCTTCCTGCTTCTCCCACTTTTTAACCACCTGATCCATCTGCTCGGACAGTTCATTCAACTTCTCATCAACCTGTTGGCAAAAAAACACACACAACAGGTTAGTGAGCACAGGGAGTACAGGATCCTCAGTGGGGAATGGAGTACAGGATCCTCAGTGGGGAATGGAGTGAGGATCCTCAGTGGGGAATGGAGTGAGGATCCTCAGTGGGGAATGGAGTACAGGATCCTCAGTGGGGAATGGAGTACAGGATCCTCAGTGGGGAATGGAGTACAGGATCCTCAGTGGGGAATGGAGTACAGGATCCTCAGTGGGAAATGGAGTACAGGATCCTCAGTGGGGAATGGAGTGAGGATCCTCAGTGAGGAATGGAGTGAGGATCCTGTGGGGAATGGAGTACAGGATCCTCAGTGGGGAATGGAGTACAGGATCCTCAGTGGGGAATGGAGTGAAGATCCTCAGTGGGGAATGGAGTGAAGATCCTCAGTGGGGAATGGAGTGAGGATCCTCAGTGGGGAATGGAGTGAGGATCCTCAGTGGGGAATGGAGTACAGGATCCTCAGTGGGGAATGGAGTGAGGATCCTCAGTGGGGAATGGAGTACAGGATCCTCAGTGGGGAATGGAGTACAGGATCCTCAGTGGGGAATGGAGTACAGGATCCTCAGTGGGGAATGGAGTACAGGATCCTCAGTGGGGAATGGAGTACAGGATCCTCAGTGGGGAATGGAGTACAGGATCCTCAGTGGGGAATGGAGTACAGGATCCTCAGTGGGGAATGGAGTACAGGATCCTCAGTGGGGAATGGAGTACAGGATCCTCAGTGGGGAATGGAGTACAGGATCCTCAGTGGGGAATGGAGTACAGGATCCTCAGTGGGGAATGGAGTACAGGATCCTCAGTGGGGAATGGAGTACAGGATCCTCAGTGGGGAATGGAGTACAGGATCCTCAGTGGGGAATGGAGTACAGGATCCTCAGTGGGGAATGGAGTACAGGATCCTCAGTGGGGAATGGAGTACAGGATCCTCAGTGGGGAATGGAGTACAGGATCCTCAGTGGGGAATGGAGTACAGGATCCTCAGTGGGGAATGGAGTACAGGATCCTCAGTGGGGAATGGAGTACAGGATCCTCAGTGGGGAATGGAGTACAGGATCCTCAGTGGGGAATGGAGTACAGGATCCTCAGTGGGGAATGGAGTACAGGATCCTCAGTGGGGAATGGAGTACAGGATCCTCAGTGAGGAATGGAGTACAGGATCCTCAGTGGGGAATTGAGTACAGGATCCTCAGTGGGGAATGGAGTACAGGATCCTCAGTGGGGAATGGAGTGAGGATCCTCAGTGGGGAATGGAGTGAGGATCCTCAGTGGGGAATGGAGTGAGGATCCTCAGTGGGGAATGGAGTACAGGATCCTCAGTGAGGAATGGAGTACAGGATCCTCAGTGGGGAATGGAGTACAGGATCCTCAGTGGGGAATGGAGTGAGGATCCTCAGTGAGAAATGGAGTACTAGGCCCTCAGGTCCCTCTACCTCTTTTGACATGATGTGCCTGTTCTCTCTCAGATCAATTCCCGCTATTCTCAGCTCTTCGTATTTGGCTCTTTGCTTGTCAATTTCTCGCTTGTATTCCTTGTGACGTTTGCAGAGCTGGTCAACTCCCAGGACGCCCATGGCCTGCTCCTCTGAGTCCAACAGTGTGTCCATCTCATTTACCCAGGCTCTGTGTAAAGGAACAAGCAGGAATAGGTCACGTCTATTTGCCACAACAGATTTCTAGTTGGTCTCCTTGGAGGACAAGACACACCCAGCAGTTTATCTGGAATGTGTAATTAGATCCTGCCTGCCTAACTAATAATTGTAATTTGAGCCATTCATTCTGACTGCCAGGCACCAGACAGATCTCACGGAGAACAGACCGGGCGCACCCTCGCAGGTTAGGACCTTCTCCACCCCCCAAACAAGTTCCTACCCCCCCTCCAACAAGTTTCTAGCCTCCCCCGACCCCCCGAGGTTCTGACCTGTTCATTCCCCAACAAGTTCCTGACCTTCTCCCCTTGCCCATGTTCCTCCCCTTCCCCACCATTCCCCAGGTTCCTGACCATCCTCCCCACCCCCCCCCCACCCCCCCACTCCAAGGAGTCAATTACTGCTGTAAGGAGGGATGATATCTTAGCAGGTTCCTCTAATGAGGCCATATGGGTGAGGCAAGGGAGGAGATTGCAGGGGCTCTGACACAAATTTTCAGAACCTCTCTGGTCACGGGGGAGGTGCCAGAGGACTGGAGAACAGCTAACGTAGTACCATTATTCAAGAAGGGTAGTAGGGATAAACCAGGGAATTACATGCCAGTAAGCCTAACATCAGTGGTAGGGAAATTATTGGAAAAAATTCTGAGGGACAGAATTAGTCTCCACTTGGAGAGGCAAGGATTAAGCAAGGATAGTCAGCATGGCTTTGTCAGGGGGAGATCATGTCTAACCAATTTGATTGAATTTTTCGAGGGGGTAACTAGGTGTGTGGATGAGGGTAGTGCAGTTGATGTAGTCTACATGGACTTCAGTAAGGCTTTTGACAAAGTCTCACATGGGAGACTGGTCAAGAAGGTAAGAGCCCATGGGATCCAGGGCAATTTGGCACATTGGATCCAAAATTGGCTTAGTGGCAGGAGGCAGAGGGTGATGGTCGAAGGTTGTTTTTGTGACTGGAAGCCTGTGTCCAGTGGTGTACCGCAGGGATCGGTGCTGGGTCCTTTGCTGTTTGTAGTGTACATTAATGATTTAGATATGAATGTAGGAGGTATGATCAGTAAGTTCACAGATGACACGAAAATTGGTGGAGTGGTAAATAGCGAGGAGGGAAGCCTCAGGCTACAGGACGATATAGACGTGTTGGTTAGCTGGGCAGAACAGTGGCAAATGGAATTTAACCCTGAAAAGTGTGAGGTGATGCATTTTCGGAGAACTAACAAGGCAAGGGAATACACAATGAATGGTAGGACCCTAGGAAGGACAGAGGATCAGAGGGACCTTGGTGTGCATGTACATAGATCCCTGAAGGCAGCAGGACAGGTAGATAAGGTGTTTAAAAAGACATATGGGATACTTGCCTTCATTAGCTGAGGCATAGAATATAAGAGCAGGGAGGTTATGATGGAGCTGTACAAAACGCTAGTTAGGCCACAGCTGGAATACTGTGTGCAGTTCTGGTCGCCACACTATAGGAGGGATGTGATTGCATTGGAGAGGGTGCAGAGGAGATTCACCAGGATGTTACCTGGGCTGCAGCGCTTCAGCTATGAAGAGAGACTGGACAGGCTGGGGTTGTTTTCCTTAGAGCAGAGAAGGCTGAGGGGGGACCTGATTGAGGTGTACAAAATTATGAGGGGCATAGATAGAAAGGAACTTTTCCCCTTAGTAGAGGGGTCAATAACCAGGGGGCATAGTTTCAAGGTAAGGGGCAGGAGGTTTAGAGAGCATTTGAGGAAAAACTTTTTCACCCAGAGGGTGGTTGGAATCTGGAACTCACTGCCTGAAAGGGTGGTAGAGGCAGGAACCCTCAACATTCAAGAAGCATTTAGATGAGCACTTGAAACGCCATAGCATACAAGGCTACGGACCAAGTGCTGTAAAATGGGATTAGAATAGACAGGGCTTGATGGCCGGCGTGGACACGATGGGCCGAAGGGCCTCTTTCTGTGCTGTGAAACTCTCTGACTCTATCTTTTACCTCCACCTGAGGGGGCAGACAGGGCTTTGGTTTAATGTCTCATCTGAAAGATGGCACCTCCGACAGTGCAGCACTCCCTCAGTACTGCACTGAAGTGTCGGCCTGTTTTATGTGCTCAAGTCGCTGGAGTGGGACTTGAGCCCACAACCTTCTGACTCAGAAACTAGAGTACTACCACTGAGCCATGGCGAGTGGGAAGGATGACTATGGAAGAAAGGTTTGGGACAGCAATTGAGATAAATTTGTATAACAAAAAAATCAATTACATTGAAATTCAAACAGTTTCAGACTGTGAAAAATAAAATGGCGCCTGGACTGAGGGGAATCGTCCACAGCGGCACCTAATGGTCTGGAAGTACATTGTGTAGCGGTGTTTATGGAGCAGGGTTTATAGACTGACTTCCATTGTAAATGTTTCCAGAAGGATTTTCAATGTTAAATGTAAACATAAAAAGCGTGACTCAAAATTGTCATACGGGAAGTAAGCGATGTTGTTAACGATATATATATATATAGATAGATGTGCAGTACCTTGCATTTGTCCATATTAAACTTCATTTGCCACTGATCAGCCCAGGTACACACCTTTGTTGAGGTTCGATCCGACAGACGTGAGATGCCCACTGGTTCCTCAGCCAAGTGATTCACTCCTTGATTTACGTGAACCTAGACAGTGGGTGTGGGCAGGATCATCGACCATGGACGTGCCCTCACCCATTGTGCACACTTTAGTGCAGGGGTCCTGGCTGGTTCATGTTTTACCCCTGTCCTAACTCAGGGGGACTGAGACCAATCACAATCTCAGCTGAGACCAGCTGACGCAGACGTGAGCAGGGGATGGAACACAGGAGCAATACTGGTGTGTGCAGCTCAGTACCTCACACGAGGTGCAATTACTGACCGAGCTAGCAGATAAAAAGTACTGGCCCTGCTTCTAGAGTAACCAACCCTGCAGGATTGGCCTGGAATCTCCAGGAGTTGATGATTAATCTCCAGGACATTGCTACGAGCAACCCAGGAGAAAAAATCATTATAAAAAATAAACAAAATTGTTTTTTTTCCCCATTTTCTTCGAACACTTTAATTTATTCGTTCTAAAAATATTGATGGGGAAAAAAGGCTGTTTCACTAAGAGTCAAGATTAATCCAATCGGGTATCAAGGAGTGTGTTCCCCTTTGCAATTGGCCATGGGAAGGCAGTGCGCCAGGAGGATGGACCAATGGTGGGAGTGTGGGGGAAGGGTGGTGCGAGGTCAGAGGTCATGTCATGTCACCTCCAGGAATATGTCCAACCAGAGTTGGCGACCCTCCCTGCTTCTGGTTCAGTTCTCACTCAGTACAATCTATCACACTACGTGAAGAGCCACAGTGTCCCGGTCCCACTGCAACCTACATGAAAACCCGGCATTCGCTGACATAGGCCTGGATCTGCTCGGCCTCGACCAGATTCTCCTTCCACTCCCCGGCTTTCCGATGCAGGTTATCCCAGGATACTGCCACCTCCTCCAGACGTTCACGCAGGTTCTCCCTGACGTGTGGGTACATCAGACCCAATCTCCTGGCTTCTCCGCCAATCCGTTCAACTTCTCTGCTTATGGCTCCCAGCTCCCTCTGCAAAAAAAAACAAGATCAACATTCAAACCTAAAGTCATAACTGGCCCAGTAACGCAGCCTGTATCAATCTGAATAACTAGCCCAGTAACGCAGCCTGTATCAATCTGAATTCATAACTGGCCCAGTAACGCAGCCTGTATCAATCTGAATAACTAGCCCAGTAACGCAGCCTGTATCAATCTGAATTCATAACTGGCCCAGTAACGCAGCCTGTATCAATCTGAATTCATAACTGGCCCACCAATTCTGGCCTCTTGCGCATTCCCGATTTTAATCGCTCCAGAATTGGCAGCCGTGCCTTCAGCTGGCTCAGCCCTAAGCTCTGGAATTCCCTCCCTGCCTCTCTATCCTCCTTTTAGACACTCCTTAAAACCTACCTTTTTGACCAAGCTTTTGGTCATCTGTCCCTCATATCTCCTTATGTGGATTGGTGTCAAATTGAGTTTGATATTGCTCATGTGAAGGACCTTGGGACGTTTTTAATATGTTAAAGGCGCTATATAAATACAAGTTGTTGTTGTTTTGTTGTTGTATCAATCTGAATCCATAACTAACTCAATAACACAGCATGTATCAATAAACGATGATAACAGACAAATTGTGTGTCCTGGCTACTGTTGTAGGAACATAGGAACAGGAGTAGGCCATTCAGCCTGTTCTGCCTTTCAATGAGATCATGGCTAACCTGTATCCTAACTCCATCCAACTGGCTTGGCTCTATATCCCTCAATACTCTTGGCTAGCACAAATCTATCAACCTCAGAATTAATATTATTAATTGAGCTAGTAACTACTGCTTTTTGTGGGAGAGAGTTCCACACTTCTGTCACCCTTTGCGTGAAGAAGTGTTTCCTAACTTCTCTCCTGAATGGCCTGGCTTTGATTTTAAGGTTATAGAGTCATAGGGGGAGAAATTCAGTATCGCCCCATTGGGGCGCAATTATCGGCCGGGCGCAAAGATTAGCGCCTGGCGCTAATTATCGCCACCGACTGCAAACTTGACTTTTATCGCCCCTGGAGGTGATTGGAGTGCTAAATCAGGCGCGTCACACCTGTCTTAAGGCGCAAAGGCCGAGGAGCGAGGCGCTACCTCAGAGCGCTGGCGAAGCTCATGTAATGTCAGTCAGCAATGGAACACACACACAATGGCACGGGCCAGTTCTTAAAGGGGATGGTTAATCTTGCTTTCCATCCACATCCTGCTCATTGCAGCCTTGAATCTCGGCCTGGAGAGACCTGCACATCAAATCTGCTGGAAAGAACAATGGAGAGTACCAGGCAAAGAGCTCAGAGTGCAGCCCCCACAGTCTCTTCTAAATCGATACAAGGAATGGCAAATCAAAATGAACCTGCAAAGTGCTGCTCAGTACCCAAAACTCCTTCACACAACGTTGAATCTCTCCAGAAGTCTCTCTCTCTCTCTCTCTCAGAATGCGTAGTTCAAAAATGGCACCAACAATAAAAGGCAGGAAGTGGTCACCTTTAAATAGCACTCCCCCTTTCCCTTCATGACTGGAGAACGCTCCCCTCAACCTGTCGTTGCTAGCATCAGGCGGTAAGGCAGGGGGCGCCACTCAATATCCGCTCCGGGGCGATACCGGGGCGTTGCGCACTCGACTGACGTCACGATCTGCTGGCGCAGGAGATCGTGGCGGTAGTGTTTAGCGCCGCCGCAAAATGTCTAGTTAATTTCGCGAGCGGCGCAAACTTCGCCGCCCCTGGGCGCTAGATGATTTGCGCCCCATTAGCGCCCTCTTAAGGCGCTAACGGGAGGCGCAACCAACTGAATTTTTCCCCCATAGAGTCATAACGGCACAGAAGGAGGCCATTCGGCCCATCGAGTCCGTGCCGGCTCTCTGTAGAGCAATCCAGTCAATTCCATTCCCCCGCTCTATCCCCGTAGCCCTGCAAGTTTATTTCCCTCAAGTGCCTATCCAGTCTCCCCTTGAAAATATTGAGTGTCTCCGCTTCCACCACTTCCGTCGGCAGCGAATTCCAGGTCCTCACCACTCGCTGCTTATAAAAGTTTTTCCTCACATCCCCCCTGTATCTCTTGCCAAAACCTTAAATCTGTGTCCCCTAGTCCTTGTACCATCAACTAGTGGGAACAGCCTTTCCCCATCGAGCCTATCCAAATCCGTCATAAGCTTGTACACCTCTATCAAATCACCCCTCAACCTCCTTTACTCTAATGAAAACAAATCCAGCTTCTCCAACCTGTCCTTGTAGCTAAGAGCCCCCATCCCCGGAACCATTCTGGTAAATCTCCTCTGCACCCTCTCAAGGGCCTTCACATCCTTCCTAAAGTGTGGTGACCAGAACTAGATGCAATACTCCAGTTGTGGCCTAACCAGCGCTTTATAAAGGTTCAGCATAACTCCTCTACTTTAGTACTCAATACCTCTATTTATGAAACCCAAGATCCCATATGCTTTGCTAACCATTCTCTCAATATGTCCTGCCACCTTCAGGGACCTATGCACATTAACTCCCAGGTCCCTCTGTCCCTGCACACTCTTTAAAACTGTGCCATTAAGTGTATATTGCCTCTCCCTGTTCCTTCTGCCAAAATGCATCACCTCACTCTTCTCTGTATTAAATTCCATCTGCCACTTGTCTGCCCATTCTGCTAGCCTTTCTATGTCCTGTTGCAGTTGATTCATAAGAAATAAGAGAAGTAGGCCATACGGCCCTCTGAGCCTGCTCCGCCATTCAATAAGATCATGGCTGATCATCGACCTCAACTCCACTTTCCCGCCCGATCTCCATATCCCTTGATTCCCCTAGAGTCCAAAAATCTATCTATCCCAGCCTTGAATATACTCAAAGACTCAGCATTCAGAGCCCTCTGGGGCAGAGAATTCCAAAGATTCACAACCCTCTGAGTGAAGAAATTCCTTCTCATCTCAGTCTTAAATGGCCGACCCCTTATCCTGAGACGATGCCCCCTAGTTTTAGACTCTCCAGCCAGGGGAAACAACCTCTCAGCATCTACCCTGTCAATCCCCTTCAGAATCTTGTATGTTTCAATGAGATCACCTCTCATTCTTCTAAACTCCAGAGAGTATAGGCCCATTCTACACAATCTCTCATCATAGGACAGCCCTCTCATCCTAGGAATCAATCTAGTGAACCTTCATTGCACCACCTCCAAGGCAAGTATATCCTTCCTTAGATAAGGAGACCAAAACTGTGCACAGTACTCCAGGTTTGGTCTCACCAAGGCCCTGTACAATTGTAGCAAGACTGTAGTATCATCATCACTGTTTGCCACACCCCCAAGTTTGGTGTCATCGGCAATTTTAGAAATTCTACTCTGTATTCCAATGTCCAGGTCATTTATATATATCAAAAAAGCAGTGGCCCCAGCACTGACCCTTGGGGAACGCCACTGTCTACCATCCTCCAGTCTGAAAAATAGGCATTTACCACAACTCGCTGTTTTCTGTCCTTAAGCCAATTCCTTATCCAAGCTGCCACTGACCCACCTATTCCATGAGCCTCAATTTTGTTAACCAGCCTTTTATGTGGTACTTTGTCAAACACCTTCCTAAAATCCATGTAGACAACATCCATTGCATTCCCTTCATTAATCCTCCCTGTTACTTCATCAAAAAATTCAATTAGATAGGTCAAACATGATCTGCTTTTACAAATCCGTGTTGGCTCTCCTTAATTAGCTTAAACCACTCCAAGTGCCGGTTAATTTTTTCCTTGATTATTGTTTCTAAAACTTTACCCACCACTGATGTTAAACTGTAGTTACTAGGAACAATGGTGTCACATTTGCCACTTTCCAATCCTCAGGTACTTCCCCCGCATCTAGGGAAGATTGGAAAATTATGGCAAGCCTTTCCGCTATCTCCTCCTCCAATTCCCTTCGCAACCTGGGATGCAAGCCATCTGGACCAGGCGACTTATCCACTCTAAGCATACCCAGCCTTTCTAGTACATCCTGTCTATCAATTTTCACCCTTCCATTGCTTTTCCCTTTCTACTGCTACTGATATTTTGTCAGCATAGGTAAATACCGATACAAAGTACTCATTGAGTATTCTAGCCTTGCCCTGCGCCTCTAAGCATATATCACCTTCTTTGTTGCTAATAGGCCCCACCCCGCTTCTTACTACCCCCAACAGCACTAGCAAACCTCCCTGCGAGAATATTGGTCCTGGCTCTGTTGAGATGTAACCCGTCCGGCCTGTACAGGTCCCACCTTCCCTAGAAACGGTCCCAATGCCTCAGGAATCTAAAGCCCTCCCTCCTGCACCATCTCTCCAGCCACGCATTCATCTGTTCTATCCTCCTATTCCTGTACTCACTAGCACGTGGCACCAGGAGTAATCCGGAGTTTACTACCTTTGAGGTCCTGCTTTTTAATCTCTTTCCTAGCTCCCTATAGTTTGCCTGCAGGACCTCATCCCTCTTTCTGCCTATGTCGTTGGTACTGATATGGACAACGACCTCTGGCTGTTCACCCTCCCCCCCTCAAGGATGTCACTGAGCGACTCAGTGACATCCTTGACCCTGGCACCAGGTAGGCAACAGAAACGCCTATCTGTTCCTCTAACTAATGAATCCCCTATCACTATTGCTCTTCCACTCTTCTTCCTCCCACCCTGTGCAGCTGAGCCATCCATGGTGTTGTGGCCTTGTCTCTGGCTGCTCTCCCCAGAGGAACCATCACCCCCACCAGTTTCCAGAACTGTGAACCGGTTAGCAAGCGAGATGCACTCTGGGGATTCCTGCCCTACCTGCCTGGTCCTCCTTCTCTGTCTGGTGGTTACTCATTCCCTCTCTGCCTGCACATTCTGAGGCTGCGGGGTGACCACTTCCAGAAACGTGCTTTCCAAGTATTTCTCAGCCTCGCGGATGCACTGTAGTGACTCCAGCTGCCACTCAAGCTCCGAAACCTGGAGCTCGAGTTGCTGCAGTTGGCAACACTTCCTGCACACGTAGTCATCCAGGCCGCAACAAGCGTCCAGGATATATCCCACATGGCACAGGATGTGCAAATCACGGGACTGAGCTGCCCTGCCATGCCTCTATTTACCAGACTATGTCCCCTTGTCCTGGACTCCTCCACCAGCAGAAAAAGTTTCTCCCTATCTACCCTACCAACTACTTTGATCATCTTAAATACCTCAATTAGATTACCCCTTATCCTTCTATATTCCAGGGAATACAAGCCTCGTCTATGCAACCTGTCCTCATAATTAAACCCTTGGAGTCCGGGTATCATTCTGGTGAATCTGCGCTGCACCCCCTCCAAGGCCAATATATCCTTCTATGAGAGGCGACTTAATAGAGGTTTATAAGATGATGAGGGGGATAGATAGAGTGGATGTTCAGAGACTATTTCCTCGGGTAGAGGCAGCTGTTACAAGGGGGCATAACTATAAGGTGCATGGGGGGAGATATAGAAGGGATGTCCGAGGTAGATTCTTTACTCAGAGAGTGGTTGGTGTGTGGAATGGACTGCCTGCTGTGATAGTGGAGTCGGACACTTTAGGAACTTTCAAGCGGTTATTGGATAAGCACATGGAGCACACCAGAGTGATAGGGAGTGTGATAGCTTGATCTTGGTCTCGGACAATGCTCGGCACAACATCGAGGGCCGAAGGGCCTGTACTGTGCTGTACTGTTCTATGTATTCTATGTATCCTTCCAGAGGTGCGGGGCCCAGAACTGAACACCGTGCTCCAGATAGGTGTAACCAGAGCTCTGTACATCTGTAACATAACTTCCAGCCCTCTTGTGTAAAGGCCAACATTCCAAAATTCCCAATACTGTATATATATTGCCAGTGGGCAAACTTCCACACTAGGAATGCAAATTCAGAAAAGTTCTCCTTATTTGGGCCAGAACTCGGTTACTGTTGCTTCCTATTGATAAACACCTTTTTGGAAGGGGAGGGACTGACAACTAAAAGGGAATTGGATAAATACTTGAAGGGAAAACATTTACAGGACTACGGGTCAAGAGCAGGGGAGTGGGAACAATTGAATAGCTCGAGCAAAGAGCCAGCACAGGCACGATGGACCAAATGGTTTCCTTCTGTGCTGTATCATTCTATGATTCGATGATTTCATTAGCCTTTTTAATTATTTTAGTACTGGTCCACTAGCTTTGTGATTCCTGACCTTGGACTCCTAAATCTCTGCTCATTGACAGTTCCCAGCCTCTCGCCACTTAGGAAGTACTCTGATTTGGTGGAGCCTCACTTTGCAAGTTGACTGGAACTGAATTTAGTTGGCAATTTCCATCCAGCCTTGCAAGGGGTGGAGTCTCTGGCGGAGTGGCTACATACAGTAGTCGAGAGTCCATGTGTCTTACCTCCACACCTTCGTGTTGCCGTAGCAATGTCTGCACACGATTCAAATCGTGGCCATAGTCGTCTGTGCCCAGCGTGCTGTCCTTCTCCTGGATCCAGGCCTTCAGGTCGGAAACATCGTAGTTGAATCGGTGAACCTGGTGTGCTGCTCTCAGGCTCTGGGAAGAGGGCACAGAGACAGTTAGAATTGCAGCCCCTCCCACCCCGCGGAGGCAGTTACCCAACACCCGATTAATAGCTGCTGGCGGGAGCAATCTCACCATCTGGGACAAGCTGAACAACTGAGGGGAAAGACCACACCCGACTTTCAATCCACGTCCCATTCCATTCTCTCCCCAACTCTGCTGACTCATGTTGGGGTTCAGTCCCAAGCTAACATCGCCCAGGAATGTGAAACTTGACAATGAGGATCAACAGGCTGCTACAGTCTGTTTGACTATAGACAGCATCACAGTCAAACCCAATGCTGCATTCATTCGCGCACATTCCAGCAGGGACAAGGAATGGGATTCCTGCCTTATTTATCCTTTCAAGACAGTCATGGGTTCAAGCCCCACTCCAGGACTTGAGCATGTGATCCAGGCTGACACTCCAATGCAGTACTGAGGGAGTGCTACACTTTCAGATATGCTGCTCTTTTTCACAAGATGTTAAGCAGTGTCTCTGTGAGCCTGTCCCACCGGTATAGGCCAATGTTTATTGATCCCATGGCACAATTTGGAGTTCTCCCTGAGTCCTGGTCAACATTCCTCGCTCAATCCACACCACAAAAACACAATAGCTGGATGTCGATCCCATTGCTCTGTGTGGGAATCTTCCCGTGTGCATATTGTCCACAAAACAACAGTGACTATGCTTTGAAAAGTAATAAATCGGCTGTGCTAAGGATGGGATAAAGCTCGATATAAATGCAAGTTGATCCTTCCCCTGCCTCCTGACCCACCCGAGGTCAAATGACGCAGCAGAGACTGGCGATAGAACCTGCAATCTTCCATCTTTGGGATGAGATGCTAAACCGAGGCCCCGTCTGACCTCTCAGGTGGGTGTAAAAGATCCCATGGCACTATTCAAAGAAGTGTTCGCGAGTTCTCCCCGGTGTCCTGGCGAATATTCATCCCTCAAGCAACATCACTAAAACAGATTATCTGGTCATTGCTGTTTGTGGGAGCTTGCTGTGCACAATTTGGCTGCTGCGTTTCCTACATTACAACAGTGACTACACTTCAAAAAGTACTTTATTGGCTGTAATGCGCTTTGGGACATCCTGAGGTTGTGAAAGGCGCTGTATAAATGCAAGTTCTTTCTTTCTGCATGACCCAACACCACACCAGCAGTTACTCAACGCGCCACTGAGGGGAGCTGCAGACCACGGCTTTTGGAGGGGGTTCTGATACTGACGGTGCACGAGACTCACCCTCGGCTCCCCAACACGTGAGGATCAGTTACATGAGATTAATCTGCTGAAGCCCCTCTCCGACTGATGTGCCCCCTTCTTCTCTTGTAATCAGCCAGTGGGGGCGAATGTAACCCCACCTGGTCAGTGAATAACCAGGCAGCTGGGTAGTTAAAATGGCCCAAGTTACTTACCTGATCTAGAACCGACCAATCACCATTTTAATCTGCTCAACTGAGCAGGTGGCAAGCACAGCCGCCCAAAGCCAGCGGGGTCCTCCTTAACAGATGCATGTCAGATCTCAGTGGTGTCATTGGGATCGACTGCCATTTTAATGGCAGTCTGAGTGGGAAGAGGCAGTGAGTCTTGCTGAGACAACCCAGGGGAGGCGGATCACAGATTAGGTCCAAGGAGGTACGTTTCTACATTTAATTTTTACTGTCCTTCTGTGGCCGGAGGAGCAGGATTAGCTCCAGGCCCCGGGGATCGGGTGGGAGGTTGGCCGGCGAGATTTACATCAGGCCGGGAAGTTCTAATTGGCCGGGGCTCATTCTGATGCGTCGGAAAATTATCACAACTTGCACTCAGACACACTCACTGACGGGACTGAACTCACACTCACTATCAGAGGACTGAACCCACACTCTCACTCACCATTAGTGTACTGAATCCACACTCACACTCACTATCAGTGGACTGAACCCACACACACACTCACTATCGGGGGACTGAACTCACACTCACACTCAGACACACTCACTATCAGGGGACTGAGCTGACACACTCAGACACACTCACTATCAGTGGACTGAACCCACACTCACTATCAGTGGACTGAACTCACACTCACTATCAGTGGACTGAACTCACACTCACTATCAGTGGACTGAACTCACACTCACTATCAGGGGACTGAACCCACACTCACTATCAGGGGACTGAACCCACACTCACACTCAGACACTCTCACTATCAGTGGACTGAACCCACACACACACTCACTCTCGGGGGACTGAACTCACACTCACATTCAGACACTCTCACTATCAGTGGACTGAACTCACACTCACTATCAGTGGACTGAACCCACACTCACACTCACTATCAGTGGACTGAACCCACACTCACTATAAGTGGACTGAACTCACACTCACACTCACTATCAGTGGACTGAACTCACACTCACTATCAGTGGACTGAACCCACACTCACTATCAGTGGACTGAACTCACACTCACTATCAGTGGACTGAACTCACACTCACACTCACTATCAGTGGATTGAACTCACACTCACTATCAGTGGACTGAACTCACACTCACTATCAGTGGACTGAACTCACACTCACACTCACTATCAGTGGATTGAACTCACACTCACACTCACTATCAGTGGATTGAACTCACACTCACTATCAGTGGATTGAACTCACACTCACACTCACTATCAGTAGACTGAACTCACACTCACACTCACTATCAGTGGACTGAACCCACACTCACTATCAGTGGATTGAACCCACACTCACACTCACTATCAGTGGACTGAACCCACACTCACACTCACTATCAGTGGACTGAACTCACTATCAGTGGATTGAACCCACACTCACTATCAGTGGACTGAACTCACACTCACACTCACTATCAGTGGACTGAACTCACACTCACTCACTATCAGTGGACTGAACCCACACTTACACTCAGACACACTCACTATCGGGGGACTGAACTCACAATCACTATCAGTGGACTGAACCCACACTCACTCTCACTATCAGTGGACTGAACCCACACTCACACTCACTATCAGTGTACTGAACCCACACACACACACACTATCAGTAGACTGAACCCACACTCACACTCACTATCAGTGGACTGAACTCACAATCTCACTCAGACACTCTCACTATCAGGGGACTGAACTGACACACTCAGACACACTCACTATCAGGGGACTGAACTCACACTCACTATCAGGGGACTGAACCCATACTCACATTCACTATCAGGGGACTGAACCCACACTCACTCACACTATCAGGGGACTGAACTCACACTCACTATCAGGGGACTGAACTCACACTCACTATCAGGGGACTGAACTCACATTCACTATTGGGGGACTGAACTCACTCACTATTGGGGGACTGAACTGACACACTCAGACACTCTCACTATCGGGTGACTGAAACCATACTCACATTCACTATCAGTGGACTGAACCCACACTCACACTCACTATCAGTGGACTGAACTCACACTCACTATCAGTGGATTGAACCCACACTCACTATCAGGGGACTGAACTCGCACACACTCACTATCAGGGGACTGAACTCACACTCACACTCAGACACTCTCACTATCAGGGGGACTGAACCCACACACACACTCACCATCAGTGGACTGAACCCACACTCACACTCACTATCACTGGATTGAACCCACACACACACTATCAGTGGACTTAACTCACACTCACTATCAGTGGACTGAACTCACTCTCACTATCAGTGGACTGAACTCACACTCACACTCACTATCAGGGGACTGAACTCACAATCACACTCACTATCAGTGGACTGAACTCACACTCACTATCGGGGGACTGAACTCACAATCACACTCACTATCAGGGGACTGAACTCACACTCACACTCACTATCAGTGGACTGAACTCACACTTACACTCAGACACACTCACTATCAGGGGATTGAAACACCACACTCACATTCAGACACTCTCACTATCAGTGTACTGAACTCACACTCACATTCAGACACTCTCACTATCAGTGTACTGAACCCACACTCAGACACTCTCACTATCAGTGTACTGAACCCACACTCACTATCAGGGGACTGAACCCACACTCACTATCAGTGGACTGAACTCACACTCACGATCAGTGGACTGAACTCACACTCATGATCAGTGGACTGAACTCACACTCACGATCAGTGGACTGAACTCACACTCACGATCAGTGGACTGAACCCACACTCACGATCAGTGGACTGAACCCACACTCACTCACACTATCCGGGGACTGAACTCACACTCACACTCAGACACACTCACTATCAGGGGACTGAACTCACACTCTCACTATCAGGGGACTGAACCCACACTCACTATCAGTGGACTGAACCCACACTCACACTCACTATCAGGGGACAGAACTCACACTCAGACACTCTCACTATCAGGGGACTGAACTGACACACTCACACACTCTCACTATCGGGGGACTGAACCCACACTCACACTCAGACACACTCACTATCGGGGGACTGAACTCACAATCACACTCAGACACACTCACTATCAGGGGACTGAACCCACACTCACACTCACTATCAGGGGACTGAACCCACACTCACACTCAGACACTCTCACTATCAGTGTACTGAACCCACACTCACACTCAGACACTCTCACTATCAGTGGACTGAACTCACACTCTCAATCACTATCGGGGGATTGAAACACCACACTCACATTCAGACACTCTCACTATCAGTGTACTGATCCCACACTCACTCTCACTATCAGTGGACTGAACTCACACTCACACTCGCTATCAGGGGACTGAACCCACACTCACACTCACTACCAGTGGACTGAACTCACACTCACACACAGTGGACTGAACCCACACTCACACTCACTATCAGTGGACTGAACTCACACTCACTATCAGTGGACTGAACTCACACTCACACTCACTATCAGTGGACTGAACCCACACTCACACTCAGACACTCTCACTATTGGGGGACTGAACTGACACACTCAGACACATTCACTATCAGGGGACTGAACTCACGCTCACTATCAGGGGACTGAACTCACACTCAGACACTCTCACTATCGGATGACTGAACCCACACTCACACTCAATGGACTAAACCCACACTCACTCACACTATCAGGGGACTGAACTCACACTCAGACACACTCACTATGAGTGGACTGAACCCACACTCACACTCAGACACACACTATCAGTGGACTAAACCCATACTCACACTCAGATACTCTCACTGTCAGGGGACTGAACTCACACTCACACTCAGACACACTCACTATCAGGGGACTGAAACACCACACTCACACTCAGACACACTCACTATCAGTGGATGAACCCACACTCACTATCGGGGGACTGAACCCACACTTACACTCAGACACACTCACTATCTGGGGACTGAACCCACCAGGATGGTATAACCTACGTTTGCCGTGGATTCAGATATCTCACTCACGGATTGTTGAATCCAATCCTGTGTGGGCAGTTCCCCCCCAGCACCCCCGCCCTCACCCAACATCCTCCCTCCCTGCACCCCCGTCACACGACAGGCCCTCACCTCTCCTCGATTTCTGACCGCTTGTTGCAGTGTGTCCCACTGCCGGTTAATCACATTGGCCTGATCCATGATCTCCGTCACGAAGCTGTGAGACTGTCTCTTCAGTGATTTCACCAGCTCGTGAAACGTGGACACCTTGTTCTGACCCAGGGTACTTAGCTCCAGCTCCAAGTTTTCAAACTTCTTCTGCAGTAGCTGAGGAAGAAGGAAACACAGACAGATCAGTGACTGTGAAACTCACTGTATCAGACAGCCCTTGTTTTTACTTTTGTTCGCAGTATGTCCTGGACTAGTTGGGCCTCAGGGACATCAATATCAGGATCAGAGATCTTCTCCCACTCACTTCACTCCTCGTCACATCCCCGTTTAGAGAACATAGCGAGGAGCAAGAGAAAATTAATTCTTCCATAAATCTCACGGCGGCATCAGGACCTCCCAGGTCAGATACAGTCCCAGTATCTGTACCCTTACTCTCAGTCCCGGCGTACCCCGACTCTCAGTCTCAGTATCTGTACCCTTACTCTCAGTCCCAGTATCTGGACCCCGACTCTCAGTCCCGGCGTACCCCTACTCTCAGTCCCAGTATCTGGACCCCGACTCTCAGTCCCGGCGTACCCCTACTCTCAGTCCCAGTATCTGTACCCCTACTCTCAGTCCCAGTATCTGTACCCCTACTCTCAGTCCCAGTATCTGTACCCCGACTCTCAGTCCCAGTATCTGTACCCCGGCTCTCAGTCCCGGCGTACCCCGACTCTCAGTCCCAGTATCTGTACCCTTACTCTCAGTCCCGGTATCTGGACCCCGACTCTCAGTCCCGGCGTACCCCGACTCTCAGTCCCAGTATCTGTACCCCGGCTCTCAGTCCCGGTATCTGTACCCCGACTCTCAGTCCCGGTATCTGGACCCCGACTCTCAGTCCCGGTATCTGGACCCCGACTCTCAGTCCCAGTATCTGTACCCCGGCTCTCAGTCCCAGTATCTGTACCCCTACTCTCAGTCCCAGTATCTGTACCCCGACTCTCAGTCCCAGTATCTGTACCCCGGCTCTCAGTCCCGGCGTACCCCGACTCTCAGTCCCAGTATCTGTACCCTTACTCTCAGTCCCGGTATCTGTACCCTTACTCTCAGTCCCGGTATCTGGACCCCGACTCTCAGTCCCGGCGTACCCCGACTCTCAGTCCCGGTATCTGTACCCCGGCTCTCAGTCCCGGTATCTGGACCCCGACTCTCAGTCCCGGTATCTGTACCCCGGCTCTCAGTCCCGGTATCTGTACCCCGGCTCTCAGTCCCGGTATCTGGACCCCGACTCTCAGTCCCGGTATCTGGACCCCGACTCTCAGTCCCGGTATCTGGACCCCGACTCTCAGTCCCGGTATCTGGACCCCGACTCTCAGTCCCGGCGTACCCCGACTCTCAGTCCCGGCGTACCCCGACTCTCAGTCCCGGCGTACCCCGACTCTCAGTCCCGGCGTACCCCGACTCTCAGTCCCGGCGTACCCCGACTCTCAGTCCCGGCGTACTCCGACTCTCAGTCCCGGCGTACCCCGACTCTCAGTCCCGGCGTACCCCGACTCTCAGTCCCGGCGTACCCCGACTCTCAGTCCCGGCGTACCCCGACTCTCAGTCTGGCTGCAGGCACGTATGCCTGCAAATGCGAGGGGTTAGTCCGGGGGGCATTCGGCATCGGGGATTGCGGGAGGGGGGTGGGGGGTTGGCATTTGGCATTGGGAATCGGCAGGAGGGTGGTGGCTGGGGATCGGGGGGGGGAGGTCGGCTGGAGCATCGGCAGGGTGGGATAGAGGATCGGGGGCCGGCCTCTGGGGGATCGGGGCCCAGCCTCTGGGGGATCGGGGCCCAGCCTCTGGGGGATCGGGGCCCAGCCTCTGGGGGATCGGGGCCCAGCCTCTGGGGGATCGGGGCCCAGCCTCTGGGGGATCGGGGCCCAGCCTCTGGGGGATCGGGGCCCAGCCTCAGGGGGATCGGGGCCCAGCCTCAGGGGGATCGGGGCCCAGCCTCAGGGGGATCGGGGCCCAGCCTCTGGATCATTGGTGGGGTGGGCCACATGGTGGGGATCGGAGACCTCGTGAGGAGTCTTCGATCACGGGGGGTGGGTTAGGCAGGGACCCTGAATCCAGGAGGTAGGTGTAAAGTCACTTACCTCCTGGATGCAACTGCCCCCGCCTCACTTTAACTGCCAGATTTCACGAATTGTGTGAAACCCGTCCACAGGCAGTTAAATTCAAAATGGAGGGGGGGGGGGGAAATAGAGGCTTCCAGCCTCATTACAATATCTAAATTACGGTAATGTCCCCTGGGAGCGGGTTGGCTGCCCGCCCCCGCGCCTCCCCCACCCCCCACGTCCTGGAAGTGGGCAGGTTGGAGGCGGGAATCACATTTTTAACAATTTAACTGCCCCCACGTTCCAAACCCACTCGTTTTTTTTTAGGGGAAAATTCCGGCCAGAGTGTCTTAAACGGAGTGCACTTAAACAGAGTGTTGAACTTGGGAATTTGGAGAGAGTGGGAATTCGGATCAGAGGGGGAAGGAGGTTCTGCTTTATACCTCCAATACTTGGAGTGCTTTGTGTTACAAGTAAATATTTAATTTCATCTGCCTGGAACTTAAACTAGATCTAGTAATTAGTTAAAAACTAAATTGTAAGCTAAGTTAATTAAATACATAAACTTTAATAAACTAAATAATTAAAACAAGGTTATAAAGGGATGGCAGTGCAGGTGGTGTGCCGCAACTGCAGCATGTGGGAGTTTGTGGAGAGCATTGTGATCCCGGACAACCACATCTGCAGTAAGTGTCTGCAACTCGAGGAACTCAGCTCAGAGTTGTTGAGCTGGAGACATTGCGGGGCATCAGGGAGGGGGTGGGAAAGAGTTATTTGGACACTTTGATCCAGGAGGCAGTCACACCCCTTAGGTTAGGTAGTAGTACAGGTCTGGTTAGTGGTCAGGGACAGGAGGGTGTGACTGCAACTCAAGCAGGTAAGGGGACCCCAGGTGAAGTGCTGGAGGAACCTCGGCCTTTGTCTTTATCCAACAGGTACGAGGTTCTTGCTGCCTGTGTGGATGAGAGCAAAGTCTGCAGGGTGGATGAGCAAACTGACCACGACACCATGGTACAGGAGGCTAATCAAGTGGGGGGAGTGAAAAGGAATTCTGTTGTGGTAGGGGTCAGTATTGTCAGTATACTGTTCTCCGCAGCCGTGATCGGGAGTTCCGAAGGCTGTGTTGCCTGCCAGGGTTAAGGATATCTCCTCGCGGCTGGAGAAGAACTTGGAGTGGGAGGGGGAGGATCCAGTTGTCGTGGTACACATAGGAACCAACGACATAGGTAGAACTAAGAATGAGGTTCTGCTGAGGGAGTTTGAGGCGCTAGGGTCCAAATTAAAAAGCAGAACCTCAAAGGTAATCATCTCTGGTTTGTTACCTGAGCCATGTGCAAATTGGCACAGGGACAAGCAGATCAGAGAGTTAACTGCATGGCTCAAAGAGTGGTGTGGGAGGAAGGGGTTTTGATTCATGGGGCACTGGCACCAGTACTGGGGAAAGAGGGAGCTGTTCCGTTGGGACGGGCTCCACTTAAACCGGGCTGGGACCAGTGTCCTGGCGAATCGAATAACTAGGGCTGTAGATAGGGTTTAAACTAAAAAGCGGGGGGAGGGGGGAGGAGGGGTCAGGTGAGGGGAAATTTAGAAATCTAAAGAGAAAAGTCAAGGCAATAGAGCAGTGGAGCGATTTGGGTAAAGATAAGCGGAGTGTGTCAGGAAGGGACAGTAATGGTAGCAGTGCAGCAGAGAATAAGGTCAAAGCAGGGAATAATGGTAAAAGATTAAAACTAAAGGCTCTTTACCTGAATGCACGAAGCATTCATAACAAGATAGACGAATTAGTGGCACAAATAGTGATAAATGGGTTTGATCTAATAGCCATTACAGAGACATGGTTGCAAGGTGACCAGGGTTGGGAACTAAATATTCCTGGGTACTTGACATATCGAAAAGACAGGCAGAGTGGAAAAGGAGAGGGTAGCCCCTGATAATAAAGGATGACATAAGGACAGTAGTGAGAAAGAATCTTGGCTCAGAAGGTCAAGAAGTAGAATCAGTACAGGTGGAGATAAGGAATAACAAGGGGCAGAAAACAGTGGTGGGAGTAGTTTATAGGCCCCCCCCTAACAGCAGCTATACCACTGGACAGAGTATTAATCAGGAAATAATAGGAGCTTGTAACAAAGGTAATACAATAATCGTGGGGGACTTTAATCTGCATATAGACTGGACAAATAAAATTAGCAAAGGTAGTCTGGAGGACGAGTTCATGGAATGTATTCGAGACAGTTTCCTAGAACAATACGTCATGGAACCAACCAGGGAACAGGCTATTTTAGGTCTTGTATTGTGTAATGAGACAGGGTTAATTAGTAATCTCATAGTAAAGGATCCTCTAGGGAAGAGTGATCATAATATGATAGAAGTTCACTTTGAGTTTGAAAGTGACATTTTTAAGTAAGACACGAGAGTCCTAAATTTAAACAAAGCCAATTACGTAGGTATGAGGGGCGAGTTGGCTAAGGTAGATTGGGAAATTAGATTAAAAGGTATGATAGTAGATAAGCAGTGGCAATCATTTAAAGAAATATTCCAAAATTCTCAACGAATATACATTCCATTGAGAAAAAAACACTCCACAGGAAAAGTGATCCATCCGTGGCTAACTAAAGAAGTTAAGGATAGTATTAGATTAAAAGAAGAGGCTTATAATGTTGCAAAGAATAGTAGTAAGCCTAAGGATTGGGAGAGCTTTAGAAACCAGCAAAGGTTGACCAAAAATTTGATAAAAAGGGAGAAAATAGAATGAGAGTAAATTAGCAAGAAATATAAAAACAGATGTAAGAGCTTCTACAAGTATGTAAAAAGGAAGAGAGTAGCAAAAGTAAGCATTGGTCCCTTAGAGGCTGAGACAGAAAAAATTATATTGGGGAACAAGGAAATATCAGAGACTTTAAACAAATATTTTGTATCTGTCTTCACAGTAGATGATACAAACAGTATACCAAATATAGTGGGAACCAAGGGGTTAATGAGAGCGGGGAACTTAAAGTAATTCATATCAGTAGAGAAAAAGTACTTGAGAAACTAATGGGACGAAAAGCCGACAAATTCCCTGGACCTGATGGCCTACATCCTAGGATTCTAAAAGAGGTAGCTACAGAGATAGTGGATGTATTGGTTGTAATCTTCCAAAATTCCCTAGATTCAGGAACGGTCCTAGCGGATTGGAAGGTAGCAAATGTAACCCCATTATTTAAGAAAGGAGGGAGAGAGAAAACGGGGATCTACAGGCCAGTTAGCCTGACGACATTCATCGGAATATGCTGGAATCCATTAATAAGGAAGTGGTAACAGGGTACTTAGAAAATCAGAATATGATTAGGCAGAGTCAACATGGTTTTATGAAAGGTAAATCGTGTTTGACAAATTTATTCGAGTTTTTTGAAGATGTAACTAGCAGGATAGATAATGGGGGACCAGTGGAGGTAGTATATTTGGGTTTCCAAAAAGGCATTTGATTAGGTGCCACATACAGGAAACTTTCGTTTATCCGGCATCGACGGGACCGGCGTGGTGCCGGTTTATCGAAAGTACCGGATAACGGAGAGTTATATCTACTGAGGCTATTTTTAACAAAGAGACTCCAGGCAGCACGGGAGAATCAACTCCTGCTACTGTAGTGTTTCGGACTTCCGACAGCGCCAGGAGGCCGAGTAGTGGCACTTTTGAAAAGTACCCCTACTGACTAAATCGGCGTTCGCGGACTCGGAACCGGACTCGGGATCGGCAACATTGCCGGTTATTTGAGAGAAGTTTTCGGAGCACTCGACGTTCGCGGAGACTTGACTGCGACTCGGCAACATTGCCGGTTATTTGAGAGGAGTTTTCGGAGGATGATTTTTGCCGGTTAAGCGAGCATTCCGGATATTTGGGTGCCGGATAAACGAAAGTTTCCTGTAATAGGTTGTTAAGCAAGATAACGGCACATGGGGTTGGGGGTAATGTATTAACATGGATAAAGGATTGGTTAACAGACAGAAAACAGAGAGTAAGGATAAATCATTTTCAGATTGGCAGGCTGTAACTAGTGGGGTGCCGCAAGGATCAGTGTTGGGGTCTCAGCTATTTACAATCTATATTAATGACTGATATGAAGGGACCGAGTGAAATGTATCCACATTTGCTGATGATACAAAGCTAGATAGAAAAGTAAGATGTGAGGAGGACGCAAAGAGCCTGAAAAGGGATATAGACAGATTAAGTGAGTGGGCAATAGGGTGGCAGATGGAGTATAATGTGAAATGTGAAGTTATTCACTTTGACAGGAAGAATAGAAAAACAGAATATTTTTTAAATGGTGAGAAACTATAAAATGTTGGTGTTCAGAGAGATTTAGGTGTCCTAGTACAAGAAACACAGAGAGTTAGCATGCAGGTACAACAAGCAATTAGGAAGGCAAATGGCATCTTGGCCTTTATTGCAAGGGGGGTTGGAGTATAAGAGTAAGAAAGTCTTATTACAATTGTACAGGGCTTTGGTGAGATCACACCTGGAGTACTGTGCACAGTTCTGGTCTCTTAATCTAAGGAAGGATATACTTGCCTTAGAGGCGGTGCAACGAAGGTTCACGAGATTGATTTCTGGGATGAGAGGGCTGTCCTATGATGAGAGATTGAGTAGACTGGGCCTATACTCTCTGGAGTTTAGAAGAATGAGAGGTGATCTCATCGAAACATACAAGATTCTGAAGGGGATTGACAGGGTAGATGCTGAGAGGTTGTTTCCCCTGGCTGGAGTGTCTAGAATTAGGGGGCATAGTCTCAGGATAAGGGGTCGGCCATTTAAGACTGAGATGAGGAGGAATTTCTTCACTCAGAGGGTTGTGAATCTTTGGAATTTTCTACCCGAAAGAGCTGTTGATGCGGAGTCTTTGAGTATATTCAAGGCTAAAATAGATAGATTTTTGGACTGCAGAGGAATTAAGGGATATGGGGATCGGGCAGGAAAGTGGAGTTGAGGTAGAAGATCAGCCATGATCTTATTGAATGGCGGAGAAGGCTTGAGAGGCCTTATGGCCTACTCCTGCTCCTAATTGTTATGTTCATGTGATTTGAACATGCTCCATTTTGTACCTCCACATCTTCCAGGTCTTGGCCTATGTCCTTGGAATCAGCCAGGCGCTGCTTGCTGGACAGCCATGTGGCCACTTCCTGCACCTCCCGTTCAAACCGATAGAGTTGGTATTGGTCCACCAGCTTCTTCCGTAGGGTTTCAGCCAACCGCAGGAGTGCCTCGTACTCGCTTTCCACATCCTGGAGCCGCTTCAAAATCGTGTGTCTGCAAGGAGATCGGAACAACCAGAAACCTGGTAAATATCACCAACGTTCACCGCACAGGAGCCAGCCTGGTAAATATCACCAACATTCACCGTACAGGAGCCAGCCTGGTAAATATCACCAACGTTCACCGCACAGGAGCCAGCCTGGTAAATATCACCAACATTCACCGTACAGGAGCCAGCCTGGTAAATATCACCAACTTTAACCGTACAGGAGCCAGCCTGGTAAATATCACCAACATTCACCGTACAGGAGCCAGCCTGGTAAATATCACCAACATTCACCGTACAGGAGCCAGCCTGGTAAATATCACCAACATTCACCGTACAGGAGCCAGCCTGGTAAATATCACCAACATTCACCGTACAGGAGCCAGCCTGGTAAATATCACCAACGTTCACCCTACAGGAGCCAGCCTGGTAAATATCACCAACATTCACCGTACAGGAGCCAGCCTGGTAAATATCACCAACGTTCACCCTACAGGAGCCAGCCTGGTAAATATCACCAACATTCACCGTACAGGAGCCAGCCTGGTAAATATCACCAACATTCACCGTACAGGAGCCAGCCTGGTAAATATCACCAACATTCACCGTACAGGAGCCAGCCTGGTAAATATCACCAACGTTCACCCTACAGGAGCCAGCCTGGTAAATATCACCAACATTCACCGTACAGGAGCCAGCCTGGTAAATATCACCAACGTTCACCCTACAGGAGCCAGCCTGGTAAATATCACCAACATTCACCGTACAGGAGCCAGCCTGGTAAATATCACCAACATTCACCGTACAGGAGCCAGCCTGGTAAATATCACCAACGTTCACCCTACAGGAGCCAGCCTGGTAAATATCACCAACATTCACCGCACAGGAGCCAGCCTGGTAAATATCACCAACATTCACCGTACAGGAGCCAGCCTGGTAAATATCACCAACGTTCACCCTACAGGAGCCAGCCTGGTAAATATCACCAACGTTCACCCTACAGGAGCCAGCCTGGTAAATATCACCAACATTCACCGTACAGGAGCCAGCCTGGTAAATATCACCAACGTTCACCCTACAGGAGCCAGCCTGGTAAATATCACCAACGTTCACCCTACAGGAGCCAGCCTGGTAAATATCACCAACATTCACCGTACAGGAGCCAGCCTGGTAAATATCACCAACGTTCACCCTACAGGAGCCAGCCTGGTAAATATCACCAACATTCACCGTACAGGAGCCAGCCTGGTAAATATCACCAACATTCACCGTACAGGAGCCAGCCTGGTAAATATCACCAACATTCACCGTACAGGAGCCAGCCTGGTAAATATCACCAACATTCACCGTACAGGAGCCAGCCTGGTAAATATCACCAACGTTCACCCTACAGGAGCCAGCCTGGTAAATATCACCAACATTCACCGTACAGGAGCCAGCCTGGTAAATATCACCAACGTTCACCCTACAGGAGCCAGCCTGGTAAATATCACCAACATTCACCGTACAGGAGCCAGCCTGGTAAATATCACCAACATTCACCGTACAGGAGCCAGCCTGGTAAATATCACCAACGTTCACCCTACAGGAGCCAGCCTGGTAAATATCACCAACGTTCACCCTACAGGAGCCAGCCTGGTAAATATCACCAACATTCACCGTACAGGAGCCAGCCTGGTAAATATCACCAACATTCACCGTACAGGAGCCAGCCTGGTAAATATCACCAACGTTCACCCTACAGGAGCCAGCCTGGTAAATATCACCAACATTCACCGTACAGGAGCCAGCCTGGTAAATATCACCAACATTCACCGTACAGGAGCCAGCCTGGTAAATATCACCAACGTTCACCCTACAGGAGCCAGCCTGGTAAATATCACCAACATTCACCGTACAGGAGCCAGCCTGGTAAATAGCACCAACGTTCACCGTACAGGAGCCAGCCTGGTAAATAGCACCAACGTTCACCGTACAGGAGCCAGCCTGGTAAATAGCACCAACGTTCACCGTACAGGAGCCAGCCTGGTAAATAGCACCAACGGTCTCCGTACAGGAGCCAGCCTGGTAAATAGCACCAACATTCACCGTACAGGAGCCAGCCTGGTAAATATCACCAACATTCACCGTACAGGAGCCAGCCTGGTAAATGTCACCAACGGTCACCGTACAGGAGCCAGCCTGGTAAATATCACCAACATTCACCGTACAGGAGCCAGCCTGGTAAATATCACCAACATTCACCGTACAGGAGCCAGCCTGGTAAATATCACCAACATTCACCGTACAGGAGCCAGCCTGGTAAATGTCATCAACGGTCACCGTACAGGAGCCAGCCTGGTAAATACCTCAGTAATCACTGTCACACTCGTATCTCAGTGCATGTTGTGCAGACTCTGAATCAGTCTCTACTGCCAGTCTAAGTTTCGAAACACCCACTGCCTCCCTCCCCTCGCCCACATCCAATATCAAACCTCTCTTGCTCTCTTTGTCTCTCTCTATTTCAAGACGACGACAATGGTCAAAGGCCCTGTGAACTTTCCTTTCTTGTTCTTCCTGAGGGCTAAATATGACATCCTCCACCCATTTCCTGCCTGTTGTATTCCACTGCTGGTTTTGTGGAGAATCCCTGGGCTGTACCTGTCAGGGTGGCTCATGCTGGACAGATTATTCCCCATTTCCCTCAGTATGAATATCCTGGACTTGTAGCTGACCAGATCCAAGTCGACGTTTTCCAGCTTCCGGAGCAGCACCTGTGTGGATTCCTCATCCTTCCCGTAGTCTGAGCTCTCCAGCTGTGGTCTCCTCTCCTGCATCCATAACTCAGCTTCCAACAGCTGCCAGTGAGCAAAGATCAACAGTGAGAGTGCTTACCGATTAAGACCATCACACAGCCCAGGCACATTCATTGCAAAGACTAGGCCGCAGCCTCAGTGACTTCTCTTGTCATACATGGCGGCTTTGACCTGATTGCTACGTCCCCCTTCTCCTGTGACCTTTGCAGGTAATGGAAGCGCTTAGTGGCCACATTGGTTTATCAGTGTCTGGGTCACAGAGGCAGGTGCACAGGCGGAGGCGAGAATAACAGGAAGAGCCAACAAATATAGCAAGCAGCCTAAAGGGTGCAACACTGCCAAAGCCTTGGAGCAGGTCAGCTCTCTGTCGGGGTGGTGAGATGTGGGAGAATACAGTAAATCAGAAGGGCAGAGAACCGACTCGACCTCAGTCATGGTTACTGACTAGATTACTTGCTCATGGTTACTGATTAGATCACGCGGTCACAGTCACTGACCTGATCACAGATCATTGTTTGGTGACTAGATTACCCGGCTGGTGACTGATTCTCCGTCACTGACACGGTTGCTGGTCCTTTGGTTTGAGGCCTGTCAGTGGAAGATACCAAGGAGAGGGAATGAATTTCTCACTGACATAACCAAGCACCTACCTCAGAGAGGAAGAGCTGTGCTGCGTGCACCTCTCTCAACAACTTACTCCTCTTCTCTGCCTCCTCTTTCAGCGTCTCCACTGCATCCTTCAGTTCCCACAGTCGCTTTGAAATCTCTCGAGAGGCAAAGTGCCCGTCCTTCACAAGACTCTGTCCCGTCTCCATTACAACTTCTATCAGGGAATCGTGGCTGCTGATCTCAGTCTCCAAAGCCTGCAGGTGGGAGAGAATCCAACAAGGGCTCTTGTTACTTCTTAAACGAGCAATCTAGGCCAAAGCTCAGAGTGCAGGACAGCACCCAGGTGGAACAGGAAGAAAGAACTCCCATTTATATAGCGTCATTCACATCCTCAGGAATACTGTGGCAACAAGAGCAGGTCAGAGGCTGGGTATTCTGCGGTGAGTGTCTCAGCTCCTGACTCCCCAAAGCCTTTCCACAAGGCACAAGTCAGGAGTGTGATGGAATACTCTCCACTTGCCTGGATGAGTGCAGCTCCAACAACACTCAAGAAGCTCGACACCATCCAGGACATCCCGCTTGATTGGCACCCCATCCACCACCTTAAACATTCACTCCCTCCACCACCGGCGTACCGTGGCTGCAGTGTGTACCGTCTACAAGATGCACTGCAGCAACTCGCCAAGGCTTCTTCAGCAGCACCTCCCAAACCCGCGACCTTTATCACCTAGAAGGACAAGGGTAGCAGGTGCATGGGAACACTATCATCTCCATGTTCCCCTCCAAGTCACACACCATCCTGACTTAGAATTATATCGCTGTTCCTTCATCGTCGCTGGGTCAAAACCCTGGAACTCCCTCCCTAACAGCACTGTGGGAGCACCTTCACCACACGGACTGCAGTGGTTCAAGAAGGCAGTTCACCACCACCGTCTCAAGGGCAATTAGGGATGGGCAATAAATGCTGGCCTTGCCAGCAACGCCCACATCCCATAAACGAAAAAATTAAATGTCCCAAAGTGCTTCACAGTCAACAAATTACTTCTGAAGTGTAGTCACTGTTCTAATGTAGGCAAAAGCAGCAGCCAACCTGTGCCCAGCAAGGTCCCACACACAGCAATCAGATAAGTGACCAGATAATCTGTTTTAGTGATGTTGGTTAAAGGGCAGAGAAGACAGAGTGAATCGGATGGCCCTAAGCTTAGTTTTTAGATGTCTGTTGATCACAGGAGGAAAGGCAAGGTGGGGGAGGAGGTGAGGAGTTACAGGATCCCAAGCTCCAGAGAGAGCACGAGCTACTGCAGGAGATGATGTGATCATTCTTGACATCAACACAGTTTGGATGCAGTGAGGAAGAATGTGTGGAACACATTAATTGCAGATCAGAGGAACGAGAGAGGTAAGTTCAAATGAGCCGGTATCAACACAACAGTGGCCACACTTACAATGGAGATTTATCCCTTCTGAAATAGTACCGGAACAGACCCTCGCACTCGCAGCGGAACAGACCCTCGCACTGGAACCGGAACCGACCCCCGTACTCGTACCGGAACCGACCCTCGCACTGGAACCGGAACCGACCCTCGCACTGGAACCGGAACCGACCCTCGCACTGGAACCGGAACCGACCCTCGCACTGGAACCGGAACCGACCATCGCACTGGAACCGGAACCGACCATCGCACTGGAACCGGAACCGACCATCGCACTGGAACCGGAACCGACCCTCGCACTGGAACCGGAACCGACCCTCGCACTGGAACCGGAACCGACCCTCGCACTCGTACCGGAACCGACCCTCGCACTCGTACCGGAACCGACCCTCGCACTCGTACCGGAACAGACCCTCGCACTGGAACCGGAACAGACCCTTGCACTCGTACCGGAACCGACCCTCGCACTGGAAGCGGAACAGACCCTCGCACTGGAACCGGAACAGACCCTCGCACTGGAACCGGAACAGACCCTCGCACTGGAACCGGAACAGACCCTCGCACTGGAACCGGAACAGACCCCCGCACTGGAACCGGAACAGACCCCCGCACTGGAACCGGAACAGACCCTCGCACTCGTACCGGAACGGACCCTCGCACTGGAACCGGAACAGACCCTAGCACTGGAAGCGGAACAGACCCTCGCACTGGAACCGGAACAGACCCCCGCACTGGAAGCGGAACAGACCCTCGCACTGGAACCGGAACAGACCCTCGCACTGGAACCGGAACAGACCCCCACACTGGAACCGGAACAGACCCTCGCACTCGTACCGGAACGGACCCTCGCACTGGAACCGGAACAGACCCTCGCACTCGTACTGGAATCGACCCTCGCACTGGAACCGGAACAGACACTCGCACTCGTACCGGAACCGACCCTCGCACCGGAACCGACCCTCGCACTGGAACCGGAACAGACCCTCGCACTCGTACCGGAACACACCCTCGCACTGGAACCGGAACAGACCCTCGCACTGGAACCGGAACAGACCTTCACACTCGTATGGGAACAGACCCCCGCACATGAACCGGAACAGACCACAGCACTGGAACCGGAACAGACCCTCGCACTGGTACCGGAACGGACCCTCGCACTGGAACCGGAACGGACCCTCGCACTGGAACCGGAACCGACCCTCGCACTGGAACCGGAACCGACCCCCGCACTCGTACCGGAACCGACCCTCGCACTTGTACCGGAACAGACCCTCGCACTGGAACCGGAACAGACCCCCGCACTCGTACCGGAACCGACCCTCGCACTCGTACCGGAACAGACCCCCGCACTGGAACCGGAACCGGAACAGACCCTCGCACTGGAACCGGAACAGACCCTCGCGCTGGAACCGGAACAGACCCTCGCGCTGGAACCGGAACAGACCCCCGCGCTCGTACCGGAACCGACCCTCGCACTTGTACCGGAACAGACCCACGCACTGGAACCGGAACAGACCCTCGCACTGGAACCGGAACAGACCCTCGCACTCGTACCGGAACAGACCCTCGCACTCGTACCGGAACAGACCCTCGCACTGGAACCGGAACAGACCCCCGCACTGGAACCGGAACAGACCCCCGCACTGGAACCGGAACAGACCCCCGCACTGGAACCGGAACAGACCCTCGCACTGGAACCGGAACAGACCCTCGCACTGGAACCGGAACAGACCCTCGCACTGGAACCGGAACAGACCCTCGCACTGGAACCGGAACAGACCCTCTCACTGGAACCTGAACAGACCCCCGCACTCGTACCGGAACAGACCCCCGCACTCGTACCGGAACAGACCCTCGCACTGGAACCGGGGCAGACCCCCGCACTGGAACCGGGACAGACCCCCGCACTGGAACCGGGACAGACCCCCGCACTGGAACCGGAACCGGAACAGACTCCCGCACTGGAACCGGAACAGACCCCCGCACTGGAACCGGAACTGACCCTCGCACTCGTACCGGAACAGACCCTCGCACTCGTACCGGAACCGACCCCCGCACTGGAAACGGAACTGACCCTCGCACTCGTACCGGAACCGACCCTCGCACTCGTACCGGAACCGACCCTCGCACTCGTACCGGAACCGACCCTCGCACTCGTACCGGAACCGACCCCCGCACTGGAACCGGAACTGACCATCGCACTCGTACCGGAACAGACCCTCGCACTCGTACCGGAACCGACACTCGCACTGGAACCGGAACAGACCCTCGCACTGGAACCGGAACAGACCCTCGCACTGGAACCGGAACAGACCCCCGCACTGGAACCGGAACAGACCCTCGCACTGGAACCGGAACAGACCCTCGCACTGGAACCGGAACAGACCCTCGCACTGGAACCGGAACAGACCCCCGCACTCGTACTGGAACAGACCCGCGCACTGGAACCGGAACAGACCCTCGCACTGGAACCGGAACAGACCCTCGCACTGGAACCGGAACAGACCCTCGCACTGGAACCGGAACAGACCCTCGCACTGGAACCGGAACAGATCCCCGCACTGGAACCGGAACCGACCCTCGCACTGGAACCGGAACAGACCCTCGCACTGGAACCGGAACAGACCCCCGCACTGGAACCGGAACAGACCCCCGCACTGGAACCGGAACAGACCCTCGCACTGGAACCGGAACAGACCCTCGCACTCAAACCGGAACCGGAACAGAGCCCCGCACTGGTACTGGAACAGACCCGCGCACTGGAACCGGAACTGACCCTCGCACTCGTACCGGAATAGACCCTCGCACTCGTACCGGAACAGACCCTCGCACTGGAACCGGAACTGACCCTCGCACTGGAACCGGAACTGACCCTCGCACTGGAACCGGAACAGACCCTCGAACTCGTACCGGAACAGACCGCCGCACTTGTACCGGAACAGACCCTCGCACTCGTACCGGAACAGACCCTCGCACTGGAACCGGAACAGACCCCCGCACTCGTACTGGAACAGACACCCGCACTCGTACCGGAACCGACCCTCGCACTGGAACCGGAACAGACCCCCGCACTGGAACCGGAACAGACTCTCGCACTCGTACCGGAACAGACCCCCGCACTCGTACCGGAACAGACCCTCGCACTCGTACCGGAACAGACCCTCGCACTGGAACCGGAACAGACCCCCGCACTCGTACTGGAACAGACACCCGCACTCGTACCGGAACCGACCCTCGCACTGGAACCGGAACAGACCCCCGCACTGGAACCGGAACAGACCCTCGCACTCGTACCGGAACAGACCCCCGCACTCGTACCGGAACAGACCCTCGCACTCGTACCGGAACAGACCCTCGCACTGGAACCGGAACACACCCCCGCACTGGAACCGGAACAGACCCTCGCACTGGAACCGGAACAGACCCCCGCTCTGGAACCGGAACAGACCCTCGCGCTCGTACCGGAACAGACCCTCGCACTCGTACCGGAACAGACCTTCGCACTCGTACCGGAACAGACCCTCGCACTGGAACCGGAACAGACCCTCGCACTAGAACCGGAACAGACCCTCGCACTAGAACCGGAACAGACCCTCGCACTCGTACCGGAACAGACCCTCGCACTGGAACCGGAACAGACCCTCGCACTGGAACCAGAACTCGCACTCGTACCGGAACAGACCCTCGCACTGGAAACGGAACAGACCCTAGCACTGGAACCGGAACAGACCCTCGCACTCGTACCGGAACAGACCTTCGCACTCGTACCGGAACAGACCCTCGCACTGGAACCGGAACAGACCCTCGCACTAGAACCGGAACAGACCCTCGCACTAGAACCGGAACAGACCCTCGCACTGGAACCGGAACAGACCCTCGCACTGGAACCAGAACTCGCACTCGTACCGGAACAGACCCTCGCACTGGAAACGGAACAGACCCTAGCACTGGAACCGGAACAGACCCTCGCACTCGTACCGGAACAGACCCTCGCACTCGTACCGGAACCGACCATCGCACTCGTACCGGAACAGACCCTCGCACTCGTACCGGAACAGACCCCCGCACTGGAACCGGAACCGACCCTCGCACTCGTACCGGAACAGACCCTCGCACTCGTACCGGAACAGACCCCCGCACTGGAACCGGAACAGACCCCCGCACTGGAACCGGAACCGACCCTCGCACTCGTACCGGAACAGACCCTCGCACTGGAACCGGAACAGACCCTCGCACTGGAACCAGAACTCGCACTCGTACCGGAACAGACCCTCGCACTGGAACCGGAACAGACCCTCGCACTCGTACCGGAACAGACCCTCGCACTCGTACCGGAACCGACCATCGCACTCGTACCGGAACAGACCCTCGCACTCGTACCGGAACAGACCCCCGCACTGGAACCGGAACCGACCCTCGCACTCGTACCGGAACAGACCCTCGCACTCGTACCGGAACAGACCCCCGCACTGGAACCGGAACCGACCCCCGCACTGGAACCGGAACCGACCCTCGCACTCGTACCGGAACAGACCCTCGCACTGGAACCAGAACAGACCCTCGCACTCGTACCGGAACCGACCCCCGCACTGGAACCGGAACCGACCCTCGCACTCGTACCGGAACCGACCCTCGCACTGGTACCGGAACCGACCCTCGCACTGGTACCGGAACAGACCCTCGCACTGGTACCGGAACAGACCCTCGCACTGGTACCGGAACAGACCCTCGCACTGGTACCGGAACAGACCCCCGCACTGGAACCGGAACAGTCCCCGTACTGGAACCGGAACAGACCCCCGCACTGGAACCGGAACAGACTCCCGCACCGGAACCGGAACCGGAACAGACCCCCGGACCGGAACCGGAACCGGAACAGACCCCCGCACTGGAACCGGAACAGACCCCCGCACTGGAACCGGAACAGACCCCCGCACTGGAACCGGAACAGACACCCGCACTGGAACCGGAACAGACTCCCGCACTGGAACCGGAACATCCTCCCGCACTGGGACCGGAACAGACCCCCGCACTCGTACCGGAACAGACCCTCGCACTCGTACCGGAACCGACCCTCGCACTGGTACCGGAACCGACCCTCGCACTCGTACCGGAACAGACCCTCGCACTCGTACCGGAACAGACCCCCGCACTGGAACCGGAACAGTCCCCCGCACTGGAACCGGAACAGACCCCCGCACTGGAACCGGAACCGACCCTCGCACTCGTACCGGAACCGACCCTCGCACTGGAACCGGAACAGACCCTCGCACTGGAACCGGAACAGACCCCCGCACTGGAACCGGAACAGACCCCCGCACTGGAACCGGAACAGACCCTCGCACTGGAACCGGAACAGACCCTCGCACTCAAACCGGAACCGGAACAGAGCCCCGCACTGGTACAGGAACAGACCCGCGCACTGGAACCGGAACTGACCCTCGCACTCGTACCGGAATAGACCCTCGCACTCGTACCGGAACAGACCCTCGCACTGGAACCGGAACTGACCCTCGCACTGGAACCGGAACTGACCCTCGCACTGGAACCGGAACAGACCCTCGAACTCGTACCGGAACAGACCGCCGCACTTGTACCGGAACAGACCCTCGCACTCGTACCGGAACAGACCCTCGCACTGGAACCGGAACAGACCCCCGCACTCGTACTGGAACAGACACCCGCACTCGTACCGGAACCGACCCTCGCACTGGAACCGGAACAGACCCCCGCACTGGAACCGGAACAGACCCTCGCACTCGTACCGGAACAGACCCCCGCACTCGTACCGGAACAGACCCTCGCACTCGTACCGGAACAGACCCTCGCACTGGAACCGGAACAGACCCCCGCACTCGTACTGGAACAGACACCCGCACTCGTACCGGAACCGACCCTCGCACTGGAACCGGAACAGACCCCCGCACTGGAACCGGAACAGACCCTCGCACTCGTACCGGAACAGACCCCCGCACTCGTACCGGAACAGACCCTCGCACTCGTACCGGAACAGACCCTCGCACTGGAACCGGAACACACCCCCGCACTGGAACCGGAACACACCCCCGCACTGGAACCGGAACAGACCCTCGCACTGGAACCGGAACAGACCCCCGCTCTGGAACCGGAACAGACCCTCGCGCTCGTACCGGAACAGACCCTCGCACTCGTACCGGAACAGACCTTCGCGCTCGTACCGGAACAGACCCTCGCACTGGAACCGGAACAGACCCTCGCACTAGAACCGGAACAGACCCTCGCACTAGAACCGGAACAGACCCTCGCACTCGTACCGGAACAGACCCTCGCACTGGAACCGGAACAGACCCTCGCACTGGAACCAGAACTCGCACTCGTACCGGAACAGACCCTCGCACTGGAAACGGAACAGACCCTAGCACTGGAACCGGAACAGACCCTCGCACTCGTACCGGAACAGACCTTCGCACTCGTACCGGAACAGACCCTCGCACTGGAACCGGAACAGACCCTCGCACTAGAACCGGAACAGACCCTCGCACTAGAACCGGAACAGACCCTCGCACTCGTACCGGAACAGACCCTCGCACTGGAACCGGAACAGACCCTCGCACTGGAACCAGAACTCGCACTCGTACCGGAACAGACCCTCGCACTGGAAACGGAACAGACCCTAGCACTGGAACCGGAACAGACCCTCGCACTCGTACCGGAACAGACCCTCGCACTCGTACCGGAACCGACCATCGCACTCGTACCGGAACAGACCCTCGCACTCGTACCGGAACAGACCCCCGCACTGGAACCGGAACCGACCCTCGCACTCGTACCGGAACAGACCCTCGCACTCGTACCGGAACAGACCCCCGCACTGGAACCGGAACAGACCCCCGCACTGGAACCGGAACAGACCCCCGCACTGGAACCGGAACCGACCCTCGCACCGGAACAGACCCTCGCACTGGAACCGGAACAGACCCTCGCACTGGAACCAGAACTCGCACTCGTACCGGAACAGACCCTCGCACTGGAACCGGAACAGACCCTCGCACTCGTACCGGAACAGACCCTCGCACTCGTACCGGAACAGACCCTCGCACTCGTACCGGAACAGACCCCCGCACTGGAACCGGAACCGACCCTCGCACTCGTACCGGAACAGACCCTCGCACTCGTACCGGAACAGACCCCCGCACTGGAACCGGAACAGACCCCCGCACTGGAACCGGAACCGACCCTCGCACTCGTACCGGAACAGACCCTCGCACTGGAACCAGAACAGACCCTCGCACTCGTACCGGAACCGACCCCCACACTGGAACCGGAACCGACCCTCGCACTCGTACCGGAACCGACCCTCGCACTGGTACCGGAACCGACCCTCGCACTGGTACCGGAACAGACCCTCGCACTGGTACCGGAACAGACCCTCGCACTGGTACCGGAACAGACCCCCGCACTGGAACCGGAACAGTCCCCGTACTGGAACCGGAACAGACCCCCGCACTGGAACCGGAACAGACTCCCGCACCGGAACCGGAACCGGAACAGACCCCCGCACCGGAACCGGAACCGGAACAGACCCCCGCACTGGAACCGGAACAGACCCCCGCACTGGAACCGGAACAGACCCCCGCACTGGAACCGGAACAGACACCCGCACTGGAACCGGAACAGACTCCCGCACTGGAACCGGAACATCCTCCCGCACTGGGACCGGAACAGACCCCCGCACTCGTACCGGAACAGACCCTCGCACTCGTACCGGAACCGACCCTCGCACTGGTACCGGAACCGACCCTCGCACTGGTACCGGAACAGACCCTCGCACTCGTACCGGAACAGACCCCCGCACTGGAACCGGAACAGTCCCCCGCACTGGAACCGGAACAGACCCCCGCACTGGAACCGGAACCGACCCTCGCACTCGTACCGGAACAGACCCTCGCACTGGAACCAGAACAGACCCTCGCACTCGTACCGGAACCGACCCCCGCACTGGAACCGGAACCGACCCTCGCACTGGTACCGGAACCGACCCTCGCACTGGTACCGGAACAGACCCCCGCACTGGAACCGGAACAGACCCCCGCACTGGAACCGGAACAGGCCCCCGCACTGGAACCGGAACAGACTCCCGCACTGGAACCGGAACCGGAACAGACCCCCGCACTGGAACCGGAACCGGAACAGACCCCCGCACTGGAACCGGAACAGACCCCCGCACTGGAACCGGAACAGACCCCCGCACTGGAACCGGAACAGACTCCCGCACTGGAACCGGAACATCCTCCCGCACTGGGACCGGAACAGACCCCCGCACTGGGACCGGAACAGACCCTCGCACTGGGACCGGAACAGACCCTCGCACTGGGACCGGAACCGACCCTCGCACTGGTACCGGAACAGACATCCGCACTGGAACCGGAACAGACCCCCGCACTGGAACCGGAACAGACTCCCGCACTGGAACCGGAACAGACTCCCGCACTGGAACCGGAACAGACTCCCGCACTGGAACCGGAACAGACTCCCGCACTGGAACCGGAACAGACTCCCGCACTGGAACCGGAACAGACTCCCGCACTGGAACCGGAACAGACTCCCGCACTGGAACCGGAACAGACTCCCGCACTGGAACCGGAACAGACGCCCGCACTGGAACCGGAACAGACCCCCGCACTCGTACCGGAACAGACCCTCGCACTCGTACCGGAACAGACCCTCGCACTCGTACCGGAACATACCCCCGCACTGGAACCAGAACAGACCCCCGCACTCGGACCGGAACAGACCCTCGCACTGGAACCGGAACAGACCCTCGCACTGGAACCGGAACAGACCCTCGCACTGGAACCGGAACAGACACCCGCACTCGTACCGGAACCGACCCTCGCACTGGAACCGGAACAGACCCCCGCACTGGAACTGGAACAGACCCTCGCACTCGTACCGGAACAGACCCCCGCACTCGTACCGGAACAGACCCTCGCACTCGTACCGGAACAGACCCTCGCACTGGAACTGGAACAGACCCTCGCACTCGTACCGGAACAGACCCTCGCACTCGTACCGGAACAGACCCTCACACTCGTACCGAAACAGACCCTCGCACTCGTACCGGAACAGACCCCCGCACTGGAACCGGAACAGACCCTCGCACCGGAACCGACCCTCGCACTGGAACCAGAACAGACCCTCGCACTCGTACCGGAACCGACCCTCGCACTGGAACCGGAACAGACCCCCGTACTGGAACCGGAACAGACCCCCGCACTGGAACCGGAACAGACCCCCGTACTGGAACCGGAACAGACCCCCGTACTGGAACCGGAACAGACCCCCGCACTGGAACCGGAACAGACTCCCGCACTGGAACCGGAACCGGAACAGACCCCCGCACTGGAACCGGAACCGGAACAGCCTCCCGCACTAGGACCGGAACAGACCCCCGCACTGGGACCGGAACAGACCCTCGCACTCGTACCGGAACAGACCCTCGCACTCGTACCGGAACAGACCCTCACACTGGAACCGGAACAGACCCCCGCACTCGTACCGGAACAGACCCTCGCACTGGAACCGGAAAAGACCCTCGCACTGGAACCGGAACAGACCCTCGCACTCGTACCGGAACAGACCCCCGCACTGGAACCGGAACCGACCCTCGCACTGGTACCGGAACCGACCCCCGCACTGGTACCGGAACAGACCCCCGCACTGGTACCGGAACAGACCCCCGCACTGGAACCGGAACAGACCCCCGCACTGGAACCGGAAAAGACCCCCGCACTGGAACCGGAACAGACCCCCGCACTGGAACCGGAACAGACCCCCGCACTGGAACCGGAACAGACCCCCGCACTGGAACCGGAACAGACCCCCGCACTGGAACCGGAACAGACCCCCGTACTGGAACCGGAACAGACCCCCGCACTGGAACCGGAACAGACCCCCGCACTGGAACCGGAACAGACTCCCGCACTGGAACCGGAAAAGACCCCCGTACTGGAACCGGAACAGACCCTCGCACTCGTACCGGAACCGGAACAGACCCCCGCACTCGTACCGGAACCGACCATCGCACTCGTACCGGAACCGACCATCGCACTCGTACCGGAACCGACCCTCGCACTCGTACCGGAACCGACCCTCGCACTCGTACCGGAACAGACCCCCGCACTAGAACCGGAACAGACCCCCGCACTGGAACCGGAACAGACTCCCGCACTGGAACCGGAACAGACTCCCGCACTGGAACCGGAACAGACTCCCGCACTGGAACCGGAACAGACTCCCGCACTGGAACCGGAACAGACTCCCGCAGTGGAACCGGAACAGACTCCCGCAGTGGAACCGGAACAGACTCCCGCAGTGGAACCGGAACAGACTCCCGCACTGGAACCGGAACAGACTCCCGCACTGGAACCGGAACAGACTCCCGCACTGGAACCGGAACAGACTCCCGCACTGGAACCGGAACAGACTCCCGCACTGGAACCGGAACAGACTCCCGCACTGGAACCGGAACAGACCCCCGCACTGGAACCGGAACAGACCCCCGCACTGGAACTGGAACAGACCCTCGCGCTCGTACCGGAACAGACCCTCGCACTGGAACCGGAACAGACCCTCGCACTCGTACCGGAACAGACCCCCGCACTGGAAGCGGAACCGACCCACGCACTCGTACCGGAACAGACCCCAGCACTCGTACCGGAACAGACCCTCGCACTCGTACCGGAACAGACCCTCGCACTCGTACCGGAACAGACCCTCGCACTGGAACCGGAACAGACCCTCGCACTGGAACCGGAACAGACCCTCGCACTGGAACCGGAACAGACCATCGCACTCGTACCGGAACCGACCCTCGCACTGGTACCGGAACCGACCCTCGCACTGGTACCGGAACAGACCCCCGCACTGGAACCGGAACAGACCCCCGCACTGGAACCGGAACAGACCCCCGCACTGGAACCGGAACAGACCCCCGCACTGGAACCGGAACAGACCCCCGCACTGGAACCGGAACAGACTCCCGCACTGGAACCGGAACAGACTCCCGCACTGGAACCGGAACAGACTCCCGCACTGGAACCGGAACAGACCCCCGCACTCGTACCGGAACAGACCCTCGCACTCGTACCGGAACAGACCCTCGCACTCGTACCGGAACAGACCCTCGCACTCGTACCGGAACAGACCCTCGCACTCGTACCGGAACAGACCCTCGCACTGGAACCGGAACAGACCCTCGCACTGGAACCGGAACAGACCATCGCACTCGTACCGGAACCGACCCTCGCACTGGTACCGGAAACGACCCTCGCACTGGTACCGGAACCGACCCTCGCACTGGTACCGGAACAGACCCCCGCACTGGAACCGGAACAGACCCCCGCACTGGAACCGGAACAGACCCCCGCACTGGAACCGGAACAGACTCCCGCACTGGAACCGGAACAGACTCCCGCACTGGAACCGGAACAGACTCCCGCACTGGAACCGGAACAGACTCCCGCACTGGAACCGGAACAGACTCCCGCACTGGAACCGGAACAGACCCCCGCACTCGTACCGGAACAGACCCTCGCACTCGTACCGGAACAGACCCTCGCACTCGTACCGGAACAGACCCTCGCACTCGTACCGGAACAGACCCTCGCACTCGTACCGGAACAGACCCTCGCACTCGTACCGGAACAGACCCCCGCACTGGAACCGGAACAGACCCTCGCACCGGAACCGACCCTCGCACTGGAACCAGAACAGACCCTCGCACTCGTACCGGAACCGACCCTCGCACTGGAACCGGAACAGACCCCCGTACTGGAACCGGAACAGACCCCCGCACTGGAACCGGAACAGACCCCCGTACTGGAACCGGAACAGACCCCCGTACTGGAACCGGAACAGACCCCCGCACTGGAACCGGAACAGACTCCCGCACTGGAACCGGAACCGGAACAGACCCCCGCACTGGAACCGGAACCGGAACAGCCTCCCGCACTAGGACCGGAACAGACCCCCGCACTGGGACCGGAACAGACCCTCGCACTCGTACCGGAACAGACCCTCGCACTGGAACCGGAACAGACCCCCGCACTCGTACCGGAACAGACCCTCGCACTGGAACCGGAAAAGACCCTCGCACTGGAACCGGAAAAGACCCTCGCACTGGAACCGGAACAGACCCTCGCACTCGTACCGGAACAGACCCCCGCACTGGAACCGGAACCGACCCTCGCACTGGTACCGGAACCGACCCCCGCACTGGTACCGGAACAGACCCCCGCACTGGTACCGGAACAGACCCCCGCACTGGAACCGGAACAGACCCCCGCACTGGAACCGGAAAAGACCCCCGTACTGGAACCGGAACAGACTCCCGCACTGGAACCGGAACCGGAACAGACACCCGCACTGGAACCGGAACAGACCCCCGCACTGGAACCGGAACAGACCCCCGCACTGGAACCGGAACAGACCCCCGCACTGGAACCGGAACAGACCCCCGCACTGGAACCGGAACAGACCCCCGCACTGGAACCGGAACAGACCCCCGCACTGGAACCGGAACAGACACCCGCACTGGAACCGGAACAGACCCCCGTACTGGAACCGGAACAGACCCCCGCACTGGAACCGGAACAGACCCCCGCACTGGAACCGGAACAGACTCCCGCACTGGAACCGGAAAAGACCCCCGTACTGGAACCGGAACAGACCCTCGCACTCGTACCGGAACCGGAACAGACCCCCGCACTCGTACCGGAACCGACCATCGCACTCGTACCGGAACCGACCATCGCACTCGTACCGGAACCGACCCTCGCACTCGTACCGGAACCGACCCTCGCACTGGTACCGGAACAGACCCCCGCACTAGAACCGGAACAGACCCCCGCACTGGAACCGGAACAGACTCCCGCACTGGAACCGGAACAGACTCCCGCACTGGAACCGGAACAGACTCCCGCAGTGGAACCGGAACAGACTCCCGCAGTGGAACCGGAACAGACTCCCGCAGTGGAACCGGAACAGACTCCCGCAGTGGAACCGGAACAGACTCCCGCAGTGGAACCGGAACAGACTCCCGCACTGGAACCGGAACAGACTCCCGCACTGGAACCGGAACAGACTCCCGCACTGGAACCGGAACAGACTCCCGCACTGGAACCGGAACAGACTCCCGCACTGGAACCGGAACAGACCCCCGCACTGGAACCGGAACAGACCCCCGCACTGGAACTGGAACAGACCCTCGCGCTCGTACCGGAACAGACCCTCGCACTGGAACCGGAACAGACCCTCGCACTCGTACCGGAACAGACCCCCGCACTGGAAGCGGAACCGACCCACGCACTCGTACCGGAACAGACCCCAGCACTCGTACCGGAACAGACCCTCGCACTCGTACCGGAACAGACCCTCGCACTCGTACCGGAACAGACCCTCGCACTGGAACCGGAACAGACCCTCGCACTGGAACCGGAACAGACCCTCGCACTGGAACCGGAACAGACCATCGCACTCGTACCGGAACCGACCCTCGCACTGGTACCGGAAACGACCCTCGCACTGGTACCGGAACCGACCCTCGCACTGGTACCGGAACAGACCCCCGCACTGGAACCGGAACAGACCCCCGCACTGGAACCGGAACAGACCCCCGCACTGGAACCGGAACAGACCCCCGCACTGGAACCGGAACAGACTCCCGCACTGGAACCGGAACAGACTCCCGCACTGGAACCGGAACAGACTCCCGCACTGGAACCGGAACAGACCCCCGCACTCGTACCGGAACAGACCCTCGCACTCGTACCGGAACAGACCCTCGCACTCGTACCGGAACAGACCCTCGCACTCGTACCGGAACAGACCCTCGCACTCGTACCGGAACAGACCCTCGCACTCGTACCGGAACAGACCCTCGCACTGGAACCGGAACAGACCCTCGCACTGGAACCGGAACAGACCATCGCACTCGTACCGGAACCGACCCTCGCACTGGTACCGGAAACGACCCTCGCACTGGTACCGGAACCGACCCTCGCACTGGTACCGGAACAGACCCCCGCACTGGAACCGGAACAGACCCCCGCACTGGAACCGGAACAGACCCCCGCACTGGAACCGGAACAGACTCCCGCACTGGAACCGGAACAGACTCCCGCACTGGAACCGGAACAGACTCCCGCACTGGAACCGGAACAGACTCCCGCACTGGAACCGGAACAGACTCCCGCACTGGAACCGGAACAGACCCCCGCACTCGTACCGGAACAGACCCTCGCACTCGTACCGGAACAGACCCTCGCACTCGTACCGGAACAGACCCTCGCACTCGTACCGGAACAGACCCTCGCACTCGTACCGGAACAGACCCTCGCACTCGTACCGGAACCGACGCTCCCACTCGTACCCGAACCGACCCTCCCACTCGTACCGGAACCGACCCCCGCACTGGAACCAGAACAGACCCCCGCACTCGGACCGGAACAGACCCCCGCACTGGAACTGGAACAGACCCTCGCACTCGTACCGGAACAGACCCTCGCACTCGTACCGGAACAGACCCTCGCACTCGTACCGGAACAGACCCTCGCACTCGTACCGGAACAGACCCTCGCACTGGAACCGGAACAGACCCTCGCACTGGAACCGGAACAGACCATCGCACTCGTACCGGAACCGACCCTCGCACTGGTACCGGAACCGACCCTCGCACTGGTACCGGAACCGACCCTCGCACTGGTACCGGAACAGACCCCCGCACTGGAACCGGAACAGACCCCCGCACTGGAACCGGAACAGACCCCCGCACTGGAACCGGAACAGACTCCCGCACTGGAACCGGAACAGACTCCCGCACTGGAACCGGAACAGACTCCCGCACTGGAACCGGAACAGACTCCCGCACTGGAACCGGAACAGACCCCCGCACTCGTACCGGAACAGACCCCCGCACTCGTACCGGAACAGACCCTCGCACTCGTACCGGAACAGACCCTCGCACTCGTACCGGAACAGACCCTCGCACTCGTACCGGAACAGACCCTCGCACTCGTACCGGAACAGACCCTCGCACTCGTACCGGAACCGACGCTCCCACTCGTACCCGAACCGACCCTCCCACTCGTACCGGAACCGACCCCCGCACTGGAACCAGAACAGACCCCCGCACTCGGACCGGAACAGACCCCCGCACTGGAACTGGAACAGACCCTCGCGCTCGTACCGGAACAGACCCTCGCACTGGAACTGGAACAGACCCTCGCACTCGTACCGGAACAGACCCCCGCACTGGAAGCGGAACCGACCCTCGCACTCGTACCGGAACAGACCCTCGCACTCGTACCGGAACAGACCCTCGCACTCGTACCGGAACAGACCCTCGCACTCGTACCGGAACAGACCCCCGCACTGGAACCGGAAAAGACCCCCGTACTGGAACCGGAACAGACTCCCGCACTGGAACCGGAACCGGAACAGACTCCCGCACTGGAACCGGAACCGGAACAGACACCCGCACTGGAACCGGAACAGACCCCCGCACTGGAACCGGAACAGACCCCCGCACTGGAACCGGAACAGACCCCCGCACTGGAACCGGAACAGACCCCCGCACTGGAACCGGAAAAGACCCCCGTACTGGAACCGGAACAGACCCCCGCACTGGAACCGGAACAGACCCCCGCACTGGAACCGGAACAGACTCCCGCACTTGAACCGGAAAAGACCCCCGTACTGGAACCGGAACAGACCCTCGCACTCGTACCGGAACCGGAACAGACCCCCGCACTCGTACCGGAACCGACCATCGCACTCGTACCGGAACCGACCATCGCACTCGTACCGGAACCGACCCTCGCACTGGTACCGGAACAGACCCCCGCACTAGAACCGGAACAGACCCCCGCACTGGAACCGGAACAGACTCCCGCACTGGAACCGGAACAGACTCCCGCACTGGAACCGGAACAGACTCCCGCACTGGAACCGGAACAGACTCCCGCAGTGGAACCGGAACAGACTCCCGCACTGGAACCGGAACAGACTCCCGCACTGGAACCGGAACAGACTCCCGCACTGGAACCGGAACAGACTCCCGCACTGGAACCGGAACAGACTCCCGCACTGGAACCGGAACAGACTCCCGCACTGGAACCGGAACAGACCCCCGCACTGGAACCGGAACAGACCCCCGCACTGGAACCGGAACAGACCCTCGCGCTCGTACCGGAACAGACCCTCGCACTGGAACCGGAACAGACCCTCGCACTCGTACCGGAACAGACCCCCGCACTGGAAGCGGAACCGACCCTCGCACTCGTACCGGAACAGACCCCAGCACTCGTACCGGAACAGACCCTCGCACTCGTACCGGAACAGACCCTCGCACTGGAACCGGAACAGACCCTCGCACTGGAACCGGAACAGACCCTCGCACTGGAACCGGAACAGACCCTCGCACTGGAACCGGAACAGACCATCGCACTCGTACCGGAACCGACCCTCGCACTGGTACCGGAAACAGACCCTCGCACTGGTACCGGAACCGACCCTCGCACTGGTACCGGAACGGACCCCCGCACTGGAACCGGAACAGACCCCCGCACTGGAACCGGAACAGACCCCCGCACTGGAACCGGAACAGACTCCCGCACTGGAACCGGAACAGACTCCCGCACTGGAACCGGAACAGACTCCCGCACTGGAACCGGAACAGACCCCCGCACTCGTACCGGAACAGACCCTCGCACTCGTACCGGAACAGACCCTCGCACTCGTACCGGAACAGACCCTCGCACTCGTACCGGAACAGACCCTCGCACTCGTACCGGAACAGACCCTCGCACTCGTACCGGAACAGACCCTCGCACTCGTACCGGAACAGACCCTCGCACTCGTACCGGAACAGACCCTCGCACTCGTACCGGAACAGACCCTCGCACTGGAACCGGAACAGACCCTCGCACTGGAACCGGAACAGACCATCGCACTCGTACCGGAACCGACCCTCGCACTGGTACCGGAAACGACCCTCGCACTGGTACCGGAACCGACCCTCGCACTGGTACCGGAACAGACCCCCGCACTGGAACCGGAACAGACCCCCGCACTAGAACCGGAACAGACCCCCGCACTGGAACCGGAACAGACTCCCGCACTGGAACCGGAACAGACTCCCGCACTGGAACCGGAACAGACTCCCGCACTGGAACCGGAACAGACTCCCGCACTGGAACCGGAACAGACTCCCGCACTGGAACCGGAACAGACCCCCGCACTCGTACCGGAACAGACCCCCGCACTCGTACCGGAACAGACCCTCGCACTCGTACCGGAACAGACCCTCGCACTCGTACCGGAACAGACCCTCGCACTCGTACCGGAACAGACCCTCGCACTCGTACCGGAACCGACGCTCCCACTCGTACCCGAACCGACCCTCCCACTCGTACCGGAACCGACCCCCGCACTGGAACCAGAACAGACCCCCGCACTCGGACCGGAACAGACCCCCGCACTGGAACTGGAACAGACCCTCGCGCTCGTACCGGAACAGACCCTCGCACTGGAACCGGAACAGACCCTCGCACTCGTACCGGAACAGACCCCCGCACTGGAAGCGGAACCGACCCTCGCACTCGTACCGGAACAGACCCCAGCACTCGTACCGGAACAGACCCTCGCACTCGTACCGGAACAGACCCTCGCACTCGTACCGGAACAGACCCTCGCACTCGTACCGGAACAGACCCTCGCACTGGAACCGGAACAGACCCTCGCACTGGAACCGGAACAGACCCTCGCACTGGAACCGGAACAGACCCTCGCACTGGAACCGGAACAGACCCTCGCACTCGTACCGGAACAGACCCTCGCACTGGAACCGGAACAGACCCTCGCACTGGAACCGGAACCGACCCTCGCACTGGAACCGGAACCGACCCTCGCACTCGTACCGTAACAGACCCTCGCACTGGAACCGTAACAGACCCTCGCACTGGAACCGGAACAGACCCTCGCACTGGAACCGGAACAGACCCTCGCACTGGAACCGGAACAGACCCTCGCACTGGAACCGGAACAGACCCTCGCACTGGAACCGGAACTGACCCTCGCACTGGAACCGGAACTGACCCTCGCACTCGTACCGGAACCGACCCTCGCACTGGAACCGGAACCGACCCTCGCACTGGAACCGGAACAGACCCTCGCACTCGTACCGTAACCGACCCTCGCACTCGTACCAGAACAGACCCCCGCACTCGGACCGGAACAGACCCCCGCACTGGAACCGGAACAGACCCCCGCATTGGAACTGGAACAGACCCTCGCACTGGTACCGGAAACGACCCTCGCACTGGTACCGGAACCGACCCTCGCACTGGTACCGGAACGGACCCCCGCACTGGAACCGGAACAGACCCCCGCACTGGAACCGGAACAGACCCCCGCACTGGAACCGGAACAGACTCCCGCACTGGAACCGGAACAGACTCCCGCACTGGAACCGGAACAGACTCCCGCACTGGAACCGGAACAGACCCCCGCACTCGTACCGGAACAGACCCTCGCACTCGTACCGGAACAGACCCTCGCACTCGTACCGGAACAGACCCTCGCACTCGTACCGGAACAGACCCTCGCACTCGTACCGGAACAGACCCTCGCACTCGTACCGGAACAGACCCTCGCACTCGTACCGGAACAGACCCTCGCACTCGTACCGGAACAGACCCTCGCACTCGTACCGGAACAGACCCTCGCACTGGAACCGGAACAGACCCTCGCACTGGAACCGGAACAGACCATCGCACTCGTACCGGAACCGACCCTCGCACTGGTACCGGAAACGACCCTCGCACTGGTACCGGAACAGACCCTCGCACTGGTACCGGAACAGACCCCCGCACTGGAACCGGAACAGACCCCCGCACTAGAACCGGAACAGACCCCCGCACTGGAACCGGAACAGACTCCCGCACTGGAACCGGAACAGACTCCCGCACTGGAACCGGAACAGACTCCCGCACTGGAACCGGAACAGACTCCCGCACTGGAACCGGAACAGACTCCCGCACTGGAACCGGAACAGACCCCCGCACTCGTACCGGAACAGACCCCCGCACTCGTACCGGAACAGACCCTCGCACTCGTACCGGAACAGACCCTCGCACTCGTACCGGAACAGACCCTCGCACTCGTACCGGAACAGACCCTCGCACTCGTACCGGAACCGACGCTCCCACTCGTACCCGAACCGACCCTCCCACTCGTACCGGAACCGACCCCCGCACTGGAACCAGAACAGACCCCCGCACTCGGACCGGAACAGACCCCCGCACTGGAACTGGAACAGACCCTCGCGCTCGTACCGGAACAGACCCTCGCACTGGAACCGGAACAGACCCTCGCACTCGTACCGGAACAGACCCCCGCACTGGAAGCGGAACCGACCCTCGCACTCGTACCGGAACAGACCCCAGCACTCGTACCGGAACAGACCCTCGCACTCGTACCGGAACAGACCCTCGCACTCGTACCGGAACAGACCCTCGCACTCGTACCGGAACAGACCCTCGCACTGGAACCGGAACAGACCCTCGCACTGGAACCGGAACAGACCCTCGCACTGGAACCGGAACAGACCCTCGCACTGGAACCGGAACAGACCCTCGCACTCGTACCGGAACAGACCCTCGCACTGGAACCGGAACAGACCCTCGCACTGGAACCGGAACCGACCCTCGCACTGGAACCGGAACCGACCCTCGCACTCGTACCGGAACAGACCCTCGCACTGGAACCGGAACAGACCCTCGCACTGGAACCGGAACAGACCCTCGCACTGGAACCGGAACAGACCCTCGCACTGGAACCGGAACAGACCCTCGCACTGGAACCGGAACAGACCCTCGCACTGGAACCGGAACTGACCCTCGCACTGGAACCGGAACTGACCCTCGCACTCGTACCGGAACCGACCCTCGCACTGGAACCGGAACCGACCCTCGCACTGGAACCGGAACAGACCCTCGCACTCGTACCGTAACCGACCCTCGCACTCGTACCAGAACAGACCCCCGCACTCGGACCGGAACAGACCCCCGCACTGGAACCGGAACAGACCCCCGCATTGGAACTGGAACAGACCCTCGCACTCGTACCGGAACAGACCCTCGCACTGGAACCGGAACAGACCCTCGCACTCGTACCGGAACAGACCCCCGCACTGGAAGCGGAACCGACCCTCGCACTCGTACCGGAACAGACCCCAGCACTCGTACCGGAACAGACCCCAGCACTCGTACCGGAACAGACCCTCGCACTCGTACCGGAACAGACCCTCGCACTCGTACCGGAACAGACCCTCGCACTCGTACCGGAACAGACCCTCGCACTCGTACCGGAACAGACCCTCGCACTGGAACCGGAACAGACCCTCGCACTGGAACCGGAACAGACCCTCGCACTGGAACCGGAACAGACCCTCGCACTGGAACCGGAACAGACCCTCGCACTCGTACCGGAACAGACCCTCGCACTGGAACCGGAACAGACTCTCGCACTGGAACCGGAACAGACCCTCGCACTCGTACCGGAACAGACCCTCGCACTGGAACCGGAACAGACCCTCGCACTGGAACCGGAACCGACCCTCGCACTGGAACCGGAACCGACCCTCGCACTCGTACCGGAACAGACCCACGCACTCGTACCGGAACAGACCCTCGCACTCGTACCGGAACAGACCCTCGCACTGGAACCGGAACAGACCCTCGCACTGGAACCGAAACAGACCCTCGCGCTCGTACCGGAACAGACCCTCGCACTGGAACCGGAACAGACCCTCGCACTGGAACTGGAACAGACCCCCGCACTGGAAGCGGAACCGACCCTCGCACTCGTACCGGAACAGACCCCCGCACTCGTACCGGAACAGACCCTCGCACTCGTACCTGGAACAGACCCTCGCACTCGTACCGGAACAGACCCTCGCACTGGAACCGGAACCGACCCTCGCACTGGAACCGGAACAGACCCTCGCACTGGAACCGGAACAGACCCTCGCACTGGAACCGGAACAGACCCTCGCACTCGTACCGGAACAGACCCTCGCACTGGAACCGGAACAGACCCTCGCACTCGTACCGGAACAGACCCTCGCACTGGAACCGGAACCGACCCTCGCACTGGAACCGGAACCGACCCTCGCACTCGTACCGGAACTGACCATCGCACTGGAACCGGAACAGACCCTCGCACTGGAACCGGAACAGACCCTCGCACTGGAACCGGAACAGACCCTCGCACTGGAACCGGAACAGACCCTCACACTCATACCGGAACCGACCCTCGCACTGGAACCGGAACTGACCCTCGCACTGGAACCAGAACTGACCCTCGCACTCGTACCGGAACCGACCCTCGCACTGGAACCGGAACCGACCCTCGCACTGGAACCGGAACAGACCCTCGCACTGGAACCGGAACAGACCCTCGCACTCGTACCGTAACCGACCCTCGCACTGGTACCGGAACCGACCCCCGCACTGGAACCGGAACAGACTCCGGCACTGGAACCGGAACAGACCTTCACACTCGTATGGGAACAGACCCCCGCACATGAACCGGAACAGACCACAGCACTGGAACCGGAACAGACCCTCGCACTGGAACCGGAACCGACCCTCGCACTGGAACCGGAACCGACCCTCCCACTCGTACCGGAACCGACCCCCGACTGGAACCGGAACAGACCCTCGCACTCGTACCGGAACAGACCCTCGCACTGGAACCGGAACAGACCCCCGCACTCGTACCGGAACCGACCCTCGCACTTGTACCGGAACTGACCCTCGCACTGGAACCAGAACTGACCCTCGCACTCGTACCGGAACCGACCCTCGCACTGGAACCGGAACCGGAACCGACCCTCGCACTGGAACCGGAACAGACCCTCGCACTGGAACCGGAACAGACCCTCGCACTCGTACCGTAACCGACCCTCGCACTGGTACCGGAACCGACCCCCGCTCTGGAACCGGAACAGACTCCGGCACTGGAACCGGAACAGACACTCGCACTCGTACCGGAACAGACCCCCGCACTGGAACCGGAACAGACCCCCGCACTCGTACCGGAACCGACCCTCGCACTGGAACCGGAACAGACCCTCGCACTGGAACCGGAACAGACCCTCGCATTCGTACCGGAACAGACCCACGCACTGGAACCGGAACAGACCCCCGCACTCGTACGGGAACAGACCCCCGCACTGGAACCGGAACAGACCCCCGCACTGGAACCGGACCACACCCCCGCACTGGAACCGGAACAGACCCCCGCACTGGAACCGGAACAGACCTCCGCACTGGAACCGGAACAGACCTCCGCACTGGAACCGGAACAGACCCTCGCACTGGAACCGGAACAGACCCCCGCACTGGAACCGGAACAGACCCCCGCACTGGAACCGGGACAGACCCCCGCACTGGAACCGGGACAGACCCCCGCACTGGAACCGGGACAGACCCCCGCACTGGAACCGGGACAGACCCCCGCACTGGAACCGGGACAGACCCCCGCACTGGAACCGGGACAGACCCCCGCACTGGGACAGGAACAGACCCCCGCACTGGAACCGGAACCGACCCTCGCACTCGTACCGGAACTGACCCCCGCACTGGAACCGGAACTGACCCTCGCACTCGTACCGGAACAGACCGTCGCACTCGTACCGGAACCGACCCCCGCACTGGAACCGGAACTGACCCTCGCACTCGTACCGGAACAGACCCTCGCACTGGAACCGGAACCGACCCTCGCACTGGAACCGGAACAGACCCTCGCGCTCGTACCGGAACCGACCCTCGCACTGGAACCGGAACAGACCCTCGCACTGGAACCGGAACAGACCCTCGGACTGGAACCGGAACAGACCCCCGCACTGGAACCGGAACAGACCCTCGCACTGGAACCGGAACAGACCCTCGCACTGGAACCGGAACAGACCCCGCACTGGAACCGGAACAGACCCTCGCACTGGAACCGGAACAGACCCTCGCACTGGAACCGGAACAGACCCTCGCACTCGTACCGGAACAGACCCTCGCACTGGAACCGGAACAGACCCCCGCACTGGAACCGGAACAGACCCCCGCACTGGTACTGGAACAGACCCGCGCACTGGAACCGGAACTGACCCTCGCACTCGTACCGGAATAGACCCTCGCACTCGTACCGGAACAGACCCTCGCACTGGAACCGGAACTGACCCTCGCACTGGAACCGGAACAGACCCTCGAACTCGTACCGGAACAGACCGCCGCACTTGTACCGGAACAGACCCTCGCACTCGTACCGGAACAGACCCTCGCACTCGTACCGGAACCGGAACAGACACCCGCACTCGTACTGGAACAGACACCCGCACTCGTACCGGAACCGACCCTCGCACTGGAACCGGAACAGTCCCCCGCACTGGAACCGGAACAGACCCTCGCACTCGTACCGGAACAGACCCCCGCACTCGTACCGGAACAGACCCTCGCACTCGTACCGGAACAGACCCTTGCACTGGAACCGGAACAGACCCCTGCACTGGAACCGGAACAGACCCTCGCACTGGAACCGGAACAGACCCTCGCACTGCAACCGGAACAGACCCCCGCACTCGTACCGGAACAGATCCCCGCACTGGAACCGGAACAGACCCTCGCGCTCGTACCGGAACAGACCCTCGCACTCGTACCGGAACAGACCCTCGCACTGGAACCGGAACAGACCCTCGCACTGGAACCGGAACAGACCCTCGCACTCGTACCGGAACAGACCCTCGCACTGGAACCGGAACTCGCACTCATACCGGAACAGACCCTCACACTGGAACCGGAGCAGACCCTCGCACTGGAACCGGAACAGACCCTCGCACTGGAACCGGAACCGACCCTCGCACTGGAACCGGAACAGATCCCCGCACTGGAACCGGAACAGACCCTCACACTCATACCGGAACCGACCCTCGCACTGGAACCGGAACCGACCCTCGCACTCGTACCGGAACCGACCCTCGCACTGGAACCGGAACCGACCCTCGCACTGGAACCGGAACAGACCCTCGCACTCGTACCGGAACCGACCCTCGCACTGCAACCGGAACAGACCCCCGCACTCGTACCGGAACAGATCCCCGCACTGGAACCGGAACAGACCCTCGCGCTCGTACCGGAACAGACCCTCGCACTCGTACCGGAACAGACCCTCGCACTCGTACCGGAACAGACCCTCGCACTGGAACCGGAACTCGCACTCGTACCGGAACAGACCCTCACACTGGAACCGGAGCAGACCCTCGCACTGGAACCGGAACAGACCCTCGCACTGGAACCGGAACCGACCCTCGCACTGGAACCGGAACAGATCCCCGCACTGGAACCGGAACAGACCCTCACACTCATACCGGAACCGACCCTCGCACTGGAACCGGAACCGACCCTCGCACTCGTACCGGAACCGACCCTCGCACTGGAACCGGAACCGACCCTCGCACTGGAACCGGAACAGACCCTCGCACTCGTACCGGAACCGACCCTCGCACTGGAACCGGAACAGACCCTCGCACTCGTACCGGAACCGACCCTCGCACTGGAACCGGAACAGACCCTCGCACTCGTACCGGAACCGACCCTCGCACTGGAACCGGAACAGACCCTCGCACTCGTACCGGAACCGACCCCCGCACTGGTACCGGAACAGACCCCCGCACTGGAACCGGAACAGACCCCCGCACTGGAACCGGAACAGACCCCCGCACTGGAACCGGAACAGACCCCCGCACTCGTACCGGAACAGACCCCCGCACTCGTACCGGAACCGACCCTCGCACTCGTACCGGAACCGACCCTCGCACTGGAACCGGAACAGACCCCCGCACTGGAACTGGAACAGACCCTCGCACTCGTACCGGAACAGACCCTCGCACTGGAACCGGAACAGACCCCCGCACTGGAACCGGAACAGACCCTCGCACTGGAACCGGAACCGACCCCCGCACTCGTACCGGAACAGTCCTTCGCACTCGTACCGGAACAGACCCCCGCACTCGTACCGGAACCGACCCTCGCACTCGTACCGGAACAGACCCCCGCACTGGAACCGGAACAGACCCTCGCACTGGAACCGGAACAGACCCTCGCACTCGTACCGGAACAGACCCCCGCACTCGTACCGGAACAGACCCCCGCACTGGAACCGGAACAGACCCTCGCACTGGAACCGGAACCGACCCCCGCACTCGTACCGGAACAGTCCTTCGCACTCGTACCGGAACAGACCCCCGCACTCGTACCGGAACCGACCCTCGCACTCGTACCGGAACAGACCCCCGCACTGGAACCGGAACAGACCCCCGCACTGGAACCGGAACAGACCCCCGCACTGGAACCGGAACAGACCTTCGCACTCGTACCGGAACAGACCCCCGCACTCGTACCGGAACAGACCCCCGCACTGGAACCGGAACAGACCCTCGCACTCGTACCAGAACAGACCCTCGCACTCGTACCGGAACAGACCCCCGCACTGGAACCGGAACAGACCTTCGCACTCGTACCGGAACAGACCCTTGTCTGGTATCAGCTCACCTGGTGCTTCTTCTGCAGGCTCTGCACAGTGTTCAGCGATTGTCCGGCGTCCTTGGCCGCAGCCAGCATGAGCTTCTCCTGAACCCAGGCCAGCTCGTCGTCGAGATCCTGGAAGAACTGGTACAGCCTCATACTGGCCTCCAGACTCCTGCGCCTTTCCTGGATCGGATCACCCAGTGCCCGGTACCTGAGCAGCACACAACAGGCGCTCATCAAAACCAAGGAAAACACATCAACTTCAACAATCCACACAACTGACACACCCCATGAAAAGAGGGCCGTACCTTCAATGACTTGACTGAAATGATAACAGTGAAGAGAAGATTCGGGGGGATTCGGAGAGATGTGGGCTTAAAATTTAGCAAACAGATTTTAAGGATCAGTGGTGGGAAATATTCAAATATGAGATGGATAGAGTACATAATAATGATAGAGGGGGTGGATTTGTGTGTGGGGGGGGTCCCACACTTGTCTGCGTACCTTTCCGGAAAAAACAAATGTAAAGACCGAAGTTACATCGGTCGATCAGGAGACCCCCCCTGGAATGTCCCCCCTCCCCCTCGAGCTATGGATAAAGAGAGAGATCAAAACTAATCTGAAATGGAAAAGGAAGGTGAACAATTAAATTGGGGCACACAATACTAAAGATAATTCCGAGGAACATAGAAAGTGTAGTGAGGATGGGAATAGGGAGATTAGAAGGACAAAAAGGGAACAACAACTACTTACATTTATATAGCACCTTTAACGTCGTAAAATGTCCCAAGGTGCTTCACAGGCGGGTTATCAGGCAGAAATTGACACCAAGCCACATAAGGACAGATGAAAGAGGTAGGTTTTAAGGAGCATCTTAAAGGAGAAGAGTGAGGTAGAGAGGTGGAGAAGTTTAAGGAGAGAATTCCAGAGCTTAGGGCCTTGGCAGCTGAAGGCACGGCCGCCAATGGTGAGGTGAAGGGAGTGGGGGATGCACAAGAGGCCAGAATTGGAGGAGCGCAGAGATCTAGTTATGGGGCTAGAGGAGGTTACAGAGATGAGGAGAGAAAATGCCCAGCAGATAATGTAAAAGGAAATAGTGAGAGCTAATAGAAGGATCTAAAGAGTAGAAGAATATGGAAAGAGAGGGGAGGAAGACTTGGGGATGAAGGAGGAATCTAGTTCTGGAGGATGAAGGGACGGCACAGATATTAAGTATGTTGCTTTGCTTTTTTACAAATGATGCTGGAGGTGAGACTGTTTGTGAACTAGAGGATGTGGATCAACTGTTAGAGAGAACTGGAGAAAAGGAATTGGTTCTGAAATATTAACAGGATGGATCAGTCACTGGGCCCTGATTTCATGCACCTGGGGCTGTTGGAAGAAGCGCAGCCTGGGCACGAACACAGCCAGGGTAGCTGACCTGGGATTGAAGCCGGGAGTGGCCTGGGATTGAAGCCGGGAGAGGCCTGGGAGTGAAGGCGGGAGCGGCCTGGGAGTGAAGGCGGGAGTGAAGCCGGGAGTGGCCTGGGAGTGAAAGCGGGAGCGGCCTGAGGGTGAAAGCGGGAGCGGCCTGAGGGTGAAAGCGGGAGCGGCCTGAGGGTGAAAGCGGGAGCGGCCTGGGAGTGAAAGCGGGAGCGGCCTGGGAGTGAAAGCGGGAGCGGCCTGGGAGTGAAAGCGGGAGCGGCCTGGGAGTGAAAGCGGGAGCGGCCTGGGAGTGAAAGCGGGAGTGGCCTGGGGGTGAAGGCGGGAGCGGCCTGGGAGTGAAAGCGGGAGTGGCCTGGGAGTGAAAGCGGGAGTGGCCTGGGAGTGAAAGCGGGAGTGGCCTGGGAGTGAAAGCGGGAGTGGCCTGAGGGTGAAAGCGGGAGTGGCCTGAGGGTGAAAGCGGGAGCGGCCTGAGGGTGAAAGCGGGAGCGGCCTGGGAGTGAAAGCGGGAGCGGCCTGGGAGTGAAAGCGGGAGCGGCCTGGGAGTGAAAGCGGGAGCGGCCTGGGAGTGAAAGCGGGAGCGGCCTGGGAGTGAAAGCGGGAGCGGCCTGGGAGTGAAGCCGGGAGCGGCCTGGGAGTGAAGCCGGGAGCGGCCTGGGAGTGAAGCCGGGAGCGGCCTGGGAGTGAAGCCGGGAGCGGCCTGGGAGTGAAGCCGGGAGAGGCCTGGGAGTGAAGCCGGGAGAGGCCTGGGAGTGAAGCCGGGAGCGGCCTGGGAGTGAAGCCGGGAGCGGCCTGGGAGTGAAGCCGGGAGCGGCCTGGGAGTGAAGCCGGGAGCGGCCTGGGAGTGAAGCCGGGAGCGGCCTGGGAGTGAAGCCGGGAGCGGCCTGGGAGTGAAGCCGGGAGCGGCCTGAGGGTGAAAGCGGGAGCGGCCTGGGAGTGAAGCCGGGAGCGGCCTGGGAATGAAGCCGGGAGCGGCCTGGGAGTGAAGCCGGGAGCGGCCTGAGGGTGGCCTGGGAGTGAAAGCGGGAGTGGCCTGGGAGTGAAAGCGGGAGTGGCCTGGGAGTGAAAGCGGGAGTGGCCTGGGAGTGAAAGCGGGAGCGGCCTGGGAGTGAAAGCGGGAGCGGCCTGGGAGTGAAAGCGGGAGCGGCCTGAGGGTGAAAGCGGGAGCGGCCTGAGGGTGAAAGCGGGAGCGGCCTGAGGGTGAAGCCGGGAGCGGCCTGAGGGTGAAAGCGGGAGCGGCCTGAGGGTGAAGCCGGGAGCGGCCTGAGGGTGAAAGCGGGAGCAGCCTGAGGGTGAAGCCGGGAGCGGCCTGAGGGTGAAAGCGGGAGCAGCCTGAGGGTGAAAGCGGGAGCGGCCTGGGAGTGAAAGCGGGAGCAGCCTGAGGGTGAAGCCGGGAGCGGCCTGAGGGTGAAAGCGGGAGCAGCCTGAGGGTGAAGCCGGGAGCGGCCTGGGAGTGAAAGCGGGAGCGGCCTGGGAGTGAAAGCGGGAGCGGCCTGAGGGTGAAGCCGGGAGCGGCCTGAGGGTGAAAGCGGGAGCAGCCTGAGGGTGAAAGCGGGAGCGGCCTGAGGGTGAAAGCGGGAGCAGCCTGAGGGTGAAGCCGGGAGCGGCCTGAGGGTGAAAGCGGGAGCGGCCTGAGGGTGAAAGCGGGAGCAGCCTGAGGGTGAAGCCGGGAGCAGCCCGAGGGTGAAGCCGGGAGCAGCCTGAGGGTGAAAGCGGGAGCGGCCTGAGGGTGAAAGCGGGAGCAGCCTGAGGGTGAAGCCGGGAGCAGCCTGAGGGTGAAGCCGGGAGCAGCCTGAGGGTGAAGCCGGGAGCAGCCTGAGGGTGAAAGCGGGAGCGGCCTGAGGGTGAAAGCGGGAGCAGCCTGAGGGTGAAGCCGGGAGCGGCCTGAGGGTGAAGCCGGGAGCGGCCTGAGGGTGAAAGCGGGAGCGGCCTGGGAGTGAAGCCGGGTCATTCCCGGTCAGCAGGGCACATCATTGACTGTCTGAATCTCTGTGCTTACCTCTCGAGTACAACACCAACTCTGTCTCGCATCTCCCCGGAAAGAAAGTGATTTTCACGGACAAACTCCTCGGCCTGGTCAAGCAGCCCCTGCATCCTCTCCACGTAGCTGCTGATGTCTTCCTCCAGATCTTGTTGTTTGTTGAGCAGGTTCTTCACGGACACCAGGTCCGTGCCGTGGGCAGGTTGATCCAGTTGCTTCTCCACCTCACTCAGCCACTTCTCTACATCGTCGATGCTTCGTTGGAAGTGCAGGGCCTCCAGGGTTAAAGAGAAGGAAACGTTAATAATTGACCCATGATAGCTCTCTGCACATCAACGGCATCTGCACACGCACAGCCCCTCCCCCAGCGCATGCAGCCCCTCCCCCCCACTGCACGTGGCCCCTCCTTTTCAGTGCACACAGCCACATCCCCAGCGCACAAGGCCCCAATCCCCCAGCGTGCGTGGCCCCTCCCGTCCCAGCAGGCACGGACCCTCCCCAGAGGCAGCAGGGCAGACCCTCACGGAGTCTCAGAGTCTCCTTCCCCAGCCCAGGGGCACTCAAGGCCATCAAATTGCGTGTGCAGCCCGGGTAGGGTGAGCTAACCTGGGTTATTGTGCTCAGTACGGTCCAGGACCACACTAGAAAGGTCACTCACCAACCAAGGGACTCACCAATGGGCCTCGGCTCACCAGTTTGCTTCAAAAGAAATTGAAAGCTCTGCTTTGTGACTTATCGCAGTTTCCTATGCTTCTGTTGGGGGTCGGTGAAACAGAACTCCTCACCACACCAAGATCATCGAAAGCAATTTAGAGATCAGAAAGAACAGAAATTTCACTGGATTAGATTTTACATTTACAAAAAGTCTGACGGTTGCAGCATTCCCTGAAGCACGTACTGAGTGGGGAGCTAGAAGTGGGGGCAATAACCTGAGGTTAGAGGAGGGGAGGATTAGCAAGGGCTCCCTCCTGATCACTATCCAGTGACTGCTGCCGATGAGTGCACCAATGTGTGACTGTAGAACTGGCCTCAGTGATGCCCCCATGGTCCAATATCCTGCCAATACTCACTGTGTAGACTCACATGTAAAGAGTGGGTGGCCACATGTGGGAGGTATTAGAACATAACATAAGAACAAAAGAATTGGAGCAGGATTAGGCCATTCAATATGATCATGGCTGATCTTCTACCTCAACTCCACCTTCACGCACTATCCCCATATCCCTTGATTCCCTTAGTATCCAAAAATCTATCGATCTCTGCCTTGAATATACTCAACGACTGAGTTTCCACAGCCCTCTGTGGTAGAGAATTCCAAAGATTCACCACCCTTTGAGTGAAGAGATTTCTCCTCATCTCAGTCCTAAATGGCCGACCCCTTATTCTGAGACTATGCCCCCTGGTTCTAGACTCCCCAGCCAGGGGAAACATCCTCCCTGCATCTACCCTGTCAAGCCCTGTAAGAATTTTGTATGTTTCAATTAGATCACCTCTCATTCTTCTAAACTCTAGGGAATATAGACCCAGTCTACTCAATCTCATAGTGGGCGGCAGTGCAGGTGGAACCGTACCCCAGCCAGAGGCAGCGTCTCGCAGAGAGAGAGGAGTCAGTGTGAAGCCAGCGGAGAGCTGAAGTAATATTACCGACGCGGACGCTCAGAGTGAGATCAATGGTACAAGAGTCTGATAACATTCAAGTACCTTGTGTGCATCCACCAACTTGGACCTCTTCTCACGGCAGTTCTCCAGCAGTTCATTCCACAGGTCTTGAATCTGCTTCATCCGGGGCTCAACCTCATTAACAGCGTAATGCCCAGCGTTAATCATCCGCTCCCCTTCCTGCAACGGGATTCAGTCAGAATCAACACTGCTGTCATTAACCACACACCAGGCAGAATGGACAGTAACCTCATCCTCACCCCCACACACCAAGCAGAATGGACAGTAACCTCATCCTCACCCCCACACACCAGGCAGAATGGACAGTAACCTCACCCCCACACACCAGGCAGAATGGACAGTAACCTCACCCCCACACACCAGGCAGAATGGGCAGTAACCTCATCCTCACCCCCACACACCAGGCAGAATGGACAGTAACCTCATCCTCACCCCCACACACCAGGCAGAATGGACAGTAACCTCACCCCCACACACCAGGCAGAATGGACAGTAACCTCATCCTCACCCCCACACGCCAGGCAGAATGGACAGTAACCTCACCCTCACCCCCACACACCAGGCAGAATGGACAGTAACCTCACTCCCACCCCCACACACCAGGCAGAATGGACAGTAACCTCACCCCCACACACCAGGCAAAATGGACAGTAACCTCACCCCCACACACCAGGCAGAATGGACAGTAACCTCATCCTCACCCCCACACACCAGGCAGAATGGACAGTAACCTCATCCTCACCCCCACACACCAGGCAGAATGGACAGTAACCTCATCCCCACACACCAGGCAGAATGGACAGTAACCTCATCCCCACACACCAGGCAGAATGGACAGTAACCTCATCCCCACACACCAGGCAGAATGGACAGTAACCTCATCCCACACACCAGGCAGAATGGACAGTAACCTCATCCCCACACACCAGGCAGAATGGACAGTAACCTCATCCCCACACACCAGGCGGAATGGACAGTAACCTCAGCCCCACACACCAGGCAGAATGGACAGTAACCTCACCCCCATACACCAGGCAGAATGGACAGTAACCTCACCCCCACACACCAGGCAGAATGGACAGTAACCTCATCCTCACCCCCACACACCAGGCAGAATGGACAGTAACCTCACCCCCACACACCAGGCAGAATGGACAGTAACCTCACCCCCACACACCAGGCAGAATGGACAGTAACCTCACCCCCACACACCAGGCAGAATGGACAGTAACCTCACCCCCACACACCAGGCAGAATGGACAGTGACAGTAAAACCAAAGCATGTGTCTCGATTTGGTAAGTGTGTTTATCCAGTATACCCTTGGATAATAGAAGTATCACGTGGTGGTACTTGGGACATTCCAGTACTCAGTGTAGAGTGTGGGTTCACTGTTACGATCCCTTGGTCTCACTATTGTTTAACTAGATATTGGGTAGAAAAAGGTGCACTCCAGATCATAAGGCACATGAGGTCTGCTTACAAAATTGGCTGGTTGGGGCTGAATGTACAAACCCAAAAATATAACTCTACTCCATTAAAGACTGGCAATGTCCTAGTGGTAGGGAGTCAACAGGATAAGAACTAGTGACTGTTCTTCAGGATTAATGCAAGGCTACATTGTGCCTGGGCTTTCTTCTGACAAGGATTTTATCCATATTCTGGAAGTAGTGAATTTCTGTGGACCAGTGACCAAAACATGATTCTATTTATTATCTGTTGCTTACAAAATACAAGTTAAAAAAATCAGCACAGACAAAAGGCACGGATTTTGTCAAACATTGGTTGAAGTTGTCCATTATTGGCTATACAAACCCATTAAATCTCTGACTAAAATACTGTTGAATATGCAAAACAGAAAAAATCGACATAAACTAAACAAACTGTGCCCAAAATGGGTAGAGAGCATTTAAAATTGGAATGTAAAAAAGAAAAAGCATAATGCTGAAACAAATATTTTGTTTAGTTTTAAGTGTGTGCATCCCATTAATTTGGACCTGAAGGCGAGATGTACTGCGCTCCCTCAATAAAGGCAAAGCTGCATTGGTGGCCATGAATACTTTGTTCAGTGAGTGGAGCAGACAATTCAGGCTGGCAGTTCCCTGCTCCACAGATGCGTGTTGCTCAAGCAATGGGCACAAGAGCCTCAGTTGTGCCAGTAGCAGAAGTTCAAGCAGAAACTCTCACCGTGTCGATGCTCCGGATCCTGTTCTGGTTGGCCATGATCTCAGCCTCGAAGGTTTGGTGTTTCTGCAGTTTGCCCTGCAGGTTGCTGGGATCTGTCCAATTCTCGTCCAGGGTGACACTGATCTTTTCATTCAGCCACGACACAGCCTGAAGAAATAGTGCAGAAAACAATTACCAACCCGTTAGTAAAACACAAACGTCAGCCCATCCCCACCCTGTGTTTCCCCTCCTCCCCTCCCCACCCTGTGTTTCCCCTTCTCCCCTCCCCACCCTGTGTTTCCCCTTCTCCCCTCCCCACCCTGTGTTTCCCCTCCTCCCCTCCCCACCCTGTGTTTCCCCTCCTCCTTCCATTTAGTCTCCTAACCCTATGGATCCAATGTAAACATTTACCGTCTTTCAGATGATACGTTAAATCTCTCAGCTGGATGTAAAATATCCCATGGCACTATGTTGAAGAAGAGCAGGGGAGTTCTCCCCAATATTTATCCCTCGACCAACATCACTAAAACAGATTATCACATTGATGTTTGTGGGAGCTTGCTGAGCGCAAACTGGCACTTGCATTTCCTCCATTACAACAGTGGCTACACTTCAAAAGTACTTCATTGCACGCGAAGTGCTGTGGGACGGGATAAACCCTGAGCTCTTTCTCTCTCATCTCCTGATGGTACAGCCTCACTCCTGTGGTATGGTGCAGAGACACTGGGGGCCCTCTGCTCCCTCACTCCCGTGGTTATTCTTCATTCATCAGTCTGGATAGCGAGGGCTGACAAACTATCTGGTGTTACCCGGTTTATTCACGGTATCTGGTGTTACCCGGTTTATTCACGGTATCTGGTGTTACCCGGTTTATTCACGGTATCTGGTGTTACCCGGTTTATTCACGGTATCTGGTGTTACCCGGTTTATTCACGGTATCTGGTGTTACCCGGTTTATTCACGGTATCTGGTGTTACCCGGTTTATTCACGGTATCTGGTGTTACCCGGTTTATTCACGGTATCTGGTGTTACCCGGTTTATTCACGGTATCTGGTGTTACCCGGTTTATTCACGTTATCTGGTGTTACCCGGTTTATTCACGGTATCTGGTGTTACCCGGTTTATTCACGGTATCTGGTGTTACCCGGTTTATTCACGTTATCTGGTGATACCCGGTTTATTCACGGTATCTGGTGTTACCCGGTTTATTCACGTTATCTGGTGTTACCCGGTTTATTCACGGTATCTGGTGTTACCCGGTTTATTCACGGTATCTGGTGTTACCCGGTTTATTCACGGTATCTGGTGATACCCGGTTTATTCACGGTATCTGGTGTTACTCGGTTTATTCACGGTATCTGGTGTTACCCGGTTTATTCACGGTATCTGGTGTTACCCGGTTTATTCACGGTATCTGGTGTTACCCGGTTTATTCACGGTATCTGGTGTTACCCGGTTTATTCACGGTATCTGGTGTTACCCGGTTTATTCACGGTATCTGGTGTTACCCGGTTTATTCACGGTATCTGGTGTTACCCGGTTTATTCACGGTATCTGGTGTTACCCGGTTTATTCACGGTATCTGGTGTTACCCGGTTTATTCACGGTATCTGGTGTTACCCGGTTTATTCACGGTATCTGGTGTTACCCGGTTTATTCACGGTATCTGGTGTTACCCGGTTTATTCACAATATCTGGGTGTTGTACAGATGCTCAGTGATGGGGCCTCTTTACCTCGTAGGAGCTTCTCAGGAACATCTGCAGCTGTTTGGACTGATCCAGGACAATCCTGCGACGCTCACAGTTTTCCAGTAACTTCTGTTTCCTAAGAAATAAAACCAATAAAAAGGTAGATATTGTAGGGTGTGAGTGCACTGAAAGTATCAGCAGGCGGACACATAACCACTGATCAAAAGGTTGTGGGAATGTAACGAGGAGAGGCCACAGAGACTGTCGGATACACTGCCATCACATTCCATCATGGACTCCATCCACTCATTTAATCTCTAGAGGGAAGGTTCTGCAAAGTTCTTGCCTACCAGTCAAAACATGGAATTGGAGGCAACCTATGACATGGGTAAGGAATTGGTTAGGAGGTAGGAGACAGAGAGTAGGGATAATGGGCAGGTACTCCGATTGTCAGGATGTGACTAGCGGTGTACCCCAGGGATCTGTACTGGGGCCTCAGCTCTTCACGATATTTATCAATGATTTTGATGAAGGATTAGATAGCCAAATATCCAAGTTTGCTGACGACACTAAGTTAGGTGGCACAGTAAACAGTGTAGATGGGAGCAGAAAGTTGCAAAGTGACATTGATAGATTAAGTTTAACAGAGGTAGAACTAGGAATGAGGTTCTGCTGGGAGAGTTTGAGGAGCTACAGTCAAAATTAAACCGCAGAACCTCAAAGGTAATAATTTCTGGATTGTTACCCGAGCCACGCGCAAATTGTCATAGGGACAAAGAGATTAGAAGGTTAAATGCATGGCTGAAAGAGTGGTGTGGGGGAAAAAGGGGTTTCAATTCATGGGGCACTGGCACCAGTACTGGGGAAAGAGGGAGCTGTTCCGTTGGACGGGCTCCTCTTAAACCGGGCAGAGTATAAATCAGGAAATTAGAGGTGCATGTAACAAGGGTAATATAGTAATCATGGGGACTTTAATCTTCATAAAGATTGGGCAAACCAAATTTGCAGTAATAGTGTGGAGGACGAGTTCATGGAATGCATTCAAGATAGATTTCTAGATCAGTATGTCGAGGAACCAGCTAGAACAGGCCATTTTAGATCTAGTATTGTGCAATGAGAAGGGATTAATTAATAATGTTGTAGTAAAGGATCCTCTGGAGAAGAGTGACCATAATATATTTTATATTGAGTTTGAGAGTGATTTAGTTAAGTTCGAAACTAGGGCCTTAAATCTGAACAAACCTACGTAGGTATGAGGGGCGATTTGGCTAAGGTAGATTGGGAAACTACATTAAAAGGTAAGAGGGTAGATAAACAATGGTAAACATATAAAGAATTCATTCATAATTTGCAACGAATATACATTCCCTTAAGAAATAAAAACCCCACAGGAAAAGTGGTCCAACCGTGGCTAACAAGAGAAGTTAAAGATAGTATTAGATCGAAGGAAGAGGCTTATAATGTTGCCAAAAAGAGTAGTAAGCCTGAGGATTGGGGGGATTTTAGAATTCAGCAAAGGAGGACCAAGAAATTGATAAAGAAAGGGAAAATAGAATGAGAGTAAACTAGCGAGAGACATAAAAACAGATTGTAAAAGCTTCTATAGGAATACAAAAAGGAAGAGATCAGCGAAAGTAAACGTGGGTCCCTTAGAGGCAGAGACAGGAGAAATTATAATGGGGAATAAGGAAATGGCAGAGACATTAAATGAAAACTTTGTATCTGTCTTCATGGTAGAAGACACAAAACGAATTCCGGAAATAGTGGGGATGCAAGGATCTAGCGAGAATGAGGAACTTAAAGAAATTAGTATTAGTAAAGAAATAGTACTGGAGAATTAATGGGACTAACAGCTGTCAAATCCTCCGGACCTGATGGCCTACATCCTAGGGTTTTAAAAGAGGTGGCAACAGAGATAGTAAGGGAATCAAGGCATATGAGAACTTGCGTCAATTTTGCCATCATCTTTCTGCACCGCTACTGATTCTCATTCCTACGGCAACAACCTCCATCCTTTAATTCTCTACCCTTCAAAGAGCTTCTGGACTTCACTAGCCTGCTGCACCTGTCTCCAAATTTGGACAGCGGTTCGTTGATGATCCGTGCCGCCTCCATCCTGCCAACATTGGCTTTGTCTGTCCGTGGGACCTTTGACTTTGACTTTGACTCTGGACTCCCTACTATTGTCTCCAACCTATTCCCTGCTACTACCAGGAAATATGTATCCCATTAATTACTACATAACCAGGCCTATGTAACCTGAGCTTCTCCCTGTGTCCATTCGCGTGTGCACTTTGGCTGCCGCTCCGGATACAAGATGTTCACTTCTATTTCCACTTTATTCTCCCCCCTTTTTTCTTTTCTTTCTATCCCTCTCCTGTCATCATGCCTACTTTCATCTCTCCTCTCTCGGATACTCTGCCCTCCCAAATCCCTACCCCAATCCTTCATTACTCTTCGACCTTCCTACTCTCCTGCCGCCGTCCCAGGCTCGACTCCCTCTTCGATAAGCCCACAGCTTCCCTCTGTGCCTCTCTTGGCATCCTACGAAGGGCCCACAGAGGCACTCGTTGCTGCCTCTTCATGAGCAGCAACCCCAACTGTCCCATCCTACTCTCTCGCCAACCTTCCTCCCCAGCATGCCCGCTGGGGGCTAATCTTGCCAATCGCCTCCCCATCCAACTCACCACTCCCAGTGCTGACCTGTGGACTCTGGCAGTGGGTCAGTCATCACCGACCCTCTCCGCATCTCCCTCCAGAATGTCCGTTCATTTGCGAACAAGGCCCTTGCCATCCATGAGCTTATCGAGGATGATTGCATCGACATTATGGCCCTGATGGAAACTTGGTTGAGGGGTGATGACACCTTACCCTAAATGAAGCCTCCCCGCCTGGCTATACCTTCCACCACTTGTCCCACTCAGACCGCCGTGGTGGTGGTGTGGCTCTCATCACCAAATCACACCTTGGTCTGTCCCCCCTACTCCTCCGGCACTTTCTCCTCCTTTGAACATCTCACCTTATTCCACCCCTCTTACCTCTCATTTAAAATTCTTGTTCTCTACCACCCACCCAAGTACCATAAAAAAAATTATTACTGAGATATCTTCACTGCTTTCCTCCCTCAGCCTCTGCACCGAGCAACTTCTCATCCTCGGTGATTTCAACCTCCATCTCAATTCATCATGCTCTCTCTCCTCTGAGTTCACTACCCCCCTATCCTCCCTTAATCTATCCCTCCATGTGAACTCCCCAACCTATATTCACGGCCACCCCTCGACCTTGCCATCTCTCGAGGCTTCGCTACTCCCATCGTGGCAATCGCAGAGAAGGCCATCTCTGACCACTTCCTCGTATTGCTCTCCACCCACATCCCCCTTCCCCCCCCACCCCCAACCCTACTTCCTTCTGTGTCCGCCCCTGGAAAAAACTCTCTCCCAACTCTCTTACAACTGCACTTACAAAATCCCAACTGTCCAGCCTTTGGCCCTCCATTCACCACAACATTTCTGCAGTGACTGATTTGCTCAACCACACCCTCACTACCACTTTTGATGCGCTAATCCCAATTAAAACAATTACTCTCTCTCTCACCCTGGCACGGTTCCCCTGGTACGGCCCTCATCTTTGCTCCCTTAAGTCCAAGGGACGCAGACTTGAATGGACAACTGGTTTAGCCATTCACCGCCAGATCTGGCTGGACCACATAAAGCATTTCGGGTCCTGCTCTCGTCTGCCAAAATTGCTCACTATTCCAGAATCATTCTGGAATGCAAAGATAAACCCCGGCTTCTATTCTCTACTGCAAACCGTCTTCTTAAACCCCTCTCCCCTGTCTCCTCCACACTCACCTCCAACAAGTGTGAGGAGCTCATGGACTTCTTTGTCTCTGAGATTGAGACCATCCATTCAGCTGCCTCTGCCACTTCCCTTCCTTCCCCTAGCTCACTGGGCCAAACATCCTCTAAGGTTTCCCCCTGCCCTAGCCCTGAACTAGCATCTTTCTCCAGTTTCTCTCCAATCTCCCCTCATGACCTCTCCGCGCTCATCTTGTCCATGAGACCCACCTCCTGCTCCCTCAACCCTATTCCCATCAAACTGCTGACCACCCTACGTAAACTTGAGGTCATCCAAAACTCGGGTGACTGTGTCCTAACTCGCCCCAAGTCCCGTTCACCCATTACCCCTGAGCTCGCTGACCTACATTGGCTCCCGGTTAAACAACGCCTCAATTTCAAAATTCTCATCCTTGTTTTCAAATCCCTCCATGGCCTCGCCCCTCCCTATCTCTGTAATCTCCTCCAGCCCCACAATCCCGCCCCCCCCACCACCCCCGAGATATCTGCGCTCCTCTAATTCTGTCCTCTTGAGCATCCCTGATTATAATCGCTCAACCATTGGTGGCCGTGCCTTCTGTTGCTGAGGCCCTAAGCTCTGGAATTCCCTGCTTAAACCTCTCCGCTTTGCTACCTCTCTTTCCTGCTTTAAGGCTCTCCTTAAAACCTACCTTTTGACCAAACGTTTGGTCATCTGCCCTAATTTCTCTATGTGGCTCGGTGTCAAATTTTGTGTCTTATAATACTCCTGTGAAGCGCCTTGAGACATTTTACGACATTAAAGGCGCTATATAAATACAAAGTTGTTCTTAGAATAGAATCATAGAAATTTGCAGCACGGAAAGAGGCCATTTCGGCCCATCGTGTCCACGCCAGCCTAATCTCACTTTCCAGCTCTTGGTCCATAGCCCTGTAGGTTACGGCACTTCAAGTGCACATTCAAGCACTTTTTAAATGTGGTGAGGGTTTCTGCCTCTATCACCTTTTCAGGCAGTGAGTTCCAGATCTGGACCACCACTGAAGAATTTTCCCCTCAAATCCACCTACCAATTACTTTAAATCTATGCCCCCTGGTTGTTGACCCCTCTGCTAAGGGAAATAGGTCCTTCCTATCCACTCTATCTAGTTGCTGTTGTTGTAGTGCGGGAAGATGGTGTTAAGGTAGAAGATCAGCCATGATCTTATTGAATGGCAGAGAAGGCTCGAAGGGCCGAATGGCCTACTCCTGCTCCCATTTCTTAAGTTCCTAAGTGAGTGGGCAAAACTGTGGCAGGTGGAGTTCAATGTGGGAAAGTGTGAGGTCATCCACTTTGGACCTAAATGCACCGTTTGATTCCCCATGATCCTGTAATAATACCCCACTGTTTAATACCCCATGATCCTGTAAAAATACCCCACTGTTTAATACCCCATGATCCTGTAATAATACCCCACTGTTTAATACCCCATGATCCTGTAAAAATACCCCACTGTTTAATACCCCATGATCCTGTAATAATACCCCACTGCTTAATACCCCATGACCTGTAATAATACCCCATTGTTTAATACCCCATGACCTGTAATAATACCCCATTGTTTAATATCCCATGACCTGTAATAATACCCCATTGTTTAATACCCCATGATCCTGTAATAATACCCCATTGTTTAATACCCCATGACCTGTAATAATACCCCATTGTTTAATATCCCATGACCTGTAATAATACCCCATTGTTTAATACCCCGTGATCCTGTAATAGTACCCTGCTGTTTAATACCCCAGGACCTGTAATAATACCCCGTGATCCTGTAATAATACCCCATTGTTTAATACCCCATGATCCTGTAATAATACCCCATTGTTTAATACCCCAGGACCTGTAATAATACCCCGTGATCCTGTAATAATACCCCATTGTTTAATACCCCATGATCCTGTAATAATACCCCATTGTTTAATACCCCATGACCTGTAATAATACCCCATTGTTTAATCCCCCTTGATCCTGTAATAATACCCCATTGTTTAATACCCCATGATCCTGTAATAATACCCCACTGTTTAATACCCCATGACCTGTAATAATACCCCATTGTTTAATACCCCATGATCCTGTAATAATACCCCATTGTTTAATACCCCATGACCTGTAATAATACCCCATTGTTTAATCCCCCTTGATCCTGTAATAATACCCCATTGTTTAATACCCCATGATCCTGTAATAATACCCCACTGTTTAATACCCCATGATCCTGTAATAATACCCAATTGTTTAATACCCCATGACCTGTAATAATACCCCACTGTTTAATACCCCGTGATCCTGTAATAATACCCCATTGTTTAATACCTCATGACCTGTAATAATACCCCATTGTTTAATACCCCGTGATCGTGTAATAATACCCCACTGTTTAAAACCCCATGATCCTGTAATAATAACCCATTGTTTAATACCCCATGATCCTGTAATAATACCCCGCTGTTCAATACCGCATGACCTGTAATAATACCCCATTGTTTAATACCCCAGGACCTGTAATATTACCCCACTGTTTAATACCCCATGATCCTGTAATAATACCCCATTGTTTAATACCCCGTGATCCTGTAATAATACCCCATTGTTTAATACCCCGTGATCCTGTAATAATACCCCATTGTTTAATACCCCATGACCTGTAATAATACCCCATTGTTTAATACCCCATGACCTGTAATAATACCCCATTGTTTAATACCCCATGACCTGTAATAATACCCCATTGTTTAATACCCCGTGATGGTGTAATAATACCCCATTGTTTCATACCCCGTGATCCTGTAATAATACCCTGCTGTTTAATACCCCATGATCCTGTAACAATACCCCATTGTTTAATACCCCATGACCTGTAATAATACCCCATTGTTTAATACCCCATGATCCTGTAATAATACCCCACTGTTTAACACCCCGTGATCCTGTAATAATACCCCATTGTTTAATACCCCATGACCTGTAATAATACCCCAGTTTAATACCCCATGATCCTGTAATAATACCCCATTGTTTAATACCCCATGATCCTGTAATAATACCCAATTGTTTAATACCCCATGATCCTGTAATAATACCCCACTGTTTGATACCCCATGCTCCTGTAATAATGATTAGGGCAGGGATTCTGGCTCATCTTTTGCACCCCTACCTGGACACATACAATGGGGCAAATCATGGTGACTGAACTAAGATCAGCTAACTCGGCACAGGCCCCTGGACCTGCCTGGTTTGTGAGGCTCAGTACCACACGGGGTGATACATTTAGCACAGGGACATCGTGATAATCTGCTGAGCATTCTTAACAGGATCTTTTTAAATAGCGCGATTGCTGCATGATACCTTTGTAGAACTGCTTGGCACTTGAGGGTGATCTGTGCACAGTCGGAGTGCTTGTTCTGCTTCAGCTGCAGTGCGAATCTCTCCATCACGGTCACCTTTTCCAGCTGAGCCTCCACCGTTTTCTCAAACTGTTTGTGCTTTTGTTGCAGGTTCTCCACGCTCAGCAGGGAATCCTGGAACAGAGCAGCAAAGACAACCCACAGTATTGTTAAAACAGATTTTCACAACAAAAGGGCCTCAGTTGAGGACGCTGATCTTTCACTCTGTGTCTTGATTTCAATTCCTTTCTCTGCAGGCTGCAGAGGGCTCAATGAAATCCATTTCAGGACTTTCAATTCAACTCCGAGTATGCTTTGGCCCCAATGCCAAACCCGTGCCGTACCTGCCCTGGGAGTGTTTGATGGGACAGTGTAGAGGGAGCTTTACTCTGTATCTAACCCGTGCTGTACCTGCCCTGGGAATGTTTGATGGGACAGTGTAGAGGGAGCTTTACTCTGTATCTAACCCGTGCTACACCTGCCCTGGGAGTGTTTGATGGGACAGTGTAGAGGGAGCTTTACTCTGTATCTAACCCGTGCTGTACCTGCCCTGGGAGCGTTTGATGGGACAGTGTAGAGGGAGCTTTACTCTGTATCTAACCCGTGCTGTACCTGCCCTGGGAGCGTTTGATGGGACAGTGTAGAGGGAGCTTTACTCTGTATCTAACCCGTGCTGTACCTGCCCTGGGAGCGTTTGATGGGACAGTGTAGAGGGAGCTTTACTCTGTATCTAACCCGTGCTGTACCTGCCCTGGGAGTGTTTGATGGGACAGTGGGTGCCTGAATTGGAAATGTTGCATTCCCCAGGAATGACTTCAATGATCTTGATGAGCACAAACTTGTAAGGAACAAATAAGGTGTTGCAGCCTGTCCGCTCAGCTACACAGCCTTTCCTTTACTATGAGTTGGGCTCCAATGACCAACCCTTGTCCAATCCCATGGCGTTGGTATTTGTTGGCGAGGAACCTACCCCATGGTCTTCGTTGGCTAGGAATGCCTCCTTGCTGCTCAGCCAGCTCTCACTCTGCTCCACGTAGCCATAGAATATCTGGAAGACACAAGGATCCCACCATGTCACGAACAAACCAGGAACACAGGAGCACGTTCGGAGCAGTTAGGCAGCAGCTCACATGCACTATTTATATTTTTAAATCATTCTCACGGCCTGCCCACCCCAGGAACCCAGTGCTGTTGTGCTGAACAGAGGAGGTTGCACCACTGGCCATGTTTGCCAAGCACCTGACCTTTGACCACCACCCTCCCCCCCACATAGTAGAGACTGGGAACAAACTGTGTTCAGAAATGGGCGTGAAGCTGGATCCAGATAGTCAGCAGCTCAGCTGCCCCAGTGCACCAATTGGAGTGCAAGCAAATTGCACCAGCAGTAGACATTGTGACATGGCCGATCACATTGTCGTGTGAGGGAATTCAGCACACTGTGTTACAGTATCAATACACCCACCACAGTTTACTCTCAGAGCAGTCACACTGTTTACAGAGAGCCATATCAAACTGAGACAGAGAGAACAGCATCTTCTGTACCTGCGTCAACGACAATTCTCCAAACTGTCTCCAGTCCTACCACTTAATGTCCACATGGAGCACAGGTTTAACATCTTTTTTTACATTCCTCATGAACATGCCAGGGAGCCATTTGCTGTTGCTTTGGACATCTCCAAGTCGTCTGTGAGGGCCTGCGGCCGAGCTCTTCTGAACAACTTACTCGTCACATGGCCTGTTATTTGAGTTCGGTTCATGCTGTCCAGTATCCTCCAGGTGGCTGTGGCAGGAGTATTACCTGGTCTGAGTAACACTGAGTTCGATCTTACCCATCAGGACCCTTGGCTATTTATATAGGATACAGTAACATTTCTCTCTAATTCCCAGTAGGTAACCGGGCAATATGCTGCCAAAAATAGACCCTCATTAATTGTTGGACAGTAGGAGCACAGTGTGTAGCCTCCCCTTGCCCGCCTGTACCTGCAGATCACAGGCCTCTGCCAGCCTGGTGCTACGGTCCTGCCAGGCCTCGTTTAGAGTGGTCCAGGTTTCTTCCACCTTGGAAAGGGACTGCCTGATGTCCGGCGATGCGTAGTGCCCCGCAGTCACTAGTTCAATAGCAACATTCTTGACAGCATCGAAACGCTCCCCTCTGGCCTGGATCTCAGTCTAAGAAATAAACAGAGACAGGCACACACACAGACACACACACATACAGGCGCAGACACACACATACAGGTGCAGACACACACACACACGCGCACAGACACAGACAGAAAAACACACAGACAGAGACACACATCCACAGACCCCCCCACCCCCACACAGAGACACACACACACCCAGCAAGACACAGACAAACCCCCGTAAAGAGAAATATACAAACCGACCCACCCCCACACATACAGACAGATCCCCCCCACACACACAGATCCCCACACACAGACAAATCCCCACACAGAGACATACACACAGACAGATCCCCACACACAGAGACACACACAGACAAATCCCCACACAGAGACATACACACAGACAAATCCACACACACACACAGACAGATCCCCACACACACACATACACACAGACAGATCCCCCCACACACACACATACACACAGACAGATCCCCACACAGACATGCACAAACACACACACAAAAAAAGTTAGCAACTTCTGTAATTCTTTAGTACGTCACTCTGAACATTTCTTAAGGGTTTTAGCTCCTCTTCCACCCCTTCCTTAACACCCCATGAAGTGAACACAAAAGGCCCAGGTTACGACAATTCAGGACGGGGACACAATTCACACAACAGTTCCCACTGAATGGAAATTCAGGCTCCCTCACAGGCTCGATTGTACCCTTTAATACTTTGTATCGTCCAATAAGGCCAAAGCTTCACCACCACCTAATCTTTCCTCTTAGCTCATTCCCTTTACACTTGGGATCATTCTTGTTCTTCTTCACTGCACTCTCTCTCTAATGGACCACTTGAAATTAAGCCACCAGAACTGTGCAAGTGAGGTGTGGCCAGTGTAGTATTGAGCCTCAGCACAACCTTGGTAGATTCTCACCCTCTGTTCTGGCTATGTATCCCAACACTCTCTTTGCTTCTCCATAATGTCTTGACATCGACAGTAATCAAGTCTCCTGTCACTCACATGGCCTTTCACCGTCTCCCTGCACCAACTCTTACCCCTCCAGTGTAGACCCACATTCATTGGCATAAAAACAGGAAATTCAGCATTTTCTGTTTTTATTTCAAATTTCCGGCATCTGCAGTATTTCGCTTTTCTGTATTTGTTGGGAATTGATGCGTAGTTTATGGAGTAGTTTCAATAAGAACATTCACAGGGCATAGAATCAGTTGATAATAAAACACAAAATGCTGCTCTTAAAGGAACTAAACCTGGCTGAGTCCAGGCAGCCCTGAGCTGCAGCTGCCAGGATCTTGTTAGATCCCAGTTATGCCCAACATGGTACATTGCGATAGTTTGATCAGCTCCCAGGGCTGTATGCTTGCCTTTCTCTCTTGGTGCTCCTCTATCATGCTCTCTGCCTCTTGCCTACTCTTTGGCAGGCTCCCTTCTCCCATTGGTGCTTGCATCCACTGTGCCCAGTCCATCAGCTCCCGAACAGTCCTGTTGAACTTCTGCAGCTGGTACGAGGCTTCCAGCTTCTCCTTTCTGCAGAAATTAGAAATCAGCTGAAGCTAAAGTCAATAACTAAAGCAAGAAATCATACAAAACTCACGACCTACCAACCTGAAAGCACAACCCTTCAAACCTCATCCATATGCTGACGGGGACTGGGCCTGGGCCTGTAACTGAGAGTGAGAGTGAGAGTGCAACTGAGAGTGAAACTGCAACTGTAACGGAGATGGCAATTAAGGAGGTGTAACCTTTTAGGATTTCTGCTCTATCCCTCTATCTGTACATCCCAAGATCCTATTCGCTTTCCTTACTGCTGCCGCTCACTACGCCCTTGGTTTCGCCTTGCCCTCCACCTATACTCCCAGACACCTCTCCTGAATTTTATCCTGTAGTCTGGAGCCAGTTTATATTCCCACTGTTTATTTTCATTCTCTAGTATCATTGCCTTGCATTAGTCCACAATAAATGCCATTTGTCACCTCACCCATCCAGATCCCTTAGTATTTGTTTGCCTGCTCCCTACTGTTTGACTCCACTCCCCATTTGGTGCCATCTGCAAACACAGACAGCTCTGTTTCTGCCCTAGCCCCAAATCATTTCACACTGAACAGCAGTGGTCCCTGGGACATCCCCTTAATGAGCCCTGGCTATGTGGGCCCAGCTCTATTCACAGCCTCCCTTTGCTTTCTCTGGTTTCACCCATGTTCAATCTTCTCAGAAGCTTGCCTCCTTTGCCTTGCCTTCCTACCTCTTTTTTTTTTATTCGTTCACGGGATGTGGGCGACGCTGGCAAGGCCAGCATTTATTGCCCATCTCTAATTGCCCTTGAGAAGCCGCCTTCTTGAACCGCTGCAGTCCTTGTGGTGAAGGTACTCCCACAGTGCTGACTTTGTCATAGCGGTTTGGTACAACTGAGTGACTTGCTAGGCCATTTCAGAGGGCAGTTAAGAGTCAACCACATTGCAGTGGGTCTGGAGTCACATATAGGCCAGACCAGATAAGGATGGCAGATTTTCTTCCCTAACGGACATTAATGAATCAGTTGGGTTTTTACGACAATCCAGTAGTTTCATGGTCACCATTACTGATACTAGCTTTTTTTTTTTAATTCCAGATTTATTTAATTATCTGAATTTAAATCCCCCAGCTACCGTGGTGGGATTCTGAACTCATGTCTCTGGATGATTAGTCCAGGCCTCTGGATTACTAGTCCAGTAACATAACCACTATACTACCGTACCCCATCACGGTGTCTAATAGAAAGATGAGGTGCTGTTCCTCGAGCTTACATTGAGCTTCATTGGAACAAGGACTAGTCCTCGAGTGGCACGGGATCTAAAGCCCTGCATTACCCGCCTCTCAGGATGCCTTTAATACTTTACCCACAGCAGGCTCTAGCCTCACTGCCCTGTACTTTTCTGCATCCCCCTTCATGTGTCAGCCGTGTCCCACTCCAGAGACTTGGGCACATAATCTAGTGCTGAGGGAGTGCTGCACTGTCAGAGGTGCTGTCTTTTGAATGAGACATTAAACCGAGGCCCCGGTTGTCCTCTCAGGTGGATGTAAAAGATCCCATGGCACTACTGAAAGAAATGTAGGGGGAGTTCTCCCGGTGTCCTGGCCAACCAACATCCTTAACCAACATCATTAAAACAGATTATCTGGTAATTTACCTTGCTGTGCGCAAATTGGCTGCCACGTTTCCCTAGATTAGAACAGTGACCACACTTCAAAAGTACTTTGTTTGTAAAGCCCTAGGGACGTCCTGAGGTCGTGAAAGGCGCTATATAAATGCAAGTTCTTTCTTGTAATCCCGCCTGACTGTGCGTTCTGGGAGATTTACTCACCGCAGTTTGGCCTCCTTCTGTAGCCGAAGCCAGCTCTCCTGCATCTCTCCCTGCTTCAGGCTGAGCTTGTCACATATCGGAGACTGGGACTTGCACAGTTGCCTGGCATCAGCTTCCAACGCCTGTTTCAGATACAGAACCTCACAATGTTAATGCTCGTCCAATTCCGGCGGGATCTGTGTGTGGCCAGTACAGTGTCTCAGCTGTTCCCACTGTGGTGACGCAGAGAGCACATGCCAAGGGGGAGGGGTAAGAGGGAAGATCAAAAGAAAGTTCCCCCTCCCTCCCCTGATCTTGCACATCCCCTAATGAAGTACTTAGCAGCACTGGTGGGGGTCTGGGGTCTGGAGACTGCTTTCCTGCCCCTCGGCCAGCGATGGTCAGTGAAAAGGGGACCCCAAGAAAAAAGGATGGGCGGAGAATTGAGCAGAAACTTCATGTTACAAACACAGTGGCAAAAGTGGGCTTTCTGGCGTTGAAGGGGGAACTTTTTTGACTTTGCACTTCTGCAGGGAATCTCAGCCATTGGCAGCACACAGCAATCTGGGCCTGCACTGCGCACGGTGCTCCGACCCTTTATCTCCGATCTGTGCTTCTAGTGGCTGAGACTCCCTACCAGAAGCACACGTGTCAGCCATGGCTCAGTAGCAAAACTCTCGCCCGAGTCAGAAAGTCGTGTTCAAGTTGCACTCCTGAGACTTGAGCACACAATCTAGGCTGACACTTCAGTGCAGTACTGAGGGAGTGCTGCACTGTCAGATTTTCAGATGAGACATTAAACCGAGACATCTGGGCTCTCAGGGTAAAAGATCCCAGGGCACCATTTGAAGAGGAGCAGGGGAGCGTTCCTCGGTGTCCTGGCCAACAACCAACACCTCGAGCAGATTATCTGGTCATTACTACATAGCTGTTTGTGGGACCTTGCTGTGCACAAAAATGCCTGCCATGCTTCCTACATTACATCAGTGACTACACTTCAAATGTATTTCATTGGCTGTAAATCGTTTTGGGATGTCCGGAGGTCATGATAGGCACTGTATAAATGTAAGTTCTTTCTTTCTTTTAGAGTTGGACAGTTACATCAGGCGAGGACAGCACTGGAGTCAACTGTGATGTTGCCCTTTCCGCCAACACTCGCTGTCGAGACTTGAACATGCAGAAAGGCCACATGGACAAGCTGCCAGGGGGCTGCCGGTGACTGTGGAACCCACACCCCAGCTGTAGGAGAGAAGGGAGAAGTATGGGGCAAAAAAGGGGGTATTAGGGGCGTTGCTGGTTGGAGTCCAGGCTACCTGCGCTCTGGCTCCAGCTCCGTGTGTAGTACTCACCTCTGTCTTGTCCTGGATGACTGTGATTTCCAGTTCAGTTTCTTTATGTCTCCTAATCAGTTTTTCCACATTTTCCACATCCCGGCCATAGTCCAGACCATGCATCAATAAACTCTATCAACAGAAACAGGCCGTTAGTGAGCACAGAGGTTGTGCGACCCTCAGCTCCCAGACTCATCCAAGTGGACCCCAGGAAACCAGCTTACACTCAAACCAGAACATGTCAATAGGGCAAATAACAAACTACACGGCCGGTCCGAAGAACATTAGAATGCATGGACACAGGTAAGGGCATTCAGCTCTTCAATCCCACTCCTGCCACAATTCTCCTTGCTCCCATAGAACACAGAAGAGGTATGAAATGTTACGCCCTGCAGTGTACAGTCCTGACCACACAGACTTCATGACCTCTCGTGGTGCAGCGGCTCAGGGACTATTAGGTTCACAAACCACTTCAGTGCCACTCACTGAGCCGATCCTTAGAGTTCCTTTGCACTCGAGGTCTATCGCCCACATGTTAACTGAAGGATTATCTGACCTTGAGCCCTGCCTCACTCTGCATGTTAACACTCAGGGTCGCAGTGCAGGGCTGGGTTCCTTCCTCATCTGAGGTGTTCGCAGGGACTGTGGCACAGCTCATCTGATACACCACCCAGTTACACAGCTCTCACCTTTTCACCCATTCTTTCTTTAATTTCATCCATTTCTCTGATTAAGGCATGAACCTCCAAAGCTGCCGCCAGTTTTTTCTTGTACTTATTCAAATTGCCCTGGAAACTGTTCCATCTGAAAGAGAGATAACACAGGGTGAGCGGAGAGAGTAACAGAGATCGGAGAGAGTAACAGAGATCGGAGAGAGTAACAGAGATCGGAGAGAGGCACAGCGAGCGGAGAGAGGCACAGAGATCGGAGAGAGGCACAGAGATCGGAGAGAGGCACAGCGAGCGGAGAGAGGCACAGAGATCGGAGAGAGGCACAGCGAGCGGAGAGAGGCACAGCGAGCGAGAGAGGCAAAACTGACACAGGCAACTAGAGACCCGTTCATCTTACTCCCATTCTATGTAAAATGAGATGTAAACTTGGGGGTCATCTGTACACTAATAACCCAGTAAACAGCAGTCAACATGACACCTGACTGATCAACCTCCTAGACTTGTTTAAGGAAGTCAAAGTTCTGGTGCACGGTGGGAATGACGGCCCTTGACATCAAGGCAGCATTTGACCGAGTGTGGCATCAAGGAGCCCCAGTAAAACCGAAGTCAATGGGAATCGGGGGGGGGGAGGAAACTCTCCACTGGCTGGATTCATACCTAGCACAAAGGAAGATGGTTGTGGTGGTTGGAGGCAATCATCACAGCCCCAGGACAGCGCTGCGGGAGTTCCTGAGGGCAGTGTCCTAGGCCCAACCATCTTCAGCTGCTTCATCAATGACCTTCCCTCCAACATAAGTTCAGAAATGGGGATGTTTGCTGATGACTGCACAGTGTTCAGTGTCATTCACAACTCCTCAGATAATGAAGCAGTCCATGCCCGCATGCAACAAGACCTGGACGATGTTCAGGCTTGGGCTGATAAGAGGCAGGTAACATTCGCGCCACACAGTGCCAGGCAATGATTATCTCCAACAAGCAAGAGTCTAACCACCGCCCCTTGACATTCAACAGCATTACCATCGCCGACTCCCCCACCATCAACATCCTGGGGTTCACCATTGACCAGAAACTTAACTGGACCAGTCACATAAATACTGTGGCCACATGAGCAGGTCAGAGGCTAGATATTCTGCGGCGAGTGTCTCACCTCTTGACTCCCCAAAGCCTTTCCACCATCTACAAGGCACAAGTCAGGAGTGTGATGGAATAGTCTCCACTTGCCTGGATGACTGCAGCTCCAATAACACTCGAGAAGCTTTAAACCATCCAGGACAAAGCAGCCCGCTTGATTGGCACCACATCCACCACCTTAAACATTCACTCCCTCCACCACCGGCGTACCGTGGCTGCAGTATGTACCATCTACAAGATGCACTGCAGCAACTTGCCAAGGCTTCATCGGTAGCACCTCCCAAGCCCACAACCTCTACCACCCAGTAGGACAAGGGCAGAAGGCGCATGGGAACACCACCACCTCCAAGTTCCCCTCCAAGTCACACATCATCCTGACTTGGAAGTATATCGCCGTTCCTTCATCATCGCTGGGTAGAAAGCCTGGAACTCCCTACCTAACAGCACTGTGGTAGTATCTTCCCCACACGGACTGCAGCAGCTCAAGAAGGCAGCTCACCACCACCTTCTCAAGAGCAATTAGGGATGGGCAATAAATGCTGGCCTTTCCAGCGATGCCCACAGCCCATGAACAAATATAAGAAAAAAGTCCTGTGACATAGAGCAGTGTGGGAAGTCCTGTGACATGAGGCACTGTGGGAAGTCCTGTGACATCAGGCACTGTGGGAAGTCCTGTGACATGAGGCACCGTGGGTAGTCCTGTGACATGGGGCACTGTGGGAAGTCCTGTGACATCAGGCACTGTGGGAAGTCCTGTGACATGAGGCACTGTGGGAAGTCCTGTGACATGGGGCAGTGTGGGAAGTCCTGTGACATGAGGCACTGTGGGAAGTCCTGTGACATGAGGCACTGTGGGAAGTCCTGTGACATGAGGCACTGTGGGAAGTCCTGTGACATGAGGCACTGTTGGAAGTCCTGTGACATGAGGCACTGTGGGAAGTCCTGTGACAGGGTGCACTGTGGGAAGTCCTGTGACATGAGGCACTGTGGGAAGCTCTGTGACAGGGTGGACTGTGGGAAGTCCTGTGACATGAGGCACTGTGGGAAGTCCTGTGACAGGGTGCACTGTGGGAAGTCCTGTGACAGGGTGCACTGTGGGAAGTCCTGTGACATGAGGCACTGTGGGAAGTCCTGTGACAGGGTGCACTGTGGGAAGTCCTGTGACATGGGGCACTGTGGGAAGTCCTGTGACATGGGGCACTGTGGGAAGTCCTGTGACATGGGGCACTGTGGGAAGTCCTGTGACATGGGGCACTGTGGGAAGTCCTGTGTGACAGGGTACACTGTGGGAAGTCCTGTGACAGGGTGCACTGTGGGAAGTCCTGTGACAGGGTGCACTGTGGGAAGCGCTGTGACATGAGGAACTGTGGGAAGTCCTGTGACATGAGGCACTGTGGGAAGTCCTGTGACAGGGTGCACTGTGGGAAGCCCTGTGACATGGGGCACTGTGGGAAGTCCTGTGACATGAGGCACTGTGGGAAGTCCTGTGACATGGGTCACTGTGGGAAGCTCTGTGACATGAGGCACTGTGGGAAGTCCTGTGACAGAAATGCACTGTGGGAAGTCCTGTGACATGAGGCACTGTGGGAAGTCCTGTGACATGGGTCACTGTGGGAAGCTCTGTGACATGAGGCACTGTGGGAAGTCCTGTGACAGGAATGCACTGTGGGAAGTCCTGTGACAGGGTGCACTGTGGGAAGTCCTGTGACATGAGGCACTGTGGGAAGTCCTGTGACATGGGTCACTGTGGGAAGCTCTGTGACATGAGGCACTGTGGGAAGTCCTGTGACATGGGGCACTGTGGGAAGTCCTGTGACAGGGTGCACTGTGGGAAGTCCTGTGACATGGGTCACTGTGGGAAGCTCTGTGACATGAGGCACTGTGGGAAGTCCTGTGACAGGAATGCACTGTGGGAAGTCCTGTGACATGAGGCACTGTGGGAAGTCCTGTGACAGGGTGCACTGTGGGAAGTCCTGTGACATGAGGCACTGTGGGAAGTCCTGTGACATGGGGCACTGTGGGAAGTCCTGTGACATGGGGCACTGTGGGAAGTCCTGTGACATGAGGCACTGTGGGAAGTCCTGTGTGACAGGGTACACTGTGGGAAGTCCTGTGACAGGGTGCACTGTGGGAAGTCCTGTGACAGGGTGCACTGTGGGAAGCGCTGTGACATGAGGAACTGTGGGAAGTCCTGTGACAGGGTGCACTGTGGGAAGTCCTGTGACAGGGTGCACTGTGGGAAGTCCTGTGACATGAGGAACTGTGGGAAGTCCTGTGACATGAGGCACTGTGGGAAGTCCTGTAACATGAGGCACTGTGGGAAGTCCTGTGACAGGGTGCACTGTGGGAAGCCCTGTGACATGGGGCACTGTGGGAAGCCCTGTGACATGGGGCACTGTGGGAAGTCCTGTGACATGGGTCACTGTGGGAAGCTCTGTGACATGAGGCACTGTGGGAAGTCCTGTGACATGGGTCACTGTGGGAAGCTCTGTGACATGAGGCACTGTGGGAAGTCCTGTGACAGGAATGCACTGTGGGAAGTCCTGTGACATGAGGCACAGTGGGAAGCTCTGTGACATGAGGCACTGTGGGAAGTCCTGTGACAGGGTGCACTGTGGGAAGTCCTGTGACAGGGTGCACTGTGGGAAGTCCTGTGACATGAGGCACTGTGGGAAGTCCTGTGACAGGAATGCACTGTGGGAAGTCCTGTGACAGGGTGCACTGTGGGAAGTCCTGTGACAGGAATGCACTGTGGGAAGTCCTGTGACATGGGTCACTGTGGGAAGCTCTGTAACAGGATGCACTGTGGGAAGCTCTGTGACATGGGGCACTGTGGGAAGTCCTGTGACAGGGTGCACTGTGGGAAGTCCTGTGACATGATGCACTGTGGGAAGTCCTGTGACATGAGGCACTGTGGGAAGTCCTGTGACATGAGGCACTGTGGGAAGTCCTGTGACATGAGGCACTGTGGGAAGTCCTGTGACATGAGGCACTGTGGGAAGTCCTGTGACATGAGGCACTGTGGGAAGTCCTGTGACATGAGGCACTGTGGGAAGCTCTGTGACAGGATGCACTGTGGGAAGCCCTGTGACAGGGTGCACTGTGGGAAGCCGTGTGACATAGCGCACTTTGACTTCCAAAAGGCCTGCAAGGTGATTGGTTAATCTCAATGTTCTGGGGATTCAGAAGAGATTGGCTGAAGGGTAGGAGGCAATGGGAGTTTATTAAAGGAGATACATTGAGATAGGGGGAATTACCAAGTTGCTCCAGGGACCAATACAAACTTGCATTAATGACTTAGACTCAGAAACTGAATGTAAATTGATCCTATAAAAATGGACTCATACAAGGACCAATTAGATACCAATATCAGGGGGTAGGTTTTTTCTGAATGGCAGAGTTAAGATGGGCTGAATGGCCATCTCATCTGTAATTTTCTTCATGAGCAAAGCGACTGTATCTCATCCTTCTGTTCAAATTCCTCCATGGCCTTGCCCCTCCCTATCTCTGTAACCTCCTCCAGCCCTACAACTCTCTAAGAACTCTGCATTTCTCCAACTCTCGCCTCTTGCACATCCCACACTCCTTTCGTCCCACCATTAGCAGCTGTGCGTTCAGCTGTCTAAGCCCTAAGCTCTGGACTTCCCTCCTTAAACCTCTCTGCCTCTCTCTCCTTCTTTAAGATGCTCCTCAAGACCTACCTCTTGGAACAAGCTTTTGGTCTCCTGACCTAATATCTCTTTATATGGCTCGGTGTCAAATTTTGTCTGCTCACACTCCTGTGAAGCGCCTTGGGACGTTTTACTACATTAAAGGCTCAGACTTCTAGTGTAACATTTTTAACCTTTCCCCTCCTCCCTTCTTGAATGTGTATTCAACCAACTGCCCATTTTTTCCACACGTGATCCTGGAAACTAAACAAGATATTTTCTACTGCAGTATCACTGGTTTTTCCAGTCTAACTGCAGAAAGCAGGGGTGGGCAATAAGGCAGGCAGCGGTTCTGCCATCTTCCCGTGGCACACAGCCACTTCCAGGAATTTCTGCTGGAAGTGATGGAGGCGTTGAATATTTCTGCCCCAATAGGTGGTGGGCATAATCAAATGGGACAGTGGTGGTGGCCAAAGGTCATATGACATATTTCCCACCATTAACACCCTCTGGATCGAGGGGGATTGAAAATTAAATCCCCTCATGGAATGTAGTCAATTACAGGCCATCAATTGCCTCCCTCTTCTTTGCGAAAGTCTTCCCTATCTCCCTCAGGGAAGGACGCACAGATACAGATGAGAATCCCGCTGAGAAGCTGCCAAAATGATTGACATGAGACAGAGCCCTGAAATCCGGCAGGGGTTAGGGACAGAATGAACAGGCGGGTGCAGTGCCAGACATCCACTGAAGTGGGACATTCCAACTGGAGAGTCAATGGAATATTCGCCCATGGGGGGCCCGCACCTTGTCCTCACCTAACATCCACACACAATTACTTTCCAGCGGGGGTTACTGGATTACGATCAGGAGCAGGGACCCTTGCTTACTTCGCCCCCACCCCACCCTAATTCAGGCCAACCAAAGCCCCAGCTGTAGTGGCTCAACAGCTAACTCAGCATGGACCAGAAGTGAATCTTGCGACCCTCATGGATCTCTCAGCTATCTGTGTTTTAGTGTGCTGTGAGGTGAGGGCCGGCAGTGCTGGGGAATGGGGAACTGCTCCGGCCGGCTTGTGACAGGGGTCAGGCCAACCTTTCGTTCAGCTGCTGCTTGCGTCGGTGAACGGTCGCAACGTCATCTTTATTCTGCTTCTCCAGCCGGGTGGCCAGGCTGTTGATGGTCTTGATGTGAGCATCATCCACTGTCACGTCCTACAAGAGATCAGAGAGTCGGGTCAATACGCAGGCGTTACTGGCACAAGCACGGCCACATCAAAGGAACCGTCCTATAACACGCATCATTTGTAAAGAAATATTCATGATGCTGAGTTCCCATATATTTCTCTACTCTTGTCTCCCAGGGAGGCACGCACCAACTTCAGCTAGAAGGCGACTGCCTGACCTGCACCAATACCAGGAGAGCTAGGTAGGCTCTGGCCGAGCTGGTTGCTGCCACCTCGTGATGATAGGACTGAGATAGGACACTCGGTGGGATGGGTTACTGAACTTGCGTCTCACCGAACCCTGGCTGCTCCAGTCACCGGTGCTGCTGCATTATGTAATCAAGCCAGCTGTCTGGTTATCTAAAAGTAACCAAGGAATACCATGGATCGGCTTGTCTCAGGAATACGGCACCAACTCACATATTACTCACTGGTGCCTTCGCTGCTGAAGTAGCTGTTCCACGTCAGATGAAACAGAGATATCACACTCTGTGGCACAGTGCAAACAGTTTCCACTGTTGTTGTGCCAGTGTCCTCAGAGAGGATCTTCCAAGTACTTCACCAGGCTGGGCAGTGAAGATCTTTCAAACCAACTTTATTACAAATAAGAAAGTGCTGCTTCCTTAAAGCACGCAGACAGACCTGGGTTTCAATCCAGCACAGTTAAATTGAAAATCTCCTCTGTCTGCCAGATCTAAGTGTCACAAGTGATATGAGTTTGTCTAACCTCAATTTATTGCCAACAATTGGCATTAAATTATTGTTCCCACTCAAGGAGCCTTAAGCATTGCTGGCTTGCAAAATAAAAAAATCACAAAGGCACAGGAAGGGTTAGGGTGAAGCACATTGTGACAGTGTAGAGGGAGCTTTACTCTGTATCTAGCCCGTGCTGTACCTGCCCTGGGAGTGTTTGATGGGACAGTGTAGAGGGAGCTTTACTCTGTATCTAACCCATGCTGTACCTGCCCTGGGAGTGTTTGATGGGACAGTGTAGAGGGAGCTTTACTCTGTATCTAACCCGTGCTGCACCTGCCCTGGGAGTGTTTGATGGTCATGATGCGGAGATGCCGGTGTTGGACTGGGGTGGACAAAATTGAGAGGTCGCACAACACCAGGTTATAGGCCAACAGTTTTATTTGAAATCACAAGCTTTCGGAGCTATCGATTGCTCCTTCCTCAGGTGAAGTAAATTAGATACAGGGACAGTGTAGAGGGAGCTTTACTCTGTAGCTAACCCATGCTGTACCTGCCCTGGGAGTGTTTGATGGGACAGTGTAGAGGGAGCTTTACTCTGTATCTAACCCATGCTGTACCTGCCCTGGGAGTGTTTGATTGGACAGTGTAGAGGGAGCTTTACTCTGTATCTAACCCGTGCTGCACCTGCCCTGGGAGTGTTTGATGGGACAGTGTAGAGGGAGCTTTACTCTGTAGCTAACCCGTGCTGTACCTGCCCTGGGAGTGTTTGATGGGACAGTGTAGAGGGAGCTTTACTCTGTATCTAACCCGTGCTGTACCTGCCCTGGGAGTGTTTGATGGGACAGTGTAGAGGGAGCTTTACTCTGTAGCTAACCCGTGCTGTACCTGCCCTGGGAGTGTTTGATGGGACAGTGTAGAGGGAGCTTTACTCTGTAGCTAACCCGTGCTGTACCTGCCCTGAGAGTGGTTGATAGGTGTGTGTAGCAAGTAGAAAACCACTGTATATTGATTGCGTTCATCCTGTTGTGCACAATTCTCCCTAAATATGTGAAAGGAATACTGGTTGATAATGCTCAGCATGCAACTGAACGGACATAGGCTCAGTTGATATACCTGACATATCACGATGCTCTGAGGCCAGTACCTACCCCTGCTCCGCGGAACTTGCTGAGCTTTTTCTGCAGCTGCAAGCAGTGCTCGTAGTCCTTGCCGGCATCGCCCACATTGATCATCACCTCCTGTTTTTGTGCGGAAAGAAATGGGATGGAACGACAAACGCAGAGTTAGGAAATGAAGACCTCGGTCAGTGAATGAAATTTTCCACAGCAACGGACAACTGATTCTATCCGTCAGTAACAGATTTAACATCGAACCCCATCCCCCTCCCTTCCCCAGGAGCCAGGTCAGGAGTGGGCTGGTCACAACTTGGACATTTCTGTATAACTCCCCCCGATGGCTGAGTGCTCCACCCAGGATGGTAGTGAGCCGTACAGACCAGAGCTCCCAAGCAAGTGCTTAACATGCACTCGATGCCCGAGTCAGCGAAAGGAAAATCAGCCCGGGTTCCCTCTGTAACGTTTTCAGGTCTTTCTATCCTTCTTATTGTAATTTTGTATTTTTAATTACCATCATCGGTGAGTCCCAGATCCCACTGATCATCTCCAATAGCCCTGATATGCAAGGTAAGCTATCAGTAATTAACCCGGAATATTAAACACACAAGCTTTCTACTGATTAGCCACATATGGAGCCCATAAAAATCACAATCTGGCGTAAGAGTAGAAAAGAGCCAGAAGCTAAGAGCGAGGTGGCCTCTTTAAATGTACAGCAACACCGAATGCTAGCTGAAGAGGGGCATGGTTTATCCAGAGCCTAAGTAAGGCAGTGAGGACATCACCAGGTCACGACCATCCCAGTTAAATTTGTCGACGGAATTGATGCCCCAAGATGGGGCGGCCACGATAAAGGCCGGCGTCATGGGCAACCACCTCCGCCTGAAAATCACAGTGCGTTCCCACTGGGAGAACTGAATGAATTTGAAGCCCAGTACCTGCGTGCACACCCACCGAATGTCATGATCATTGTACGGAGAATTCCCACCACTCCTACCTTTTCTCTGATCCATGCTTCAACCTGTTCAACTTTCTGCAGGAATTCAAGGAAATCCCGGTTGTCCTCCAACATTTTTCCACGTGCAGCCGCTGCTATCTTCAGCTGCTCCCAATGCTCCAGCAGCATCCTCATACCTCGACGGATATCGCTGGATTTGGGGTGGTGTCCAGACAGCAGCAGCTCACCTGTCTGTATTAGTGTAAATCCAAGGGACATAGTGAGGGGAACTTCTTCAAAGCAACGCAACTATACAGCAGTGACATAAAGCACAGGAAGTACCAGCAATACAGGAAGTACTGTGTCACGAGAGGTACGGGTGACCCAGATAGAAAGACTTGCATTTATATAGCACCTTTCACAACCTCAGGACGTCCCAAAGCACATAACAGCCAATTATGTACTTCTGAAATGTAGTCACTGTTGTAATGTAGGAATCGTGGCACAGCAAGATCCCACAAACAGCAATGTGATAATGACCAGATAATCGTGTTTTTTTTTAGTGACGTTGGTTGAGGGATAAATATTGGCCAGGACACCAGGAAGAACTCCCCCGCTGTTTTTCAAATAGTGCATTGGGATCTTTTACATCCACCTGAGATGGCAGACAGGGCCTCGGTTTAATGTCTCATCTCAAAGACGGCACCTTCAACAGTGCAGCACTCTCTCTGGAGTGTCAGCCTGGATTATGCGCTCAAGTCTCTGAAGTGGACCTGAACCAGCAACCTTCTGACTCAGAGGCGAAAGTGCTACCCACTGGGCCACAGCGGACACAGAGGTATTGCACAGGACAGGAAGTACTCTGTGGCACGAAAGAAACAATGCATGACACAGGAATATACATAAAGTACAGCATGACATGGAAGGTACAATGCCTCTCTAATAAGCACAGAGGAAGGAGAAATCCTGGTGGATGTACTCTCTGCTTAAAGTACTCCTTCATTTTACGGAGAACAAGCGACATGCAACTGATGGGATTAAGGCCAGGTCATACCTTGCTCCCTGAGGGGCTGCTCCCTGGTGTGAGAGACAGGGAAGGTCCCTTCCCTTGGGAAACAGCTGTGACCATGAGCTGAATAGGAACAGATTTGGGCCGAGGGTGAGAGCGTCACACAATACAGTCTGTGCAACACTAGCAACTCACCAAGTGGACTTCACCGTGCTGAGGATAACTAGTGTCTCGCAGATATAGAGAAAGGAAGGTAATCCTTACCCCAGTAACACTGGTAATAATGGCCTGATGGGCCAGGATCTCAGCCTCAAAGGCCTGGTGTTTCTGCAACAGCTTCAGCTTGTCCTGCAGGTCACTGATGTCCACAGAGGAATCGTCTTTTAACTTCTGCATCCTCTCGCTGATCCAGCTCTCCTCCTAGAAAGAGGAACAGAACACAGACTGAAATGGTAGGCAGGAGCAGCAGGAGGCCATTTGGCCCTTCTCACACGTTTGCTGGAGTTCTCTGGGCTGATTTTACACACTCCTACTTTTCTGCTTTGTCCTAACTTCTTTTTATATTCTCCTTTCAGTATTTATCCAGCACATTTTTGAACACAGTCAGCAATTTAGCTTCAAGCTCCAATAGCATTTTTCTGAACCCTTTTCTGTATCCGCTGCTTGTTTTGAGCACTTGGCCTCGTGCCTTCCATTTAACCACCAATACAAACCATCTAAGTTACCTTGTCAACAACAACTTGCATTAATACAGGCCCTTAATGTCGAAAAACGTCCCAAGGTGCTTCACAGGAGTGTAATCAGGCAAAGTGGTTATGTTAAATAACAACAGAAAACGCTGGAAAAACTCCGCAGGCGAGGCAGCATCCGTGGAGAGAGAAACAGAGTTAACGTTTCAGGTCGAAGACCTTTCATCAGAACTAGTGGTAATGTCACTGGACTAGTAATCCAGAGGCCTGGACTAATGATCCGGAGAGGTGAGTTCAAATCCCACCACAGCAGCTGAGGAATTTAAATTCAGTTAATTCAATAAATCTGGAATAAAAAGCTAGTATCAGTAACAGTGGCCATGAAACTATCGGATTGTCATAAAAACCCATCTGGTTCACTAATGTCCTTATCTGGTCTGGCCTATATGTGACTCCAGACCCACAGCAATGTGGTTGACTCTTAACTGCCTTCTGAAATGGCCTAGCAAGCCACTCAGTTGTAAAAACAACCGCTACGAAAAACAATAATAATAAAACCGGACGGACCACCCTGCATCGACCTTGGTACCGGCTACGAACACGACAACGGCACACCCAGCCCAGTCGACCCCGCAAAGTCCTCCTCACTAACATCTGGGGACTTGTGCCAAAATTGGGAGCGCTGTCCCACAGACTAGTCAAGCAACAGCCTGACATAGTCATACTCACAGATTCATACCTTTCAGCCAATGTCCCAAACTTCTCCATCACCATCCCTGGGCATGTCCTGTCCCACCGGCAGGACAGACCCACACAGGCGTGGCGGCACAGTGGTATACAGTCGGGAAGGAGTGGCCCTGGGAGTCCTCAACATTGACTCCAGATCTCATGAAGTCTCATGGCTTCAGGTCAAGCATGGGCAAGGAAACCTCCTGCTGATTACCACCTACCACCCTCCCTCAGCTGATGAATCAGTACTCCTGCATGTTAAGAACATAAGAAATAGGAGCAGGAGTAGGCCATTTGGCCCTTCGAGCCTGCTCTGCCATTCAAGAAGATCATGGCTGATCTTCTACCTCATCTCCACTTTCCTGCACTATCCCCATATCCCTTGATTCCCTTAATATTCAAAAATCTATCGATTTTTGTCTTGAATATACTCAACGACTGAGCCGCCACAGCCCTCTGGGGTAGAGAATTCCAAAGATTCACCACCCTCTGAGTGAAGAAATTTCTCCTCATCTCAGTCCTAAATGGCCGACCCCTTATTCTGAGACTGTGACCTCTGGTTCTAGACCCCCCAGCCAGGGAAAACATTCTCCCTGCATCTACCCTGTCAAGCCCTGTAAGAATTTTGTATGTTTCAATGAGATCACCTCACATTCTTCTAAACTCAAGAGAATATAGGCCTAGTCTACTCAATCTATCCTCATAGGACAATCCCCCCATCCCAGGAACCAGTCTGGTGAACCTTGGTTGCACTCCCTCTATGGCAAGTATATCCTTCCTTAGGTAAGGAGACCAAAACTGTACACAATACTCCAGGTGTGATCTCACCAGGGCCCTATATAATTGCAGTAAGACATCTTTACTCTTATACTCAAATCCTCTTGTAATAAAGGCCAACATACCATTTGTTTTCCTAATTGCTTGCTGTACCTGCATGTTAACTTTCAGTGATTCGTGTACAAGGACACCCAGATCCCTCTGAACACCAACATTTCCCAATCTCTCACCATTTAAAAAATACTCCGCTTTTCTGTTTTTCCTACCAAAGTGGAAAGCTTCACATTTCTCCACATTATATTCCATTTGCTATATTCTTGCCCACTCACCTAGCTTGTCTATATCCCCTTAAAGCCTCCTTGCATCCTCCTCACAACTTACATTCCCACCCAGCCTTGTACCATCAGCAAACTTGGATACATTACATTTGGTCCCCTCACCCAAATCATTGATGTACCCGTAGATTGTGAATAGCTGAGGCCCAAGCACTGATCCATGCGGTACCCCACTAGTTACTACCTGCCAACCCGAAAATGACCCGTTTATTCCAACTCTCTGTTTTCTGTCCGTTAAACCAATCATCAATCCATGCTAGTATGTTACCTCCAATCCATGCTAGTATATTACCCCCAATCCATGCTGGTATATTACCCCGAATCCCAGGAGCCCTAATTTTGTTTAATAACTTCTTGTGTGGCACCTTATCGAATGCCTTCTGAAAATCCAAATACACCACATCCACTGATTCCCCCTTATCTATTCTGCTAGTTACAACCTCAAAATACTCTAACAGATTCGTCAAACATGATTTCCCTTTCATAAATCTGTGTTGACTCTGCCCAATCCTACTATTATTTTCTAAGTGCTCTGTTACTACGTCCTTAATAATAGATTCTAGCATTTTCCCTACTACTGATGTCAGGTTAACTGATCTGTTTTCTCCCTCCCTCCTTTCTTAAATAGTGGGGTTACATTTGCTACCTTCCAATCCGCAGGAACCGTTCTAGAATCTATGGAATTTTGGAAAATGACAACCAATGCATCCACTATCTCTATAGCCAACTCTTTCAAAACCCTAGGACACCACTTGGAAGAAGCACTGAGAGTAGCAAGGGCACAGAATGTACTCTGGGTGGGGGACTTCAATGTCCATCACCAAGAGTGGCTCGGTAGCACCACTACTGACCGAGCTGGTCGAGTCCTGAAGGACATAGGTGACAGACTGGGCCTGCGGCAGGTGGTGAGAGAACCAACACAAGGAAAAAACCTACGTGACCCCGTCCTCACCAATCTACCTGTCGCAGATGTCCACAAAAAGCAGGACAAATCCAAATTGGCCAACTACCGCCCCGTCAGTCTACTCTCAATCATTAGCAAAGTGATGGAAGGTGTCGTCGATAGTGCCATCAAGCAGCACTTACTCACCAATAACCTGCTCACTGATGCCCAGTTTGGGTTCCACCAGGACCACCCGGCTCCCGACCTCATTACAGCCTTGGTCCAAACATGGACAAAAGAGCTAAATTCCAGAGGTGAGGTGAGAGAGACTGCCCTCGACATCAAGGCAGCATTTGACCGAGTCTGGCATTAAGGAGCCCTAGTAAAACTGAAGTCAATGGGAATCGGGGGGGAAAACTCTCCACTGGCTGGAGTCATACCCAGCACAAAGGAAGATGGTTGTGGTGGTTGGAGGTCGATCATCACAGCCCCAGGACATCGCTGCACGAGTTCCTCAGGGCAGTGTCCTAGGCCCAACCATCTTCAGCTGCTTCATCAATGACCTTCCCACCATCATAAGGTCGATTATGGGGATGTTCGCTGATGACTGCACAGTGTTCAGCGCCATTCACAACTCCACAGATAATGAAGCAGTCCATGCCCGCATGCAGCAAGACCTGGACGACATTCAGGCTTGGGCTAATAAGTGGCAGGTAACATTCACACCACAGAAGTGCCAGGCAATGATTATCTCCAACAAGCGAGCGTCTAACCACTGCCCCTTGATATTCAACGGCATTACCATCGCCGAATCCCCCACCATCAATATCCTGTGGGTCACCATTGACCAGAAACTTAACTGGACCAGCCACATAAATACTGTGGCAACAAGAGCAGGTCAGAGGCTGGGTATTCTGCGGTGAGTGTCTCACCTCCTGACTCCCCAAAGCCTTTCCACCATCTACAAGGCACAAGCCAGGAGTGTAATGGAATACTCTCCACTTGCCTGGATGAGTGAAGCTCCAACATCACTCAAAAAGCTCGACACCATCCAGGACAAAGCAGCCCGCTTGATTGGCACCCCATCCACCACCTTAAACATTCATTCCTTCCACCACCGGCGTACCATGGCTGCAGTGTGTACCATCTACAAGATGCACTGCAGCAACTCGCCAAGGCTTCTTCGGCAGCACCTCCCAAACCCGTGACCTCTACCACCTAGACGGACAAGGGCAGCAGGCGCATGGGAACACCATCACCTCCAAGTTCCCCTTATGATGGAGGGAAGGTCATTGATGAAGCAGCTGATGATGGTTGGGCCTAGGACACTGCCCTGAGGAACTCCTGCAGCGATGTCCTGGGGCTGTGATGATCGACCTCCAACCACCACAACCATCTTCCTTTGTGCTAGGTATGATTCCAGCCAGTGGAGAGTTTTCCCCCCGATTTTGACTTCAGTGCCTACTGAAAAAATTTGAGCACAGCAATCTCCCACAAACAGCAATTTGATAATGATCAGCTAACCTGTTTTACTGATGTTGTTTAAGGGATAAATGTTGGCCAGGGCACTGGGGAGAACTCCCATGCCCTGCTTCGAATAGTGCATTGGGTTCTTTTACATCCACCTGAGAGAGCAGACGGGGCCTCGGCTTAACATCTCAGCCGAAAGATGGTCCCTCCGACAGTGCAGCACTCCCTCAGTACTGCCCCTCCGACGGTGCAGCAATCCCTCAGTACTGCCCCTCCAATAATGCATGCTCCCTCAGTACTGACCCTCCGACAGTGCAGCGCTCCCTCAGTACTGCCCCTCCGACAGTGCAGCGCTCCCTCAGTACTGACCCGCCGACAGTGCAGCGCTCCCTCAGTACTGCCCCTCCGACAGTACAGCACTCCCTCAGTACTGCCCCTCCAATAGTGCAGCGCTCCCTCAGTACTGCCCCTCCAATAGTGCAGCGCTCCCTCAGTACTGCTCCTCCAACAGTGCAGCGCTCACTCAGTACTGCCCCTCCGACAGTGCAGTGCTCCCTCAGTACTACCCCTCCAACAGTACAGTGCTCCCTCAGACTGCTCCTCCAACAGTGCAGCGTTCCCTCAGTACTGTCCCTCCGACAGACCAGCGCTCCCTCAGTACTGCCCCTCCGACAGTGCAGCACTCCCTCAGTACGGTCCCTCCGACAGTGCAGCGCTCCCTCAGTACTGTCCCTCCGACAGTGCAGCGCTCCCTCAGTACTGCCCCTCCGACAGTGCAGCGTTCCTCAGTACTGCCCCTCCGACAGTGCAGCACTCCCTCAGGACTGCCCCTCCGACAGTGCAGCACTCCCTCAGGACTGCCCCTCCGACAGTGCTACGCTCCCTCAGTACTGTCCCTCCGACAGTGCAGCACTCCCTCAGTACTGTCCCTCCGACAGTGCAGTGCTCCCTCAGTACTGCCCCTCCGATAGTGCTACGCTCCCTCAGTACTGCCCATCCAATAGTGCAGCGCTCCCTCAGTACTGCTCCTCCAACAGTGCAGCGCTCACTCAGTACTGCCCCTCCGACAGTGCAGTGCTCCCTCAGTACTACCCCTCCAACAGTACAGCGCTCCCTCAGACTGCTCCTCCAACAGTGCAGCGTTCCCTCAGTACTGTCCCTCCGACAGTGCAGCGCTCCCTCAGTACTGCCCCTCCGACAGTGCAGCACTCCCTCAGTACGGTCCCTCCGACAGTGCAGCGCTCCCTCAGTACTGTCCCTCCGACAGTGCAGCGCTCCCTCAGTACTGCCCCTCCGACAGTGCAGCGTTCCTCAGTACTGCCCCTCCGACAGTGCAGCACTCCCTCAGGACTGCCCCTCCGACAGTGCAGCACTCCCTCAGGACTGCCCCTCCGACAGTGCTACGCTCCCTCAGTACTGTCCCTCCGACAGTGCAGCACTCCCTCAGTACTGTCCCTCCGACAGTGCAGTGCTCCCTCAGTACTGCCCCCCCGATAGTGCTACGCTCCCTCAGTACTGCCCCTCTGACAGTGCAGCACTCCCTCAGTACTGCCCCTCCGACAGTGCAGCGCTCCCTCAGTACTGTCCCTCCGACAGTGCAGCACTCCCTCAGTACTGCCCCTCCGACAGTGCAGCACTCCCTCAGTACTGCCCCTCCGACAGTGCAGCGCTCCCTCAGTACTGACCCTCCGACAGTGCAGCACTCCCTCAGTACTGCCCCTCCGACAGTGCAGTGCTCCCTCAGTACTGCCCCTCCGACAGTGCAGCACTCCCTCAGTACTGCCCCTCCGACAGTGCAGTGCTCCCTCAGTACTGCCCCTCCGACAGTGCAGTGCTCCCTCAGTACTGACCCGCCGACAGTACAGTGTTCCCTCAGTACTCACCCTCTGACAGTACAGCACTCCCTCAGTACTGCCCCTCCGACAGTGCAGCACTCCCTCAGTACTGCCCCTCCGACAGTACAGCACTCCCTCAGTACTGCCCCTCTGACAGTGCAGCGCTCCGTCAGTACTTCACTGGAGTATTTAGCGCCTTTGACATCCTCAGGACTTCTCAAAATTTTCAAAGCAATGAATCACTTTTTTCAGTAGGTAAACACGGCAGCCAATTTGCACACAGCAAATTCCCACAAACAGCAAATGATTAATGATCAGTTAATCTGTTTTTGGTGGTGCTTTTTGATGGATGTACATTGACCAGGACACTGGGAGAACTCCCTGATCCCCCAGTGCCATGGGATTTTTTACGCAAAGTACACCACCAGAACAGGGAGTTAAACATTTCTAACACCTCCTCGGTTGGAGGGGAGTTTCAGCCTGGATTAATTGCTCCAGCCCAGGAATGAGGTTTGAACCCCCAACCTTCTGACTCAAAGGCGATAGTGCTACCAACTGAGCCAGGCTGACACCACTTACAAGTGTTGAGACATGGCACCTGACCACTGTTCTCATGGAAACAGTGAAAGTGCTGGATCCCGACCTGTGCAGACCGAGACACTGTCTGCATTTTCGTTTGCGACTGAGTGCCGTGCCGATGCTGTTAGAGAATGGAAAAAGTTTCCCTGTGCCATTACTGGGATCAGAGCTAAGCCCCCTGCTACTGAAACTAATGCTCCCTGCTTTCCAGAACAGGAAGCAGTAATTTGTTCCCAAGGTTCTAAGCAAAGCTTGGACTATTGCTTAGTGTGTGTGAAGCTGTTTATAATGCTGCATTGCTAATTCTTTCAACAACACAACCTCACACATGGGGTTATTACAACAAAAGAAAGGACACTGCCCTGCCCAGTGACATTTACCCCACTACAAAACCTCCCTTTATACCCCTGCCCTGCCCAGTGACATTTACCCCACTACAATACCTCCCTTTATACCCCTGCCCTGCCCAGTGACATTTACCCCACTACAAAACCTCCCTTTATACCCCTGCCCTGCCCAGTGATACACATGCTAACTCACAAGCACGTATTCACAGTAAGTCATAAATAATAACTGTCAGGTTATGGTATTTTTTATCATTTTTTCCATAGAAAGAATTTGGAAATGAGTAATGCTTGAGTGCTATTGTTTCAAATTAAGTGAATTCGCACAGATCTTAAAAAACAACAAGCACTGAAGATGTATATTCAAGCTGGACGAGCCAGATTACAGAATGTGGCAACTCACCGTCTATTAGAAACTGATAGTGAGGTTGAATGACTATCTGAAGCCCTTATTCATTTTGCAAAAAGCAGGAGATGTTTTCTAAAAACCCGGGTCCCAAGGTGGGAGGAATGAACAGGACTGCTGGTGAATCATGGATCGGGGATGGAATCAGAGGAACAGCCCTCCCACTGGCAGGGCACGAAGAGAAAAGGCACGGAAAGACAGACAGTTAGATGTGCGGAGGAAGCCTGGCCGAGCGAGGGGTCATTCACTCATCACAACCAAACGGCCAATCAGATCAGAAGGGCTAACAGGAAACGGTTAGCGAGTCCATTAATTAGGGACACTGTGGCGTATTTTTTTTTTATTTTACTTGTTCTCAAGGAGAATTCTGTAGTTAAGATTTGATTCTAACGGTTACGTTATACATTCACTCACTGCCTGCAAATAAAGCAGCTCAATGATTCCTGTCTGCTTCAACCTTTAGATAGATTGGAGAAGCGCTTGTGTGAGAGACACAAAATCCAATTCAAGTCACGGGAGTCCTGTTGTTACAGCCCCAGTTACACCATCATGGAAACAGGTATCGGGCAGTGTGGACACACTGCTGAACACAAGATGCTCCAACCACTTAGAGCAGTGACTAGCACTGCCAAGCTCAAGACAGATCCCACACTTGTAAGACTAACAGAAAAACACATACTCACAGGAACTCACAATCACAAACACACACTCACAGTAACTCACAATCACAAACACACACTCACTGTAACTCGTACTCTCACAGTAAATCAAACTCACAATTTCCTACATTACAACAGTAACTGCACTTCAAAAAGTACTTAATTGGCTGTAAAGCGCTTTGGGATGTCCGGCAGTCGTGAAAGGTGCTATATAAATGCAAGTCTTTCTTTTTCTTTAATTCACACTCACAAACACACACTCATAGTAACTCCCACAACACGTTATGGGAACGGTAGCATAGTGGTTATGTTACTGGACTATTAATCCAGAGGCCTGGACTAATGATTCAGGGACGTGAGTTCAAATCCCACCATGGCAGCTGGCGAAATTAAATGACCATTAAAACTATCGGATTGTCGTAAAAACCCATCTGGTTCACTAATGTCCTTTAGGGAAGGAAATCTGCCGTCTTTACCTGGTCTGGCCTATATGTGACTCCAGACCCACAGCAATGGGGTTGACTCTTAACGTCCTCTGAAATGGCCTAGCAAGCCACTCAGTTGTAACAAACCACTACGAAAAACAAGAAGAATAATAAAAGTGGACGGACCACCCAGCATCGAATTAGGCACCGGCTACGGACACGACAACGTCACATCCAGCCCAGTCGACCCTGCAAAGTCCTCCTCACGAATATCTGGGGAGAACTGTCCCACAGACTAGTCAAGCAACAGCCTGGCAGTCATACACACAGAATCATACCTTTCAGCCAATGTCCCAGACTCCTCCATCACCATCCCTGGGTATGTCCTGTCCCAGCAACCAGTCTCATGTCTTCAGGTCAAGCATGGGCAAGGAAACCTCCTGCTGATTACCACCTACCGCCCTCCCTCAGCTGATGAATCAGTACTCCATGTTGAACACCACTTGGAAGAAGCACTGAGGGTAGCAAGGGCACAGAATGTACTCTGGGTGGGGGACTTCAATGTCCATCACCAAGAGTGGCTGGGTAGCACCACTACTGGCCAAGTCCTGAAGTACATAACTGACAGTCTGGGCCTGCGGCAGGTGGTGAGAGAACCAACACAAGGGAAAAATCTACGTGACCTCGTCCTCACCAATCTGCCTGTCGCAGATGCATCTGTCCATGACAGTATTGGTAGCAGTGACCACTGCACAGTCATTGTGGAGATGAAGTCCCGTCTTCACACTGAGGACACCCTCCATCGTGTTGTGTGGCACTACCACCGTGCTAAATGGGATAGATTCAGAAAAGATCTAGCAGCTCAAAACTGGGCATCCATGAGGCGCTGTGGGCCATCAGCAACAGAATTGTATTCCACCACAATCTGTAACCTCATGGCCCGGCATATCCCTCACTCTACCACTACCATCAAGCCAGGGGTCCAACCCTGATTCAATAAAGAGTGCAGAAGAGCATGCCAGGAGCAGCACCAGGTGTACCTAAAAATGAGGCGCCAACCTGGGGAAGCTGTAACACAGGACTACGTGCATGCTAAACAGTGGAAGCAGCATGCTATAGACAGGGCTAAGCGACCCCACAACCAACGGATCAGATCAAAGCTCTGCAGTCCTGCCACATCCAGTCGTGAATGGTGGTGGACCATTAAACAACTAACGGGAGGAGGAGGCTCCATGAGTATCCCCATCCTCAATGATGGCGGAGCCCAGCACATGAGTGTAAAAGACAAGGCTGAAGTGTTTGCAAACAACTTCAGCCAGAAGTGCCGAGTGGAGGATCCGTATCGGTCTCCTCCTGACGTCCCCACCATCACAGAAGCCAGTCTTAGCCAATTCGATTCACTCCATGTGATATCAAGAAATGGCTGAGTGCACTGGATACAGCAAAGGCTATGGGGCCCGACAACATCCTGGCTATCGTGCTGAAGACTTGTGCTCTAGAACTAGCCGTGCCTCTAGCCAAACTGTTCCAGTACAGCTACAACACTGGCATCTATCCGACAATGTGGAAAACTGCCCAGGTATGTCCTGTCCACAAAAAGCAGGACAAATCCAACTCGGCCAATTACCGCCCCATCAGTCTACTCTCAATCATCAGCAAAGTGATGGAAGGTGTCATCGACAGTGCTATCAAGCGGCACTTACTCACCAATAACCTGCTCACTGATGCCCAGTTTGGGTTCCGCCAAGACCACTCGGCTCCCGACCTCATTACAGCCTTGGTCCAAACATGGACAAAGAAGCTGAATTCCAGAGGTGAGGTGAGAGTGACTGCCCTTGACATCAAGGCAACATTTGACCGAGTCTGGCATCGAGGAGCCCAAATAAAACTGAAGTCAATGGGAATCAGGGGGAAAACGCTCCACTGGCTGGAGTCATACCTAGCTCAAAGGAAGATGGTTGAAGGTCAATCATCACAGCCCCAGGACATCGCTGCAGGAGTTCCTCAGGGCAGTGTCCTAGGCCCAACCATCTTCAGCTGCTTCATCAATGACCTTCCCTCCAACATAAGGTCAGAAATGGGGATTTTGCTGATGACTGCACAGTGTTCAGCGCCATTCGCAACTCCACAGATAATGAAGCAGTCCATGCCCGCATGCAACAAGACCTGGACAACGTTCAGGCTTGGGCTGATAAGTGGCAGGTAACATCTGCGCCACAGAAGTGCCAGGCAATGACTATCTCCAACAAGCGAGAGTCTAACCACCACCCCTTGACATTCAACGGTATTACAATAGCCGAATCCCCCACCATCAACATCCTGGGGGTTACCACTGACCAGAAACTTAACTGGACCAGCCACATAAATACTGTGGTAACAAGAGCAGGTCAGAGGCTGGGTATTCTGCGGCGAGTGTCTCACCTCCTGACTCCCCAAAGCCTTTCCACCATCTACAAAGCACAAGTAAGGAGTGTGATGGAATACTCTCCACTTGCCTGGATGAGTGCAGCTCCAACATCACTCAAGAAGCTCGACACCATCCAGGACAAAGCAGCCCGCTTGATTGGCACCCCATCCACCACCTTAAACATTCACTCCCTGCACCACCGGCGTACCGTGGCTGCAGTGTGTACCATCTACAAGATGCACTGCAGCAACTCGCCAAGGCTTCTTTGGCAGCAGCTCCCAAACCCGCGACCTCTTCCACCTAGAAGGACAAGGGAGGCGATGCAACAAAGGTTCACTAGATTGATTCCTGGGATGAGACGGCTGTCCTATGATGCGAGATTGTGTAGAATGGGCCTATACTCTCTGGAGTTTAGAAGAATGAGAGATGATCTCATTGAAACATACAAGATTCTGAGGGGGATTGACAGGGTAGATGCTGAGAGGTTGTTTCCCCTGGCTGGAGTGTCTAGAACTAGGGGGCATAGTCTCAGGATAAGGGGTAGGCCATTTAAGACTGAGATGAGGAGGAATTTCTTCACTCAGGGGGTTGTGAATCTTTGGAATTCTCTGTCCCAGAGGGTTGTGCATGCTGAGTCTTTGAGTATATTCAAGGCTGAGATCAACAGATTTTTGGACTGCAGAGGAATCAAGGGATATGGAGATTGGGCAGGAAAGTGGAGTTGAGGTCGATGATCAGCCATGATCTTATTGAATGGCGGAGCAGGCTCGAGGGGCCGTATGGCCTACTCCTGCTCTTATTTCTTATGTTCTTAACACCATCAACTGCAACTTCCCCTCCAAGTTACACACCATCCTGACTTGGAAGTATATCGCCGTTCCTTTATCGTCGCTGGGTCAAAATCCTGGGACTCACTCCGTAACAGCACTGTGGGGCTACCTTCACCACATGGACTGCAGCGGTTCAAGAAGGCGGCTCACCACTACCTTCTCAAGGGCAATTAGGGATGGGCAATAAATGCTGGCCTTGCCAGCGACGCCTACATCCCATGAACTAATTTAAAAAAAACACCCATAGTAACTCACACACACTAACTACACACTCAGGAACTTATACACACACTCACCAGTAGCACACTCACAAACACACACTCACAGTAACTCACTCAGTAACACACCCACAATAACTCACACACACACTGTAACTGACTCACTGCCTCAGTATTTCACACACACACTCACAGTAACTCACAAACACACACTCACAGTAACTTGTACATACTCTCAGTAGCTCAAACTCAACATAGCTGACACTCAGAAACACACACTCACAGTACCTCATAAACACAAACACACACTCACTCAGTAACACACCCACAGTAACTCGCACACACACACACGGTAACTCACTCACTGACTCAGTATTTCACACTCAGTAACTCACAAACAGAAAAGCACAAATTCACATACATATTGGCCCTAAAATACAGATACAGACAAACATGCAAACTCACACATGTGCACAATTCACACAGAGTCTTCCCTCCCAACCCCCTCCTCCCCAGTTGATTTTTAGGTGGACCCGGGGTGGAGCGTGCCGAGGGTGCACAATGCTGTGCCCCTGCCTCTTTGCGCCCCCTCCCTCCATTTTCCTGTCGAAAGGCCCGATGCCGGATGGTTTGCCCCCCATGTGGGCTACCCTATCCCAGTGACAGACGAATCAGGAAAGTACGTCCACCCTTCAATTTCCCACGATCGGCATCCTTTGAGCCCTGGAGCGAGGGACATTCTCCTGCTGGCAGGGGGTCACAAATCTTTGAAATGTGTGCCTGGGCTTGGCCTTACACAGTGCAAAGGGCAATGCCTGTAATTAGAATTGTTTCTGCAGAGAGTGTAAGCTCCCCTGACCTCGAACAGCTAAGCTTGTCCTGTTTGTGTTGAACTGCTCTGCAGAGGAGCAGGAGCTCAAGCTCCTGCATCTACCGGACGCCGAGGCCGGAACAAATCCGGGGTCAGGCCGAGCCACTGTGGAGCAGGGGCATTTTCAACTGCCCACAACCGACATTTACTCCAATCACTGGGAAGTCGATTAAATGCCAAGGTAATACTGACTCAGTCTCCCTTATGGGGTCCATATTTCTGTGATGAGAGAGAGTGGGCTTGTGTTTCTGTGACGGAGACACTGGGGTCTGTGTTTCTGTGATGGAGAGAGTGGGGTCTGTGTTTCTGTGATGGGGAGAGAGTGGGTCTGTGTTTCTGTGATGGGGAGAGTGGGGTCTGTGTTTCTGTGATGGGGCGAGAGTGGGTCTGTGTTTCTGTGATGGGGAGAGTGGGGTCTGTGTTTCTGTGATGGGGAGAGTGGGGTCTGTGTTTCTGTGATGGGGAGAGAGTGGGGTCTGTGTTTCTGTGATGGGGAGAGTGGGGTCTGTGTTTCTGTGATGGGGAGAGTGGGGTCTGTGTTTCTGTGATGGGGAGAGTGGGGTCTGTGTTTCTGTGATGGGGAGAGTGGGGTCTGTGTTTCTGTGATGGGGAGAGTGGGGTCTGTGTTTCTGTGATGGGGAGAGTGGGGTCTGTGTTTCTGTGATGGGGAGAGTGGGGTCTGTGTTTCTATGATGGGGAGAGTGGGGTCTGTGTTTCGGCGATGGGGAGAGTGGGGTCTGTGTTTCTATGATGGGGAGAGTGGGGTCTGTGTTTCAGTGATGGGGAGAGTGGGGTCTGTGTTTCTATGATGGGGAGAGTGGGGTCTGTGTTTCTGTGATGGGGAGAGTGGGGTCTGCGTTTCTGTGATGGGGAGAGTGGGGTCTGTGTTTCTATGACGGGGAGTGTGGGGTCAGTGTTTCTGTGACGGGGAGAGTGGGGACTGTGTTTCTGTGATGGGGAGAGTGGGGTCTGTGTTTCTGTGATGCGGAGAGTGGGGTCTGTGTTTCTGTGACGGGGAGTGTGTGGTCTGTGTTTCTGTGACGGGGAGTGTGTGGTCTGTGTTTCTGTGATGGGAGAGTGGGGTCTGTGTTTCTGTGATGGGAGAGTGGGGTCTGTGTTTCTGTGATGGGAGAGTGGGGTCTGTGTTTCTGTGATGGGAGAGTGGGTTCTGTGTTTCTGTGATGGGGAGAGTGGGGTCTGTGTTTCTGTGATGGGAGAGTGGGGTCTGTGTTTCTGTGATGGGGAGAGTGGGGTCTGTGTTTCTGTGATGGGGAGAGTGGGGTCTGTGTTTCACTGATGGGGAGAGTGGGGTCTGTGTTTCTGTGATGGGGAGAGTGGGGTCTGTGTTTCACTGATGGGGAGAGTGGGGTCTGTGTTTCTATAATGGGGAGAGTGGGGTCTGTGTTTCTATGATGGGGAGAGTGGGGTCTGTGTTTCTGTGATGGGGAGAGTGGGGTCTGTGTTTCTGTGATGGGGAGAGTGGGGTCTGTGTTTCTGTGATGGGGAGAGTGGGGTCTGTGTTTCTATGATGGGGAGAGTGGGGTCTGTGTTTCTATGATGGGGAGAGTGGGGTCTGTGTTTCTATGATGGAGAGAGTGGGGTCTGTGTTTCGGTGAAGGTGGGAGTGAGGTCTGTGTTTCTCTGTAACTGTACAGTTGTGTCCATGTGTACTGTGTGTTTCGATGATGATGATGATGCGGGGCTGCAGAGGGGGATGGAACGCGTCATTGTGCGCTGCGGCCTTGCTGCTCTGGTTTGGAACGGGTACACTCAGTGCCAAGCGGGAGGAGCTTCAGTTCAATAGGCTCCAGGCCACTTCTCATTCCATGCAAGTTCTTCCCTCTGCTGAGCTGGTAATGGATTAAGTTTGAAGCTGTACCGGGAGCAGGAAATCCCTGCTGTGCTGTACCTTTAAGCCATCTGTTCTTTCTATCAGACAAGTAGAAAACTGAGCAAATTTTCCCCTTAACCCACCGTGCCTATAAGTCAGAGGGTGCATTGTCCATCTTAAGCTGCAACACAAATAAATGAGCAGCGTTGGGAGCATGGTGATGGACACACACACACACATAACCTTCACTGAGCTGTCCCACAGCCGCCTCATGCTGCAAACAGTTCCTTCAATTTATTGCTGCTCATTTCAAGAATATACTATGCCTTGGGGAAGATCGGTCTCCAGTATAACAAGAGCGTAAATGCACTCAGTAAGAGTTCACTACGTACAGCAGCTGGAGAAATTCTAACTTCTCCCTCCAGTGATCACCTCCGTTAAATGTTGGGTCACCGTGTCAGCTCAGTGCCTATGCCCCCAGCCCCTGCCCTTGCATGGCTTGTATCCATTCTCATTCCAGCTCGGTGACTCGAGCTTCCTCGGTGCTGGGTGAACGTGCTCAGTCTAAGCTGAATCATATCGAACCTACAGTCTTTCGATCAGAATTCAGACACCAGTGTGATGGGAGGCCCACCAAGAGATTTCTACCTGAGAATATATGGAAGTGCAGCGAGTGCAAGGTGCATGGTGTGCCCCTTGAACTTTCTCACAGATGCCTGCCTTTTAATCTGCCACTGTGTGGAGTGTTCAGACAGCCTGCAGTAATCCTTTGTTCCACTCTGAGCCATGATCTCATTCTGGAGGTATTGCTGTCTCCTGCCACTCGCTGCCAGAATGAGCTCAGTAGAAGTCGCTGCCTGATCCAGCGGCCACATCTGCTCTCAATCTGCTGTCCTGGCTCGTGCTGAGGGCAGTGCAGTGAAGATTCTGTGCTACAGTGCACAAGTTTCATTGATAGCTTCCGTCAACTGTGAGGTTATACCGATCAGGAAAGAATGAACATTTAATTGTAGTGTAATTAGTGGTATTGATTTGATTTAATTTAATTTAAATTAATTAATTAAAGGGTAAGTCATGGCAGCACAGCTCAGCCCCGTGGCATGCTACTCCTGCACTATGTGAGAAATCACTTCCTGTGTTCCTGACGACCATGTGCGCGGGAAGTGTATCCAGCTGCAGCTACTGACAGACCGCATTGCGGCGCTGGAGCTGCGAATGGATGCATACTGGAGCATTCGTGATGCTGAGGACGTCGTGGAGAGCACGTTTGATCAGTTGGTCACACCGCAGGTAAAGGCTGCACAGGCAGGAAGGGAATGGGTGACCGCCAGGCAGAGTAGTACAAGGGTCCCCTGTGGCCATCCCCCTCTCAAACAGATAGACCGCTTTGGATATTGTTGAGGGAGATGGCTTATTGGGGGAAGGCAGCAGCAGCCAACTTCCTGGCACCATGGGTGGTTCTGCTGCACAGGACGGGAGGAAAAAGAACGGGAGAGCTATAGTGATAGGGGGTTCTATTGTAAGGGGAATAGATAGGCGTTTCTGTGGCCGCAAACGAGACTCCAGGATGGTATGTTGCCTCCCTGGTGCAAGTGTCAAGGATGTCTCTGAGCGGCTGCAGGGCATTCTGGAGGGGAGGGGGGGTGAACAGCCAGTTGTTGTGTTGCATACAGGTACCAACGATATTGGTAAAAAACAGGATGAGGTCCTAAAAGCTGAATATAGGGAGTTAGGAGGTCAATTAAAAAATAGGACCTCAAAGGTAGTAATCTCAGGATTGCTACCAGTGCCACGTGCTAGTCAGAGTAGAAAAAGAAGGATATTTCAGATGAATACGTGGCTAGAGGAGTGTTGCAAGGGGGAGGGATTCAAATTCCTGGGACATTGGAACTGGTTCTGGGGGAGGTGGGACCAGTACAAACTGGACGGTTTGCACTTGGGCAGGACCAGGACCGATGTCCTAGGGGGAATGTTTGCTAGTGCTGTTGGGGAGGGTTTAACCTAAAATGGCAGGGGGTTGGGAACCTGTGCAGGGAGACAGAGGAAAGGGAAGCAAGGATAGAAGCAAAAGACAGGAAGGAGAAAAGCAAAAGTGGCAGTCAGAGAAATCAAGGGTGTAAATCAAACATGGCCACAGTAAATAATAATTCTAAAAGGTCTAAGAGTGTTAAAAAAACAAGCCTGAAGGCTGTGTGTCTTAATGCGAGGAGCATTCGTAATAAGGTGGATGAATTAGCTGTGCAAATAGATGTAAACGGATATGATATAATTGGGATTACGGAGACATGGCTCCAGGGTGACCAAGGCTGGGAATTCAACATCCAGGGGTATTCAATATTCAGGAAAGACAGGCAAAAAGGAAAAGGAGGTGGGGTAGCATTGCTGGTTAAAGAGGAGATTAACACAATAGTAAGGAAGGATATTAGCTCTGATGATGTGGAATCTGTATGGGTAGAGCTGAGAAATACCAAGGGGCAGAAAACGTTAGTGGGAGTTGTATACAGACCCCCAAACAGTAATGCTGAGGTTGGGGATGGCATTAAATGGGAAATTAGAGACACGTGCAATAAGGGCACAGCAGTTATCATGTGTGACTTTAATCTACATATAGATTGGGCTAACCAAATCAGTAACAATATTGTGGAGGAGGAATTCCTAGAGTGTATACGGGATGGTTTCCTGGACCAATATGTCGAGGAACCAACTAGAGATCAGGTCATCATAGACTGGGTATTATGTAATGAGAAAGGATTAATTAGCAATCTTGTTGTGTGAGGCCCCTTGGGGAGGAGCGATCATAATATGATAGAATTCTTCATTAAGAAGGAGAATGAAGTAGTTGACTCAGAGACCAGGGTCCTGAATTTAAATAAAGGAAACTACGATGGTATGAGGCGCGAGTTGGCTAGGATGGATTAGGGAACATTACTTAAAGGGTTGACGGTGGATAGGCAATGGCAAACATTTAAAGATCGCATGGATGAACTACAGAATTTGTTCATTCCTGTTTGGCATAAAAATAAAACAAAAAAGGTGACTCAACCGTGGCTAACAAGGGAAATTAGGGATAGCATAAGATCCAAGGAGAGGGCATATAAATTGGCCAGAAAAAGCAGCAAACCTGAGGATTGGTAGCAGTTTAGGATTCAGCAAAGGAGGACAAAGGGATTAATTAAGAGGGGGAAAATAGAGTACGAGAGTGAGCTTGTGGGGAACATAAAAACTGACTGTAAAAGCTTCTATAGATATGTGAAGAGAAAAAGATTGGTGAAGTCAAGCGTAGGTTCCTTGCAGTCAGAATCAGGGGAATATATAATGGGGAACAAAGAAATGGCATACCAATTAAATACATACTTTGGTTCTGTCTTCACAAAGGAGGACACAAATAACCTCCCAGAGATGTCGGGGAACATAGGATCTAATGAGAGGGAGAAACTGAATGAAATCAGTATTTGTAGGGAAATTGTGTTAGGGAAATTGACGGGATTGAAGGCCGATAAATCCCCAGGGCCTGATAATCTACATCCTAGGGTACTTAAGGAAGTGGCCCTAGAAATAGTAGATGCATTGCTGGTCATCTTCCAAAATTCTATAGACTCTGGAACAGTTCCCATGGATTGGAGGGTAGCTAATGTAACCCCACTATTTAAAAAAGGAGGTAGAGAGAAAACGGGGAATTATAGACCGGTGAGCCTGACATCAGTAGTGGGGAAATGCTAGAGTCCATTATAAAAGATGTAATAGCAGAGCACTTGGAAAACAGTGACAGGATCGGACAAAGTCAACATGGATTTACAAAAGGTAAATCATGCTTGACTAATCTACTGGAATTTTTTGAGGATGTAACTGGTAGAATAGATAAGGGAGAACCAGTGGATGTGGTGTATTTGGACTTTCAGAAGGCTTTTGATAAGGTCCCACATAAGAGATTAGCGTGCAAAGTTAAAGCACATGGGATTGGGGGTAAGGTACAGACTTGGATAGAGAACTGGTTGGCAGACAGGAAGCAAAGAGTTGGAATAAACGGGTCTTTTTCCGAGTGGCAGGCAGTGACTAGTGGGGTACCGCAGGGATCGGTGCTAGGACCCCAGTTATTCACAATATATATTAATGATCTAGATGAGGGAACTAGATGTAATATCTCCAAGTTCGCAGACGACACAAAGCTGGGTGGGCGTGTGTGCTGTGAGGAGGATGCAGAGAAACTCCAGTATGATTTGGACAAGTTGGGTGATTGGGCAGATACATGGCAGATACAGTATAATGTGGATAAATGCGAGGTTATCCACTTTGGGGGCAAAAACAGGAAGGCAGATTATTATCTGAACGGCAATAGATTGGGAAAAGGGGAAGTGCAACGAGACCTGGGTGTCCTTGTGCACCAGTTGCTGAAGGTAAGCATGCAGGTGCAGCAGGCGGTTAAGAAGGCAAATGGTATGTTGGCCTTCATAGCGAGAGGATTCAAGTACAGGAGCAAGGATGTCTTGCTGCAGTTGCACAGGGCCTTGGTGAGACCACACCTTCAGTATTGTGTGCAGTTTTGGTCGCCTTATCTGAGGAAGGATGTTCTTGTCATGGAGAGAGTGCAGCGAAGATTCACCAGACTGATACCTGGGATGGCAGGAATGACGTATGAAGAGAAATTGGGTCGATTGGGCTTGTATTCGCTAGAGTTTAGAAAAATGAGAGGGGATCTCATTGAAACTTATAAAATTCTGACAGGACTAGACAGACTAGATGCAGGAAGGATGTTCCCAATGGTCGGGGAGTCCAGAACCAGGGGTCACAGTCTAAGGATAAGGGGTAAGCCATTTAGGACTGAGATGAGGAGGAGTTTCTTCACCCAGAGAGTGGTGAACCTGTGGAATTCTCTACCACAGACGGCAGTTGAGGCCAATTCATTAAATATATTCAAGAAGGAGTTAGATATATTTCTTAAGGCTAAAGGGATCAAGGGATATGAGGAGAAAGCAGGGACAGGGTACTGAATTTGGATGATCAGCCATGATCGCATTGAATGGCGGAGCAGGCTCGAGGGGCCGAATGGCCTACTCCTGTTCCTATCTTCTAACAGGCTGGGGCTCTTTTCTCTAGAAAAGAGAAGGCTGAGGGGTGACCTGATAAAGGTCTTTAAAATTATGAAAGAGTTTGATAGGGTAGACGTAGAGAAAATGTTTCCACTTGTGGGGGAGTCCAAAACTTGGTGCTGTAAATCTAAGATAGTCACTAATAAATCCAATGGGGAATTCAGGAGAAGTGTCTTTACCCAGAGAGTGGTGAGAATGTGGAGCGCGCTACCACAGAGTGGTCGAGGCGAACAGCACGAAAGCTTTAAAGGGGAAGCTGGATAAATTGGTTGTAAAGTGCTTTGGAAGGTCCGGAGGCTGTGAATGGGGCTGTATAAATGCAAGTTGATTTGTTGGTATTAGCGAATGGCCTGCTCTGTAAACACTGCCAGACCTGACCAGACAACGGAATTAGAAACACACGACGAGTTTGACTGGAGTTACGTGTCTGTCCACTCAGTGTGGAGTTTCTGAAATGTCTGCTCATGTGTTGTGTTTCCATAAACTGCTGTTGTCAATCGGTGAGAGTCTGATGTGAGGCTGGGGCCACTGTATGGACAGCCAGGTGTGAGACAGTACTGTACCTCGGTCAGGTCCTGGTTGAACCGAGCCAGCAGGCGGGCAGTGCTCAGGTCTCTCTTGCGGCTCTGTGACAGCTCCTTAATGCGGTTCCTCCTCTCCAGGATGGCGTTAAGCTTCTGCTGGATGCGACTCGCATCATCACGTTTCACACCCTCTTCTGTCAGCTTGCCTGCCTGCTCCTGCAGTGACGTCACCTGAAACAAAACAAAACAAAACACTCACTGTATGGAACAGCACGTCTCAGGGACACTTCAGACTCTGGGCCCTCACCTTCTTCCTGAACCGCTGATACGACTGAGAGGCTTGCTAGGCAATTTCAGAGGGCAGTTAAGAATCATAGAATGATTCATAGAATGGTTACAGCACAGAAGGAGGCCATTTGGTCGGGCTGTGTTTCACTCTGAGGGTGGGGTCGGGCTGTGTTTCACTCTCTCTGAGGGTGGGGTCGGGCTGTGTTTCTCTCTGAGGGTGTGGTCGGGCTGTGTTTCACTCTCTCCGAGGGTGGGGTCGGGCTGTGTGTCTCTCTGAGGGTGGGGTCGGGCTGTGTGTCTCTCTGAGGGTGGGGTCGGGCTGTGTTTCACTCTCTCTGAGGGTGGGGTCGGGCTGTGTTTCACTCTGAGGGTGGGTCGGGCTGTGTTTCATTCTCTGAGGGTAGGTTGGGCTATTGGAGGGACGCTATCTTTAACCTCGGTGCTCCAAGTTAGGATGGAGAAAATAAGCCCAGAGCAAGTTCTTGTCCAGTGATCTCTGCTAGAAAGTGTCCATCCAATGATACAGCAATGCCCTTGGCTGTGATGCCTCCCCGGGGTTGAGGAGCCAGCAGACGCTCGCTGTCCAGGCTCTCTTGTAAAGACTGGGCACGGGTGAAGTCCTGGAGCGCGGTCACCGACTACCCAGCAAGGGTCGGGTTCACCAGGGGAGGAGGTACAGAAGGGTAAAAATAGCAGGAATCTTCACTTCACAAAAGTGTACATCTATGCAACTGTTTGTAACCGTGTGAGGGTCCGTGTGAGACCGTGTGAGGGTCCGTGTGAGACCGTGTGAGGGTCCGTGTGTAACCGTGTGAGGGTCCGTGTGTAACCGTGTGAGGGTCCGTGTGTAACCGTGTGAGGGTCCGTGTGTAACCGTGTGAGGGACCGTGTGTGTGACCGTGTGAGGGACCGTGTGTGACCGTGTGAGGGTCCGTGTGTAACCGTGTGAGGGACCGTGTGTAACCGTGTGAGGGTCCGTGTGTAACCGTGGGAGGGTCGGGTGTAACCGTGTGAGGGTCGGGTGTAACCGTGTGAGGGACCGTGTGTAACCGTGTGAGGGTCCGTGTGTAACCATGTGAGGGACCGTGTGAGGGTCCCTGTGTAACCGTGTGAGGGTCCATGTGTAACCGTGTGAGGGACCGTGTGTAACTGTTTATCTCAATGGAAATTCATCACATGATGTCAGTGACAGCACCATCATGATATCACTTGCAAAGTACGGTGTTGTAGTGTTTATGTTACTGAACTAATAATCCAGACAACGTAAGTTCAAATCCTATTGTCAGTCTGATAACTTGAATTCGGTTTAAAAAAAATCTGGATATAAAAAGCTGGTATCAGTAAAAGTAACTATGAAGCTGTCGGATTGTCATAAAAACCCAACTGGTTCACTGATGTCCTTACCCGGTCTGGCCTATATGTGGCTCCAGTCCCAAACCAACATAGTTGACTTTAGTAAGAGAATACAAGTGATAACCAGGCTGAATATAGAAAGTTCAGAGGGGAAGTGGAAAAGGAGGACAGTGATAGACTTCAAGAGGACATAGACAGGCTGGTGCAATGGGCGGACACGTGGCAGATGAAATTTAACGCAGATAAGTGTAAAGTGATACATTTTGGTAGGAAGAACGAGGAGAGTCGATATAAACTAAAGGGTACAATTCTAAAGGGGGTGCATGAACAGAGAGACCTGGGGGTATATGTGCACAAACCGTTGAAGGTGGCAGGGCCGGTTGAGAAAGTGGTTAAAAAAGCATACGGGATCCTGGGCTTCATAAATAGAGGTCATGATGCGGAGATGCCGGTGTTGGACTGGGGTGGACAAAATTGAGAGGTCGCACAACACCAGGTTATAGTCCAACAGTTTTATTTGAAATCACAAGCTTTCGGAGCTTACTACTCCTTCGTCGGGTGAAGTAAAGAGATACAGAATCGCCAAAGCATATATAGATAGAGAACAATGCATGTGTACCTTACAATTGCAGACAACTAAATTAAATCATCCTGACTGTTTATCTGCCGAGGTGTGATAAAGTTAATCAGGTCAGCCAGGAAGGTACCACATCAAAGACATAGCAAGATACAACTGAGACAATGAGGTGGAGTCGCAGGGGGTCTAACGTGTCAAAAGCTGCCGTCTGTATGTAAAACGATAAGCTTTAAAATTTTTACTTTTTTACTGGGAATCACATCTGTAAACAAGCCAACGACGACTCGAGTCCGGATCACGTCATGTATCGTGACATAAACCCAAGATCCCGGTTGAGACCGTCTTCATGAGTGCGGAACTTGGCTATCAGTTTCTGCTCGATGATTTTGCGTTGTCGTGTGTTCCTAAGGTCGCCTTGGAGAACGCTTACCCGCAGATCCGAGGCTGAATGTCCTTGACTGCTGAAGTGTTCCCCGACTGGGAGGTAACAATCCTGCCTGGCGATTGTTGCGCGGTGCTCGTTCATACGTTGTCTCAGTGTCTGCATGGTCTCGCCGATGTACCATGCCGCGGTGCATTCTTTCCTGCAGCGTATGAGGTAGACAACGTTGGCCGAGTCACATGAGTATGTACCATGTACCTGGTGGGTAGTGTCCTCACGTGTGATGGTGGTATCTGTGTTGATGATCTGGCATGTCTTGCAGAGTTTGCCGTGGCAGGGTTGTGTGGTGTCGTGGTCGCTGTTATCCTGAAAGCTGGGTAATTTGCTGCGAACGATGGTACTTCTGAGGTTAGGCGGCTGTTTGAAGGCAAGTAGTGGAGGCGTGGGGATGGCCTTAGCGAGGTGTTTGTCGTCATCGATGACATGTTGAAGGCTGCGAAGAACATGGCGTAGTTTCTCCGCTCCGAGGAAGTACTGGACAACGTAGGGTACCCTGTTGGTTGTGTCCCGTGTTTGCCTTCTGAGGAGGTCTATGCGATTTTTCGCTGTGGCCCGTCAGAACTGTCGATCGATGAGTCGAGCGTCATATCCCGTTCTTACGAGGGCGTTTTTCAGCGTCCGTAGGTGTCCATCGCGTTCCTCCTCGTCTGAGCAGATCCTGTGTATTCGAAGGGCTTGTCCATAGGGGATGGCTTCTTTAACGTGGTTAGGGTGGAAGCTGGAGAAGTGGAGCATCGTGAGGTTGTCCGTGGGCTTGCGGTAGAGTGAAGTGCTGAGGTGTCCGTCTTTGATGGAGATTCGTGTGTCCAGGAATGAAACCGATTCTGAGGAGTAGTCCATGGTGAGTTTGATGGTGGGATGGAACTTGTTTATGTTATCGTGTAGTCTTTTCAGTGATCCTTCGCCATGGGTCCAAAGGAAGAAAATGTCGTCGATGTATCTGGTGTACAGCGTTGGCTGGAGGTCCTGTGCAGCGAAGACGTCTTGCTCGAACTTGTGCATGAAGATGTTGGCGTATTGGGTTGCGAATTTGGTCCCTATGGCTGTTCCGTGTGTTTGGGTAAAAAAATGGTTGTCGAAGGTGAAGACATTGTGGTCAAGGATGAAGCGGATGAGTTGTAGGATGGCGTCTGGAGATTGGCTGTTGTTGGTGTTGAGTACTGAGGCTGTCGCAGCGATGCCGTCATCGTGGGGGATACTGGTGTAGAGTGCCGATACGTCCATCGTGGCGAGGAGTGTTCCTGGTTCAACTGGTCCGTGGGTGCTGAGTTTCTGTAAGAAGTCTGTAGTGTCGCGACAGAAGCTGGGGGTTCCCTGTATGATGGGTTTCAGAATGCCCTCGACGAATCTAGAGAGGTTCTCACACAGGGTTCCATTGCCTACGTCGTCCAGTACTTCCCCGGAGCGGAGAAACTACGCCATGTTCTTCGCAGCCTTCAACATGTCATCGATGACGACAAACACCTCGCTAAGGCCATCCCCACGCCTCCACTACTTGCCTTCAAACAGCCGCCTAACCTCAGAAGTACCATCGTTCGCAGCAAATTACCCAGCTTTCAGGATAACAGCGACCACGACACCACACAACCCTGCCACGGCAAACTCTGCAAGACATGCCAGATCATCAACACAGATACCACCATCACACGTGAGGACACTACCCACCAGGTACATGGTACATACTCATGTGACTCGGCCAACGTTGTCTACCTCATACGCTGCAGGAAAGAATGCACCGCGGCATGGTACATCGGCGAGACCATGCAGACACTGAGACAACGTATGAACGAGCACCGCGCAACAATCGCCAGGCAGGATTGTTACCTCCCAGTCGGGGAACACTTCAGCAGTCAAGGACATTCAGCCTCGGATCTGCGGGTAAGCGTTCTCCAAGGCGACCTTAGGAACACACGACAACGCAAAATCATCGAGCAGAAACTGATAGCCAAGTTCCGCACTCATGAAGACGGTCTCAACCGGGATCTTGGGTTTATGTCACGATACATGACGTGATCCGGACTCGAGTCGTCGTTGGCTTGTTTACAGATGTGATTCCCAGTAAAAAAGTAAAAATTTTAAAGCTTATCGTTTTACATACAGACGGCAGCTTTTGACACGTTAGACCCCCTGCGACTCCACCTCATTGTCTCAGTTGTATCTTGCTATGTCTTTGATGTGGTACCTTCCTGGCTGACCTGATTAACTTTATCACACCTCGGCAGATAAACAGTCAGGATGATTTAATTTAGTTGTCTGCAATTGTAAGGTACACATGCATTGTTCTCTATCTATATATGCTTTGGCGATTCTGTATCTCTTTACTTCACCCGACGAAGGAGTAGTAAGCTCCGAAAGCTTGTGATTTCAAATAAAACTGTTGGACTATAACCTGGTGTTGTGCGACCTCTCAATTTTGTCCACCCCAGTCCAACACCGGCATCTCCGCATCATGACCTCTATTTATGAAGCCCAGGATCCCGTATGCTTTTTTAACCACTTTCTCAACCGGCCCTGCCACCTTCAACGGTTTGTGCACATATACCCCCAGGTCTCTCTGTTCATGCACCCCCTTTAGAATTGTACCCTTTAGTTTATATCGACTCTCCTCGTTCTTCCTACCAAAATGTATCACTTTACACTTATCTGCGTTAAATTTCATCTGCCACGTGTCCGCCCATTGCACCAGCCTGTCTATGTCCTCTTGAAGTCTATCACTGTCCTCCTTTTCCACTTCCCCTCTGAACTTTCTATATTCAGCCTGGTTATCACTTGTATTCTCTTACTAAAGTCAACTATGTTGGTTTGGGACTGGAGCCACATATAGGCCAGACCGGGTAAGGACATCAGTGAACCAGTTGGGTTTTTATGACAATCCGACAGCTTCATAGTTACTTTTACTGATACCAGCTTTTTATATCCAGATTTTTTTTAAACCGAATTCAAGTTATCAGACTGACAATAGGATTTGAACTTACGTTGTCTGGATTATTAGTTCAGTAACATAAACACTACAACACCGTACTTTGCAAGTGATATCATGATGGTGCTGTCACTGACATCATGTGATGAATTTCCATTGAGATAAACAGTTACACACGGTCACACACGGTCCCTCACACGGTTACACACGGACCCTCACACGGTTACACACGGACCCTCACACAGTCCCTCACATGGTTACACACGGACCCTCACACGGTTACACACGGTCCCTCACACGGTTACACCCGACCCTCCCACGGTTACACACGGACCCTCACACGGTTACACCCGACCCTCACACGGTTACACACGGACCCTCACACGGTTACACACGGTCCCTCACACGGTCCCTCACACGGTCACACACACGGTCCCTCACACGGTTACACACGGACCCTCACACGGTTACACACGGACCCTCACACGGTCTCACACGGACCCTCACACAGTTACACACAGACCCTCACACGGTTACACACGGACCCTCACACGGTCTCACACGGACCCTCACATGGTTACAAACAGTTGCATAGATGTACACTTTTGTGAAGTGAAGATTCCTGCTATTTTTACCCTTCTGTACCTCCTCCCCTGGTGAACCCGACCCTTGCTGGGTAGTCGGTGACCGCGCTCCAGGACTTCACCCGTGCCCAGTCTTTACAAGAGAGCCTGGACAGCGAGCGTCTGCTGGCTCCTCAACCCCGGGGAGGCATCACAGCCAAGGGCATTGCTGTATCATTGGATGGACACTTTCTAGCAGAGATCACTGGACAAGAACTTGCTCTGGGCTTATTTTCTCCATCCTAACTTGGAGCACCGAGGTTAAAGATAGCGTCCCTCCAATAGCCTAACCTACCCTCAGAGAATGAAACACAGCCCGACCCCACCCTCAGAGTGAAACACAGCCTGACCCCACCCTCAGAGAGAGTGAAACACAGCCCGACCCCACCCTCAGAGTGAAACACAGCCCGACCCCACCCTCAGAGAGAGTGAAACACAGCCCGACCCCACCCTCAGAGAGACACACAGCCCGACCCCACCCTCAGAGAGACACACAGCCCGACCCCACCCTCAGAGAGAGTGAAACACAGCCCGACCACACCCTCAGAGAGAAACACAGCCCGACCCCACCCTCAGAGAGAGTGAAACACAGCCCGACCCGACCCTCAGAGTGAAACACAGCCCGACCCCACCCTCAGAGAGAGAGAAACACAGCCCGACCCCACCCTCAGAGAGACACACAGCCCGACCCCACCCTCAGAGAGAGTGAAACACAGCCCGACCCCACCCTCAGAGAGAGTGAAACACAGCCCGACCCCACCCTCAGAGAGAGAGAAACACAGCCCGACCACACCCTCAGAGAGAAACACAGCCCGACCGCACCCTCAGAGAGAGAGAAACACAGCCCGACCCCACCCTCAGAGTGAAACACAGCCCGACCCCACCCTCAGAGAGAGAGAAACACAGCCCGACCCCACCCTCAGAGAGAGAGACACACAGCCCGACCCCACCCTCAGAGAGAGTGAAACACAGCCCGACCGCACCCTCAGAGAGAGTGAAACACAGCCCGACCCCACCCTCAGAGAGAGACAAACACAGCCCGACCCCACCCTCAGAGAGACAAACACAGCCCGACCCCACCCTGAGAGAGTGAAACACAGCCCGACCCCACCCTCAGAGAATGAAACACAGCCCGACCCCACCCTCAGAGTGAAACACAGCCCGACCCCACCCTCAGAGAGTGAAACACAGCCCGACCCCACCCTCAGAGAGAGTGAAACACAGCCCGACCCCACCCTCAGAGAGAGTGAAACACAGCCCGACCCCACCCTCAGAGTGAAACACAGCCCGACCCACCCTCAGAGTTAAGTTGGCTATGACCCATTCACAGAGTTTGAAATATATGGAAGTTTCAACACAGAGCAAGTGATGGAGCCGCACCAGCGCTTGCACTCCATGTGAGTGAGTATTCTAGTTACATTACCCCACACTTTTTCCAGATCTTTTCAGCCCCTTTTCGTTCATCGTCCTATCCAATCTAACCTTGTATGACCTGGACACGGCCGGATTTACCTTTTCCTCCTGAGTAGCCAGCAATTTCTCGAAGGCTTCATGCCGTTTGATGAGAGAATCCACGGTGTCCACGGATGTCCCCAGTTCACTGGACCTTAGGTACACCTGAAATAAGATCGCAGCCAGTCAGTGCTCACCGCCTCCTGCACATTCAACTACATGTAGTCGCTTATCAAATCCAGCCGTCCTCACTCACCATCAATGATGAGGATCAAGTTTCCCGCTCGTCCAACGCAAGATAGCATTCGAGACATTTTATCCCTGTGCCTGTCATCCTACCCCACAAGACTCAAATGTGCGACAAAGCTGCACTGCATTTTCAAAATATTCCACAGCCAATTTAGTTTATCCCTAGGGAGCTCACGGGCCAGCTGGTTTGGGAAAAGGGAAAGTTAAATACGTCTGCAGTAATGGCCACACTTCTGAGGATTAAGCTGTGGCACATTGTTCAGGCTGTGCAGAGGGGGCTTTACTCTGTGTCTAACCCGTGCTGTACCTGACCTGGCATAAGCTACATTGAGCTGACACTGGGCTCCTGAAATCCCCAGCACTGACATCCCTAACCTTCATGAGCACGAAACTCACAAAAAAGTTGAAGGAACACAGGAAACAAAAATGTCCATGTTTCCCAGCTGCACCCTGTGACTCCAGTGGATAATACTCCATGCAGTCATGACTGCCGATGCCATCAATTACAAGCAACTTGCCACGTGATACAAAGCCTGTTTTAATCGAAGTGCAGGAGGGGATTAATGTTGAAGGATATCTCCTGGTAAATGTGGTCTGACCTTTAGAAATAAGCTCATTGATTTCCCGCAGGACACCTGCAGCACACTGGGAGTGGTACGGCTAATCTCCTTGTAACCAGCGTGGAGATCGACGCCCAGTGGGTTACTTTCAGCCATCCAGCGGCGATCTTTATTGCCACAGGTGCATTGCACGGGGAGATTTGCCACTTTCTCCGCATATCGAGGCTTGGCTTCAGAAAGTGCGGTGAAATTCTGGGACGGGCTGCTAGTCCGTGTATCTGTCGGGGGCTCGGTGGCACACTGGGGAAGCCTGTGGTTTGTCTGGACTGGGGTGAGGCTGATAGAGACCACAGGGCCACAGCCGTTGGTGAGAGAGGGATTGAAGATACAATTCAGAGTACAACCGGAGGTCTCGCCTGGCCAGCCGGCCTCATCCAGCTCTGGGCGTCTCCGTAACACAAGCACGGTTTGAGAGAAGTGAGGTGCAGGAGCAGCAGAGGGAATCACACCCAGTGCCTGTGGAGGGCTGCTCAATTGGGAGGCTCCAGGTGTGCTGTGAATGGAGATTTGGTGGCTTGAGGTTCGCACTGCAGCCTGTGGGGTGACAGTCAACGAGGCAACGTGATGTCCTGGCATGTTCCGCACACCTGCCAGCGTGACTTGCAGCCTGCTGACCCGTTGTGCTGGCACAGAGTGGGTGGGCTGACCAGCTCCCACGGGCACCCAGAGTGGTTTTGAAGTCTCGGGCTGTGTCCAGCCATGATCGGCTTTCAGAACGGTCTTTGGCGCAGAAGAGAACGGCAAAGGGAGCGATGATACACCAGCCGAGGACATATTTGCAGGCGGGATCTGGTGTACCGCTACAGTCCTCTCCTTCTTGGAAACACCAGGTCTGCAGGTCTGAGGCAATGCTGCCCCCGCAAATCCAGGACTCATCCGAGAGCGGGCGGCGGAGCTGGGCCCTGGAGGTGTTGTCCTTTCAGTAGCGCCCACGCACAGTGATTTTGGATGCACGCTCTGTGCAGGAGGTGTCCATTCGAATGTGGAGAGGTGGGGTGCAGGAGGGGCCAGCAAGGCTGAAGCCAAGGTGATGTCCATTCTGGAGACGCAGCGAGCAGGAGGGCCCGGGTCTGCTGTGGGCGCAGTGTCCAACATCGAGACTGAGCGCGCGGGTAACGGTGTTCCTGCAGGTGCCGGCCATAGCTTCTTACAGACCGTGAAACGCTGGACTCTGTTACCGTAGCCCCGGCTCGACATTTTAAATCCCTCAACGTCTGGGCCTGACCTTTCACCCATGAAGTCTGCCAGGAATGTCAAGCACACAAACACCAAGACTCATTGAACACGGCAAAGTGTCGGCCCAGCAGCATCCTGGAGGATCAGATTCACCTCATTAACCACGAATGGGCTAAGGAGCCTGGGTCCAGTACAGGCCATCGTGAGCGAGAAAAACCAGCGAGTTAGTTACAGAGGATAAGACTCCAGCACTAGTCAGAGAGCATCTGAGCAGCACCTCGAGTTCCGGGAGCCTGGCTGTGTCTGGGCACATGCTGATATCCCTTCCAGCGTCTGCTGGAGCAAGCCCCTTCTTCCACAGGCAGATTTTCCTCCTTTAAACATTTGATCGACAGCAAGCTGGGAGCAAATTGGCTCTTTCCTCCAACTTCTAGTCCAGGAGCACAAAAAAAAATCAAAGCTGAGAAAGTCGAAGCTTTACAAGGTCTTTCTGCCAAAATGAAGTCACTTGTGGCAGCGAGGTGGAGCAGACACCCTGTGTGTCAATGGCCACACGGAACTGATGTTGAGCTGCTGGATTCAGTAGTCGTGCCTTTAAAGCTTTTACTTCCGAACCCTCCGTGCACTTTTCCATGAAATGCCTCACGTGCCCCATTAACCGATATTAAATTTGCACTGTTACTGACCTCCTTGTGCAGCCAACAAACTGTCACCACTCACCAGTGCTCTCTGAAAGATGAACATGCGCATAAACTGTAGAGGTGGTAGTTCGATTCGGTGGAGATTTCTCTCCCGGTTCTTTTTTTGTTGGAGGTTATTCAGACTAAACCCTGGCTGTGCAAACCTCGGGGACTTTTTCAAACGCATTCCCACCTTACTCTGGGGCTAACAGCTCCACAAAGACTCTTTTTCACTCCATTTGAAACCTTGAAACCACTGCAGCCCAAATCTGCAAGATGACAAAAGCAGCTTTGGGCTGAATATTCCCTGTTTGTGCAAGAGTGCAAGCGTCAGCTTATCAACCACGCCAAGCACAGCGGCTCCCAGCACTGCTGACAACAGGGAGTACAGTCAAACCCCTGAGCATGTGAATACAATCAGGTGTGATACAGCGTGTAATATAAACAGGGAGCGTACACACCCGGAGACAGCGCTGTAATATAAACAGGGAGCGTACACACCCGGAGACAGCGCTGTAATATAAACAGGGAGCGTACACACCCGGAGACAGCGCTGTAATATAAACAGGGAGCGTACACACCCGGAGACAGCGCTGTAATATAAACAGGGAGCGTACACACCCGGAGACAGCGCTGTAATATAAACAGGAGCGTACACACCCGGAGACAGCGCTGTAATATAAACAGGGAGCGTACACACCCGGAGACAGCGCTGTAATATAAACAGGGAGCGTACACACCCGGAGACAGCGCTGTAATATAAACAGGGAGCGTACACACCCGGAGACAGCGCTGTAATATAAACAGGGAGCGTACACACCCGGAGACAGCGCTGTAATATAAACAGGGAGCGTACACACCCGGAGACAGCGCTGTAATATAAACAGGGAGCGTACACACCCGGAGACAGCACTGTAATATAAACAGGGAGCATACACACCCGGAGACAGCGTGTAATATAAACCGGGGGCGTACACACCCGGAGACAGCGCTGTAATATAAACAGGGAGCGTACACACCCGGAGACAGTGCTGTAATATAAACAGGGAGCGTACACACCCGGAGACAGCGCTGTAATATAAACAGGGAGCGTACACACCCGGAGACAGCGCTGTAATATAAACAGGGAGAGTACACACCCGGAGACAGCGCTGTAATATAAATGAGACTGTATTCTGCAGTTACGGAAACACAATCTTCGCATGTCACTCATAATGCTGCATTTGCAAATTAAATACTGTTGCGACACCACTGTCAGTTTGGCTTGGCATTGCCCATTGAGTCAAAAGGTTGTGGCTTCAGCCTCCACCGCGGAGCCTGAGCTCAGAATCTGCTCTGTCAGAGGGGCTGTCCTTCAGATGAAAGGTGTGATCGAGGCCTTATCACCAATGTTCCCTGTAATTTTTTTATTGATGCGCGGGCCGTTTAACTAGCTGCGTGGCCCATTCAATTTTTCGCGCATGCGTGGTTATTTACTTTGAAAAGCCCGTGAGCACCTTTGACCACCCTCCGTCTCACCTCCGTTAAAACCGGAATTGGGCGGGTTGGGGTTGGGTTTCAGATTTTTTATTATTTTCACCCATTTTTGGGGGTTAAAATTCACCCCCTTTTGTCTGTGACTGCTGGGACAACACTGCCCTGCAGCCCAAGCAGTGAAGTTTGGTTTGTGACTTTAATGTCAGTGCATTTTTGTGGGATTCCTGCTACTTTGCCTGGGCTGAATTGCGAGCAGGGACATGTGTAGGGAGTGTCACTCTCGGTTGTTTAGGACAGTGGTTCTCAAACTTTTTTGTTTGAAGGACCTCTTTTCAAATGGATTAGTAATCACGGACCCCCATCTAAATCATAACACTGTATAATATTCATAATATGAAAGTGCTGCATGTAAAGACTGGTATTTACTTACAGGAATTCGTGAGATGGGTGTGCCTGCTTCTCGCACCAATTCTGGGGACTCCGCAGCAACAGATGGACACTATTAGGCACTTAGTGCCGGACAATTTTTAAAGCCATCAGCAGGCTGGCCAGGGTGAGTGAGGGCACGAGCACCCATCCACATGCTGGGATGCTGCTGGAAGCACGACTCACCGCCACACTGTCCCACTGGCATGTTCTGTAACAGCTGCACTGTGGGATTGTCTGTAGCTGCGTGAACACGTTCAGGCACTTGTTTGAAGGGTCCTGCAGGCGCTCTGACCACGTCATAGAGTTATACAGCACAGAAAGAGGCCCTTCAGCCCATTGTGTCCGCGCCAGCCATCAAGCCCTGTCTATTCTAATCCCATTTTCCAGCACTTGGTCCGTAGCCTTGTATGCTATGGCGTTTCAAGTGCTCATCTAAATGCTTCTTGAATGTTGTGAGGGTTCCTGCCTCTACCGCCCTTTCAGGCAGTGAGTTCCAGATTCCAACCACCCTCTGGGTGAAAAAGTTTTTCCTCAAATCCCCTCTAAACCTCCTGCCCCTTACCTTGAAACTATGCCCCCTGGTTATTGACCCCTCTGCGAAGGGGAAAAGTTCCTTTCTATCTACCCTATCTATGCCCCTCATAATTTTGTACACCTCAATCAGGTCCCTCCTCAGCCTTCTCTGCTCTAAGGAAAACAACCCCAGCCTGTCCAGTCTCTCTTCATAGCTGAAGCGCTGCAGCCCAGGTAACATCCTGGTGAATCTCCTCTGCACCCTCTCCAATGCAATCACATCCTTCCTATAGTGTGGCGACCAGAACTGCACACAGTATTCCAGCTGTGGCCTAACTAGCGTTTTGTACAGCTCCATCATAACCTCCCTGCTCTTATATTCTATGCCTCGGCTAATGAAGGCAAGTATCCCTTATGCCTTTTTAACCACCTTATCTACCTGTCCTGCTGCCTTCAGGGATCTATGTACATGCACACCAAGATCCCTCTGATCCTCTGTCCTTCCTAGGGTCCTACCATTCATTGTGTATTCCCTTGCCTTGTTAGGTCCTCCCAAAATGCATCACCTCACACTTTTCAGGGTTAATTTCCATTTGCCACTGTTCTGCCCAGCTAACCAACACGTCTATATCGTCCTGTAGCCTGAGGCTTCCCTCCTCGCTATTTACCACTCCACCAATTTTCGTGTCATCTGCGAACTTACTGATCATACCTCCTACATTCATATCTAAATCATTAATGTACACTACAAACAGCAAAGGACCCAGCACCGATCCCTGCAGTACACCACTGAACACAGGCTTCCAGTCACAAAAACAACCTTCGACCATCACCCTCTGCCTCCTGCCACTAAGCCAATTTTGGATCCAATGTGCCAAATTGCCCTGGATCCCATGGGCTCTTACCTTGACCAGTCTCCCATGTGGGACTTTGTCCAAAGCCTTACTGAAGTCCATGTAGACTACATCAACTGCACTACCCTCATCCACACACCTAGTCACCCCCTCGAAAAATTCAATCAAATTGTTTAGACATGATCTCCCCCTGACAAAGCCATGCTGACTATCCTTGATTAATCCTTGCCTCTCCAAGTGGAGACTAATTCTGTCCCTCAGAATTTTTTCCAATAATTTCCCTACCACTGATGTTAGGCTCACCGGCCTGTAATTCCCTGGTTTATCCCTACTACCCTTGAATAATGTACTACGTTAGCTGTTCTCCAGTCCTCTAGCACCTCCCCTTTGGCCAGAGAGGTTCTGAAAATTTGTGTCAGAGCCCCTGCAATCTCCTCCCTTGACTCACACAGCAGCCTGGGATACATTTCCTCTGGGCCTGGGGATTTATCCACTTTTAAGCCCGCTAAAACCGCTAGTACCTCCTCCCTCTCAATATTAATTTGTTCAAGTATATCACAATCCCCCTGCCTGATTTCTATGCCTACATTGTCCTTCTCCATAGTGAACACAGATGCAAAATATTAATTTAAAACCTCACCTACATCTTCCGGCTCCACACACAGATTGCCACTTTGGTCCCTAATGGGCCCTACTCTTTCCCTGGTTATCCTCTTGCCCTTAATATACTTATAAAACACCTTGGGATTTTCCTTTATTTTGCCCGCCAGTGTTTTTTCATGCCCCCTCTTCGCTCTCCTAATTTCTTTTATAAGTACCCCCCTGTACTTTCTATACTCCTCTAGGGCTTCCACTGTTTTTAGTCCTTTGTATCTGCCAAAAGCCTCCCTTTTTTTCAAATCCATTCTTGTATATCCCTTGACATCCAGGGTTCCCTGGGCCCACCCTTGACCTTTACGGGAACATGTTGGCATTGTACTCTCTCTATTTCCTTTCTGAAAGACTCCCACTGCTCTGATGTGGATTTTCCTACAAGTAGCTGATCCCAGTCCACTTTGGCCAGATCCTGCCTTATCATATTAAAATCGGCCTTCCCCCAATTTAGAACCTTTATTTCCGGTCCATCTTTGTCCTTTTCCATGACTAACTTAAATCTCACCGAATTATGGTCACTGTCACCAAAATGCGCTCCTACTGACACTTCTACCACTTGCCCAGCTACATTCCCTAGAATTAGGTCCAGTACCGCCCCCTCTCTTGTAGGACTTTCTACATGCTGGCTCAAAAAGCTCTCCTGGATGCACTTTAAGAATTCTGCACCCTCTAAGCCTTTCACACTCTGACTATCCCAGTTAATATTGGGAAAGTTGAAATCCCCTACTATTATTACCCTATTATTTCTACACTTCTCTGAGATTTGCCTACATATCTGTTCCTCTATCTCCCCCTGACTGTTTGGGGGCCTATAGTACACTCCCAGCAAAGTGCTTGCCCCCTTTTTGTTTTTAAGTTCTACCCATATGGCCTCATTAAAGGAACCTGCTAAGATATCATCCCTCCTTACAGCAGTAATTGACTCCTTGATTAATATTGTGACACCCCCTCCTCTTTTACACCCCCCTCTGTCTCGCCTGAAGATTCTATACCTCGGAATATTGAGTCCTGTCCCTCCCTCAACCATGTCTCTGTGATAGCAACAATATCATACTCCCATGTGTTCATCAACACCTTCAAATCATCTGCCTTACGCACAAGACTCCTTGCATTAAAATAAATGCCATCCAGCCTTGCCATACTCCCTTGTGCCGTTACATATTTGCTCTGCCTTCCAGGCTGACTTGTTTTTTCCTCTATATTTGGCTGTGCATCACCCCCTACTATAGCTCCACTCCGTATCCCATCCCCCTGCCAAGTTAGTTTAAACCCCCCCAACAACACTAGCAAACCTCCCCGCAAGGATGTTGGTCCCGTTCCGGTTCAGGTGCAATCCATCCGACTTGTACAGGTCCCACCTTCCCCAAGAAGCAGACCCAGTGATCCAGGAAACTAAAGCCCTCCTTCCTGCACCACGTGTCGGGAGGATGGCGCAGGGTCGCAGTGCCAGCGAGAGGAATCGGCTCGACCGGCAGGGAACGCTCGTTACAATGTGAGTAAGAGCAGTGGGCCTCTGAAGAGGCAACCCCAGCCGGTGAGAATAATTCGCAAGAACTGAATCAATGTTGGTTTTAGAAAGAGGAGCGAGCTTGAAATTACCTCTAGTCGCAACCCCCTGGAAAGTATCTACGGACCCCCCATGGGGTCCGCGCACCTCAGTTTGAGAAACACTGGTTTAGGGATCAGTCCCACCTTCCGTTTCTTCCCTCTGACCTCACCCACCTCCTGAGAATTCATGATCTTCTCCATGTGGCCGATGTCTCTGTAGAAAACCTGCTCCAGGTACATCCTCTCCAGCCAGCCCTTCTTCAGCTCCCACTGATGGTACAGGCCTGATCTCTCCTCCTGCAGACCATGGACCTTGTCTCTGATCTAGAGAACAGCACAACGGATGGATTAGACCTGGGCGAATAGCACTGCTAGAAAGGGAGATGTGAGTGGGAGGATGGGGGGGGGGGGGGGGTTATGAGGGGAGTGTATGAGAGAGGGCAGGACGAGGGGGGGGGCAGGGCGAGGAGGGGAGCAGGGCAGGGGGGGGGGGCAGGGCGAGGGGAGGGGCAGGGCGAGGAGGGGGGGCGATGAGAGATGAGGGGGGAATGTGAGAGGGAGAGATGAGAGGCGGATTGAGAGAGGAGATGGGGGAACGAGAGGGAGGAAGAGGGAAAGAACGAGAGGGAGGAGGAGATGGACGGAGAAAGGATAGAGAAAGGGAACAGAAGAAAGGAGATGGGAGGAATGTAGAGGGGAACAAAAGAGCGGGGAAAGAGGGAGAAAAGGAAGAAGGGGAAGAATATGAAAATAAAAAGAATGACAAAGTAGAGCAGAAGTTTCTCACATCTTTGGAGGTGGAGGATTCCTCCTGCAGGATCTCGTAGCCCAGTTTGACCACTTGTCTGAAGGTCTCCTCCCTCGCATCGATTTCAGCCCGAAGCTGTTGATGTTGGGTTTGTTTTAAATCGATCATGGAACCAGCACGAATCGTTTCCTCCACTTTCATCTCCCTCATCAGTCCAGCCGACCAGGAGAAGTAATCCCGCACCTAGGAGATGCAAAGCCCAGAATGTACATGGGAAAGGGAGGGTGCGTGCAGGCTCACAAATATAGTGTGGGAAGACCTGGCACGTATTTCACTGAGGAATCCTCCTCCACACTAAATCTTTCCCCCCACCTCCCCCACAAGTTGACTTTGGAAATGTTATTTTGTGCACGAGTGACTTTACTGTATAACCTCCAGATCAGAATGATGCAACAGAGCATCCAGCAACTGCTCCTGTCTGCACACATCTCTTGGCTGAATTGATGCTGTTGATTTGATGCCATGCGGTGTATGGAGCTCTTGCAGCATTTAGGCTACATAAACACAAGTAGCTGCTGTGCAAGTAGAAACACGAACTATTACACTCAAGAAGATCTCAATTATTAACCTGAACTTCAAAGAACTCAGGGATATAAATGACCATCAGGCTCTGTGTGAAATATAATTCAGAGAATCTCACAGCACAGGAGGAGGCCATTGGGCCCATCGTGCCTGTGCCGGCTCTTTGAAAGAGCTCTCCAATTAGTCCCACTCCCCTGCTCTCTCCCATAGCCCTGAAATGTTTTCTCCCTCAAGTATTTATCCAATTCCCTTTCGAAAGTTACTATTGAATCTACTTCCACCACCCTGACAGGCAGTGCATACCAGATCGTAACAAAAATATCTCATCGCACCCCCTGGTTCTTTTGCTAATTATCTTAAATCCGTATCCTCTGGTTACCGACCCTCCTGCCAGTGAAAATAGTTCCTCCTTATTTACTCTATCAAAATCCTTCATAATTTTGATTACCTCTATTAAATCTCCCCTTAACCTTCTCTGCTCTAAGGAGAACAAGCCCAACTTTTCCAATCATTCCACTAATTAACCAGTTTTTTTTTTTAAGATGAGCTATGAATATTTTGTTCCACTGCAGTAAGCACACTCCATCAATGGGTTAGGAACAGGGTTGTTGCAATACTGAAAAGTTTATTTCTATGTTAAAAAGCTTTATTTTTATTCTCGGGATGTGGGCGTTGCTGGCAAGACTGGCATCTATTGCCCATCCCTAGTTGCCCTTGAGAAGGTGGTGGTGAGCCTTCTTCTTGAACTGCTGCAGTCCGTGTGGTGAAAGTACTCCCACAGTGCTGCAAGGTCGAGAGTCCCAGCGACAATGAATGATTTTTGGTTTTTGCCTTTAGTGGATGGCTGATGGCCTGTTCCCTTCAAGGTACTTTGATTGTCACCAGCTGTGACCATGCTGTCAGCTGTGGCTCAGTGGGTAGCACACTCGCCTCTGGGTCAGAAGGTTGTGGGTTCGAGCCCCACTCCAGAGACTTGAGCACAAAATCCAGGCTGACACTCCAGCGCAGTACTGAGGGGGTGCTGCACTGTCGGAGGTGCCGTCTTTCGGATAAACTAAGGTCTCGTCTGCCCTCTCAGGTGGATGTAAAAGATCCCGTGGCACTATTTCGAAGAAGAGCAGGGGAGTTCTCCCGGTGTCCTGGCCAATATTTATCCCTCAACCAACATCACTAAAACAGATTATCTGGTCATTATCACGTTGCTGTTTGAGATCTTGCTGTGTGCAAACGTTTCCCACATTAAAACAGTAACTACACTTCAAAAAATGACCCGATTGCCTGTAAAGCACTTTGGGATGTCCCGAGGTTGTAAAAGGCACTGTGTAACTGCACGTCTTTTTTTCTATTTTCTGCAGTTAAGCTTTTCGCTCCAAAGGTAATCCATTGCTTGTCTGTACTCACCAGCGCCAGGAAGCGTTGGATTTTACAGGCGTGCTCCAGGTCCTCCCTCCGCTGGTCCACTTTACTCCTCAGGCTCTCCCAGTTCTCCACGACCGCCTGCTGCTTGCTCTGCAGGGCTGCACTCTGCTGCATGGTGCACCTGTGCAGGACCTCATCGGCTGCATCCACCAACTCCTGTAACTAGGATCAGAGAAAGACCGGCTGTCACTATGCAACCAATGCTTCCTCCGAGTCTCGCTGCGGTAGTTTCACAGACACCGGCTGGCTCATGGTACTCCACACGCTCTTCAGCTCTGAGCTTGGATGGCGAGTGTCGGCGATCTATTTGAGGGTTAGTGGCATCACACAATGGGTAGTGGAAATCTGCAACTCACTCCCCCAACAGGTTGCGGAGGTTGGCAGTCAATTGGAGCTTTCAAGATAAGGGTATGGAGGGGTATGGAGCAAAGGTGGGTAGGAAAGCAAGCAGGAGGAAGAGCCAGGGAGTAGGTAGCAAGCAGAGAGAGACAGAGGGGACACAGTATATTGTACCAGGAGCACTACCATAGAGAGTGGAGACAGTATATTATACAGAGACACTACCATAGAGAGTGGAGACAGTATATTATACAGAGACACTACCATAGAGAGTGGAGACAGTATATTATACAGAGACACTACCATAGAGAGAGGAGACAGTATATTATACAGAGACACTACCATAGAGAGTGGAGACAGTATATTATACAGAGACACTACCATAGAGCGTGGAGACAGTATATTATACAGAGACACTACCATAGAGAGAGGAGACAGTATATTATACAGAGACACTACCATAGAGAGAGGAGACAGTATATTATACAGAGACACTACCATAGAGAGTGGAGACAGTATATTATACAGAGACACTACCATAGAGCGTGGAGACAGTATATTGTACAGAGACACTACCATAGAGAGTGGAGACAGTATATTATACAGAGACACTACCATAGAGAGTGGAGACAGTATATTATACAGAGACACTACCATAGAGAGAGGAGACAGTATATTATACAGAGACACTACCATAGAGAGTGGAGACAGTATATTATACAGAGACACTACCATAGAGCGTGGAGACAGTATATTATACAGAGACACTACCATAGAGAGTGGAGACAGTATATTATACAGAGACACTACCATAGAGAGAGGAGACAGTATATTATACAGAGACACTACCATAGAGAGAGGAGACAGTATATTGTACAGAGACACTACCATAGAGAGAGGAGACAGTATATTGTACAGAGACACTACCATAGAGAGTGGAGACAGTATATTGTACAGAGACACTACCATAGAGCGTGGAGACAGTATATTATACAGAGACACTACCATAGAGAGTGGAGACAGTATATTATACAGAGACACTACCATAGAGAGAGGAGACAGTATATTATACAGAGACACTACCATAGAGAGTGGAGACAGTATATTATACAGAGACACTACCATAGAGAGAGGAGACAGTATATTGTACAGAGACACTACCATAGAGAGAGGAGACAGTATATTGTACAGAGACACTACCATAGAGAGAGGAGACAGTATATTGTACAGAGACACTACCATAGAGAGTGGAGACAGTATATTGTACAGAGACACTACCATAGAGAGTGGAGACAGTATATTGTACAGAGACACTACCATAGAGAGTGGAGACAGTATATTATACAGAGACACTACCATAGAGAGTGGAGACAGTATATTATACAGAGACACTACCATAGAGAGAGGAGACAGTATATTGTACAGAGACACTACCATAGAGAGTGGAGACAGTATATTGTACAGAGACACTACCATAGAGAGAGGAGACAGTATATTGTACAGAGACACTACCATAGAGAGTGGAGACAGTATATTGTACAGAGACACTACCAGAGAGTGGAGACAGTATATTGTACAGAGACACTACCATAGAGAGAGGAGACAGTATATTGTACAGAGACACTACCATAGAGAGTGGAGACAGTATATTATACAGAGATACTACCGGAGAGAGCTGGGAAACGGTGGAATTGTTAGTACACAATGGATGTGTTGGATCCTGTGAGGCCTGCTGGTTTAAGTTTAAGGTGGTGTAGAGACCAACTCCATGCAACTCAAAGCAGCAATATCACCTGTAAATTCAGCTCTCACTGCTCCCTATTAAGGGTTGATGTAGTGATGTTACATGGAATTATAAAACTGCGATCTTACCCGCTGCTCGGCCCCAGACAGTTCATGCTCCAGTGCTTCATGTGTACGCAGTTGTGCTTGAACACCCCGCAGGTCCCTTGCAATTTCATCAGGAATGCTTTTAAGTTTCTCCTGGAGAGACAGAAACAAAAGGCAAATGAAAAGAGGCTGAGTTCATTCTGTACTAAATCCTTCACCTCTACACTGTCCCGTCAAACACTCCCAAGGCAGGTACAGCACGGTTTAGATACAGAGTAAAGCTCGCTCTACACTGTCCCATCAAACACTCCCAGGGCAGGTACAGCACGGGTTAGATACAGAGTAAATCTCCCTCTACACTGTCCCATCAAACACCCCCAGGGCAGGTACAGCACGGGTTAAATACAGAGTAAAGCTCGCTCTACACTGTCCCATCAAACACCCGCAGGGCAGGTACAGCACGGGTTAGATACAGAGTAAAGCTCGCTCTACACTGTCCCATCAAACACCCCCAGGGCAGGTACAGCACGAATCAGAGACAGAATAAAGCTCCCTCTACACTGTCCCATCAAACACTCCCAGGGCAGGTACAGCACGGGTTAGATACAGAGTAAAGCTCCCTCTACACTGTCCCATCAAACACTCCCAGGGCAGGTACAGCACGGGTTAGATACAGAGTAAAGCTCCCTCTACACTGTCCTGTCAAACACTCCCAGGGCAGGTACAGCACGGGTTAGATACAGAGTAAAGCTCCCTCTACAGTGTTCCTTAAAAGTCATTCTGCGACTTCTCTGAGTGACAAGCATGATACAATACCAGCAGCTGCTGAATCAGGTGTATTTTTGGCCCACACACCCATTGGAAATGTGGTTAAGACTGTCACAGACAAGTGTGACCCATCCAGCAGATAGAGTCTAACGTCAGTCACTTGGACTGCAATACAATGCACGCTTCAGAGTTGAAAGGCACGTGTTTAAACCCCTGCAGCAGCCACATTTGCAGATTTCCCGAGATATTACTGTGGCAGATGGCAATGCTAAAAGCACCTACCTCGATGTGCGTAAGAGCGTCTGCCAGGTCTCGCCTGCACTTGTGAATTTCTTCCGCATCGCGGAGGCTTTGTCCACGGTTACTAGTCCGCTCCTGTAAAGTGCTCCATAACCCCCTGCAACAGTGGAAAACATTACTGCAGGTTATGGCCAAACCGGTATTGTTATGTCAATGACCTGCGGCAACGGAACATAGGAGATCTGACCGTCTACCACTCAGTCGTAGAACACCCTGCGATCCCCTCACTCACTCTCAGATACAACACCCTGCGATCCCCTCACTCACTCTCAGATACAACACCCTGCGATCCCCTCACTCACTCTCAGATACAACACCCTGCGATCCCCTCACTCACTCTCAGATACAACACCGTGCGATCCCCTCACTCTCAGATACAACACCCTGCGATCCCCTCACTCACTCTCAGATACAACACCCTGCGATCCCCTCACTCTCAGATACAACACCCTGCGATCCCCTCACTCACTCTCAGATACAACACCGTGCGATCCCCTCACTCTCAGATACAACACTCTGCGATCCCCTCACTCTCAGATACAACACCCTGCGATCCCCTCACTCACTCTCAGATACAACACCGTGCGATCCCCTCACTCTCAGATACAACACCCTGCGATCCCCTCACTCACTCTCAGATACAACACCCTGCGATCCCCTCACTCACTCTCAGATACAACACCGTGCGATCCCCTCACTCTCAGATACAACACCGTGCGATCCCCTCACTCTCAGATACAACACCCTGCGATCCCCTCACTCACTCTCAGATACAACACTCTGCGATCCCCTCACTCTCAGATACAACACCCTGCGATCCCCTCACTCTCAGATACAACACCCTGCGATCCCCTCACTCACTCTCAGATACAACACCCTGCGATCCCCTCACTCACTCTCAGATACAACACCCTGCGATCCCCTCACGCTCAGATACAACACCGTGCGATCTCCTCACTCACTCTCAGATACAACACCCTGCGATCCCCTCACTCACTCTCAGATACAACACCCTGCGATCCCCTCACTCACTCTCAGATACAACACCCTGCGATCCCCTCACTCACTCTCAGATACAACACCGTGCGATCCCCTCACTCTCAGATACAACACCCTGCGATCCCCTCACTCACTCTCAGATACAACACCCTGCGATCCCCTCACTCACTCTCAGATACAACACCCTGCGATCCCCTCACTCACTCTCAGATACAACACCCTGCGATCCCCTCACTCTCAGATACAACACTCTGCGATCCCCTCACTCTCAGATACAACACCCTGCGATCCCCTCACTCTCAGATACAACACCCTGCGATCCCCTCACTCACTCTCAGATACAACACCGTGCGATCCCCTCACTCTCAGATACAACACCCTGCGATCCCCTCACTCACTCTCAGATACAACACCCTGCGATCCCCTCACTCTCAGATACAACACATTGCGATCCCCTCACTCACTCTCAGATACAACACCCTGCGATCCCCTCACTCACTCTCAGATACAACACCCTGCGATCCCCTCGCTCACTCTCAGATACAACACCCTGCGATCCCCTCACTCTCAGATACAACACCCTGCGATCCCCTCACTCACTCTCAGATACAACACTCTGCGATCCCCTCACTCTCAGATACAACACCCTGCGATCCCCTCACTCACTCTCAGATACAACACTCTGCGATCCCCTCACTCTCAGATACAACACCCTGCGATCCCCTCACTCACTCTCAGATACAACACCCTGCGATCCCCTCACTCACTCTCAGATACAACACTCTGCGATCCCCTCACTCACTCTCAGATACAACACCCTGCGATCCCCTCACTCACTCTCAGATACAACACTCTGCGATCCCCTCACTCTCAGATACAACACCCTGCGATCCCCTCACTCACTCTCAGATACAGCACCCTGCGATCCCCTCACTCAGATACAACACCCTGCGATCCCCTCACTCACTCTCAGATACAGCACCCTGCGATCCCCTCACTCACTCTCAGATACAGCACCCTGCGATCCCCTCACTCTCAGATACATCGCCAGAAAATTAGACATTAAAATAATTCTTCATCTTTAACGTAACGTCACTACTCTACCTCAGCGCATCCTGTCTCTGCAAGATGTCCTGGGACTGGGGGTGGCCTTTGTCGACCAGCTTGTTCACGAGAGCCTGGCAACCATGGATCCTCTCTCCACCGGCCTCCACTTGGTGCTGGAAGGCTTTGAACAATGCCTGCAGGTGCTAACAAGACAAGAGCACACAGACACTTCAATCATGCAGTCACACTCCCTAATCTATACATCATATTAACTGCATCGCAGAGGAAAGGAGGTGATGTTAATGTACCCAGGGGCCCATGGGGCACTACAATCAACTGTATTGTCCCTTTACCTCGGAGGTTGAGCAGTGAGGAGTCTCCCAGCCGATCACTATCCAGACACTGCCACCGTGTGGGTGGCGAGAGGACTAGGCTCAGCGACTGCTCACGCGTGAAGAATGGCCATTTTACCCAAGAACCATGAACCTGTAACACCTTCTAAATGGAAAGGGATTGCAGGGGTAATACAGGCGGCCCTGGTCACAGAGCTCCATCTGTACAGCAGCATTGAGACCTGGAGCTGTGGAGTTGTCTCTACTAGAGACCATTGTCAAGGACAAAATTAATTCTCACTTGGAAAAGCATGGGTTAATAAGGGACAGCCAGCACGGATTTGTTCAAGGCAAATTGTGTCTGACTAACCTGATTGAGTTCTTTGATGAAGTAACAGAGAGGGTTGATGAAGGTGGTGCAGTACATGTTATATACATGGACTTTCAAAAGGCATTTGATAAAGTACCACATAACAGACTTATTCGGAAAATAGAAGCACGTGGTATTAAAAGGACATTGGTAACTTGGGTACGTAATTGGCTAAGGGACAGGAGGCAGAGAGTAGTGGTGAACGGATGTTTTTCTGACTGAAGGGAAGTATGCAGTTGGGGTCTCCTAGGGGTTGGTATTAGGACCACTGTTTGTCTTGTTATATATAAATGACCTGGACTTGAGTATAGGAGTACAATTTTGAAGTTTGCAGATGATACAAAACTTGGCAACGTAGTAAATAGTGAGCAGGATAGCAGCAGACTTCAGGAGGACATAGACAAACTGGTGAAATGGGCCGACACATGGCAGATGCAATTTAATAAGTGTAAAGTGATGCACTTTGGGAGAAACAACATGGAGAGGCAGTGTAATCGAAATAGTACCATTTTCAGGAGGTTGCAGAAACAGAGGGACCTGGGGGTGCACATTCACAAAACTTTGAAGGTGCCACGGCAAGTTGGGAAGGTGGTTAAGAAAATGCATGAGATACTTAGCTTTGTAAATAGGAGCACTGAATACAAAAGCAAGGAAGTCATGCTAAACCTTTACAAATCTCTGGTTGGGCCTCAGCTGGAGTATTGTGTACAATTCTGGACACCACACTTTAGGAAAGATGTCAAGGCCTTGGAGAGGATACAGAGGAGGTTTACCAGGGATGAGGGACTTCAGTTATGTAGAGATATTGGAGAAGTGGGGATTGTTCTCCTTAGAGCAGAGAAGGTTAAGGGGAGACCTAATAGAGGTATTCAAAATTATGAGGGGTTTTGATAGAGCAAGTAGGGAGAAACTATTTCCTCTCGTGGGTTGGTCACCAGAGGTCATCAATTTAAAATAATTGGCAAAACAACTAGAGGAGAAATGAGAACTTTTTCATGCAGACGGTTGTTAAGATCTGGAACACATTACACTCTTTTGGTCCGTGCCTTTTTCCTTTTTTTCTCTCTCTCCCCCCACGGCAGCTGTCTCTGATTCTGCCAGCATTTCACACCTTACCTTTTGTTTCTCAACCTGTCCCATTACCATCTCGTCTTGCCTTGAGCATCTCTCAATGTCTCTACTCACTAAAGACCATCCCTTTTGTTCTTTTATTCCTCCCCCCAGCCTCCCCCTTGCATTTTTATCTGTTTATTTCTTGCTCTCTCAGTTCCGACGAAGGGTTTCGACCTGAAACGTTAACTCTCTTTCTCTCTCCAAGGATGTTGCCTGGCCTGCTGAGTTTTTCCAGCGTTTTCTGTTGTTATACCTGAAAGGGTGGTGGAATCAGATTCCATAGGAACTTTTAAAAGGCAACTGGACACGTACTTGAAGAGAACTAATTTGCAGGGTTATGGGGAAAAAGTTGGGGTGCAAGACTAAATTGCACAGCTCTTTCAAAGAGCCGGCACAGGCGTGACGGCTGAATGGCCTCCTTCTGTGCTGTAAGATTCAATGATTATATTTGCTCAGCCCATCGCCTTCAGCTCATGGCTCATCACATCACTGGTGAATGTATCCTGAACCCAGAGATCACAAAGTGGATGTGAGCTGGGGCAGAGAGCGATGGGGGTGCAGTAGGTGTGAACTGGGGAGGGGGTGTGAGCTGGGGGAGGGGGTGTGAGCTGGGGGAGGGGGTGTGAGCTGGGGTGTGAGCTGGGGAGGGGGTGTGAGCTGGGGTGTGAGCTGGAGGAGGGGGTGTGAGCTGGGGGAGGGGGTGTGAGCTGGGGGAGGGGATGTGAGCTGGGGGAGGGGGTGTGAGCTGGGGGAGGGGGTGTGAGCTGGGGGAGGGGGTGTGAGCTGGGGGAGGGGGTGTGAGCTGGGGGAGGGGGTGTGAGCTGGGGGAGGGGGTGTGAGCTGGGGGAGGGGGTGTGAGCTGGGGGAGGGGGTGTGAGCTGGGGTGCGAGCTGGGCAGGGGGTGCGAGCTGGGCAGGGGGTGCGAGCTGGGCAGGGGGTGCGAGCTGGGCAGGGGGTGCGAGCTGGGCAGGGGGTGCGAGCTGGGGAGAGAGCAGGAGGGGGTTGCAGAGGCGTTGGGATGAGGCTTTGGATGGTGAGTCTATGGCATTTTGCAAGGGCTGAGTTGATGTATGAGCTGGACGTAGTGTGGGATTGGATTGTGGCAGCAGAGTTTGAATGATTTGCGGCTCCTGTAGGGTGAAGCTCAGGAGGATGGATAGGTGCGCATTAAAAACTTGAACCTAGAGGTAACAGAGACATAGTTGAGTATTTCAGCGATGGTGGGGATGATGTCGAGTTAGACACGGACAATATTTCAGAGGTCAGAAAAGTAACCTACATGATGGGGAGTTGAAGCTTTCCCTTTACTGGCTGTTCATAGCGTCAGTGGTGAGAATTCTGGAATTCCCTCCCTAAACCTCTCCGCCTCTCTACCTCCTTTAAGACTGTCCTTAAAACCCACCTCTTTGACCAAGCTTTTAGTCATCTGCCCTAACATCTCCTTACATGGTTTGGTGTCAATTTTTTGTGATAACACTCCTGTGAAGCACCTTGGGATGTTTTATTATGTTAAAGGTGCAATATAAATATAAATTGTTGTTGAGGGAGTTGTGAATAGGGTTACTGTTACAGAAAGGAAGTAACATCAGTCATGGGGCCAGGCAGGAGATTCATGTCTGCAGAGAACAGTTAAGGGCATCATTACCAGCACGTGTTGATAATCATTCCCGTAATCCTCGGAGCTGGCGGTTTGCAACTGCTGTGTGATCCACGCTTCAAGTTCCCCCATTTCCCGCAGGTACTCATGGAATCCCAACGTTTCTTCCAACTTCTGCATCCTGGGAATTAAAAACATTTGCCATCAAATTAGCCTCACGCCTTCAAACACGCACTTATTCCAGACACCAAGACTCCACATGGTGCCCCTGTACACACAGCATTGATTGACACATATACAATCTTGTACAAATCTCTCTCACACACAAACACACACACACAATGCTTCTGTGTACAAATCATAGAACGGAGGTGTACATGGACAAATCACATTTCTTAAATCTCTCTGGAGGGTGATACAGAGGAGATAGTCACTAACTCAGGATTAACCATGTATTCAGTGTATTTAATCAGAACTGTGATCACTGCTTAACACCCATTGTTTCTAACTGTTATAAAAGGGCAACACTTCAAAGCTGATAACCCAGCTTCCAGTCAAGATAGGAGCCATGAAAGTGAGGCGAGGCTCAGAGTAAATTAAGCTCCCAGTCCATGTACCTGACAATCGAACGCTCTTGCAGTTCCTTCAACCGCTTACGAATCTGCTCCTGAGGCTCATCCACCATGTCGAATGTGATGAGCCCTCTGAGCGGAAGGTCCTGGGCAATCCGGTGTAGCTCCTCCGCGAGGCCATAGTAATTCTGGATCTGCCGCTCCAGAGCCTAAAGAAGATTGGGCAGATTAAAGAGTGCGACAGACACCTCCCGTCATCCACATTGTACAGTGAAATGTAGCAACACCCAGCAGAGGCTCCACCATCGTGCAGGAGGCGAACTCGGTGCCTGGTGACAGATCTCACCCCCTTCATGTGGAGCGCACTGTCTGGTGCAGGCACCCAGGGGCTGGGATGTATTGGGTCGTTTTCTGAGCACATGGAAAACCCTCGCTTGTTAGCACCACACAGAGACAAAGGACCAAAGTAGGGCAGTCAGCATCTGAAAGAGAAAGACAGGCCGATGTTTGGGGGAGCGGCCATTCACCAGGGGCTGCAGCCAAAACATGAACCCATCTTTCCTCCGTCAGGTGCTGACTGACCTGCTCTGCATTGCCAGCACTCACACTTTTTCTTCATATCTGCACAGTGGTTGCGGCTATGCTTTTATAAATACAATGTAAGGAACCATTTACGCCTCTCTTTTTTTTTTAAACCATGACGGGCAGTGACTGCCCCTACAATCGAATCCCATGGTTTGAGATGCAGAGCTATCGAATGTTATCTTCTACTCCAGCCCATGTTCTTTGTGCTTATTGTACCTTGTTTACTTCACACAGCAATTATTTTCTGAAATCTATATAGGAACACAGGAACAGGAGGAGGCCATTCAGCCCCTTGAGCCTGTTCCGCCATTCAATGAGATCATGGCTGATCTGTATCCTAATGCCATTTCCCGCCTTGGCTCCATATCCCTTAATACCCGTGGCTAGCAAAAATCTATTGATCTCAGATTTAAAATTATTAATTGAGCTAGCATCTACTGTTTTTTGTGGGAGAGAGTTCCATCCTTTGCGTGAAGAAGTGTTTCCTAACTTCTCTCCTGAATGGCCTGCCTCTGATTTTAAGGTTATGTCCACTTGTCCTAGACTTCCCCATCAGCCGAAAAAGTTTCTCTCTATCTACCCTATCAATTCCTTTCAAAATCCTAAAAACCTCAATCAAATCACCCCTTAGCCTTCTATATTCCAGGGAATACAAGCCTAGTCTACGTAATCTCTCCTCATAATCTAACCTTTGGAGCCCTGGTAATATTCTGGTGAATCTACACTGTACTCCTTCCAAGGTGTGGTGCCCAGAACTGTACACAGTACTCCAGATGTGGTCTAACCAGGGCTTTGTACAGCTGCAGAGAAGATTTCAACTGCAACTGAAAAAACCCCCTACATGGGATCTTCTCCCAGTATCACTGTGCATCACTGACTGTATCTCTACTGATGTTAATCCAGCTCCCTCACACTGTCACTCAGTAACCCCTCCCTCTACGCCCAGTGTTACTGATTGTAAACCCCCTGTCCTTGCAAACTACTGCCTCATCAACAACCTCTCTTTCCTCTCCAAAGACCTTGAATGTGTTGTCGCCTCCCAAATCCATGCCCATCTTTGCCGCTACTCCATGTTTAAACCTCTCTAATCAGGTTTCTGCCCCGCCACGGCACTGAGACAGCCATTTCAAAGTCACAAATAACATCCTATGTGACTGTGTCTGTGGTAAACTATCCCTCCTCATCCTTCTCGACCTGTCTGCAGCCTTTGACACGGTTGACCACACCATCCTCCTCCAATGCCTCTCCTCTGTCATCAGCTGGGCGGGACTGCACTCGCTTGACTCCATTCCAACTATCTAGTCGTATCTCCAGCAATGGCTTCTCTTCCCACCCCCGCATTGTTACCTTTGGAGACCCCCAAGGATCTATCTTTCGCCCTCTCTTCTTCCTCATTTATGTGCTGCCCCTCGGCGACATCGTTCACGGGGTCAGCTACCACACGCACGCTGACGACACCCAACTCTACCTGTCCACCATCTCTGTTTTGTCAGACTGCTTATCCGACATCCAGTCTTGGATGAGCCATAATTTCCTTCAGTTACATGTGGGAAGCCCAAAGCCATTGTCTTTGACTCCCACCACAAACTCCATACCCTCGCCACTGATTTCACTCCCTTCTCAAACTACTGTCTCAGGTTGAACCAGACCGTTGGCAACCTCAGCATCCTATTTGACCCTGAGCTGAGCTTCTGACATGGTGCAAGAAATGTTCCCCTTATTCCATGCGCTGTTCATTTTAATATCACACGACTTTTTGTGGTTGCACAATGGGCACATGAACTGTATTTCAAGCATCCCAAGTACTTTCTTCTTGGTGGGAGGCTTTCTCTTCGATTTCTTGCACCCCACTGCAACTTCTCAAGGGTTCCCCAAGTCCTTCCAAGTTACTTTTGATGTAAAAGGTCAGCTCCAGATGGGAGTATCAGCAGCTTGCAGCTGTCATGTTTATACAAGTACAATCTAGTTCCTTCATCATCTTATAAACCTCAATCAGATCACTCCTAAGACAACGCTTCTCTAAAGTGCAGAGTCACTGCTATTTTAGCCTATCTTGATAACTAAGATGAGAAGAGAAAAGAGATATAGGCAGAAACCAGAGAAAGAACATAAGGGGCAGAGACAGGGAAGAGAGATTGAATCCTCCAACTTCCTGTGAGCAACACCACAGGAGACCCACTGCAGCTAACAAATAAACTGTACAGAGACTGCACGTTGGAGAGTTCTGATATTTACTTCCTGCTTTGTTGCATTTACTCTACAATTAGTTTGAACGGGTTCTCTCTGGTTGTATATTTAAGCAAAGCATGTGGATAATTAATGCCATGATTAGACAAGATGTAACGATTCCGAGAGACACTTTCAGTAACATTGGAGATTACACCTACCTTATGGTTCTTGATCAGCTTCAGAGTGATGGCTTCATTCTTCCCGTAATCTTCACTTGAGACAAGCTGAAGCTTTTCTGCTGCCCAGGCTTCTAGCTCTGAAGCATCTGCGAGGAACTAAATTAAAACTCAGCTATTAGTTATTGTCATTAGGAACTAAATTAAAACTCAGCTATCAGTTATTGTCATTAGGAACTATATCTGCAGTGGGGAGAGAGGTATATTTGCGGTGGGGAGGGAGGTGTATCTGCTGCAGGGGAGTGTACATTGGCTGCGGTGGGGAGGGAGGTATATTTGCGGTGGGGAGTGTATATTGGCTGCGGTGGGGAGGGAGGTATATTTGCGGTGGGGAGTGTATATTGGCTGCGGTGGGGAGGGAGGTCTATCTGCACCATAGCCAGACATGTGGAAAATGGAACCCCAGCATCCATAGCCCTCCTAATAAATATCATGGAATGTGCTGATCAATTGGCATTCCCATTTTCCAAAGTTCCAAGGAGCGATGTCTGTCAAAGCACACTCATCGGGGAGGAATCTGTTTCCAAAGAAACGCTCTCCGCTAACAGTTCAGGCTGTAGATAGACGGTTAAAGGTAACCAGATGCAATTTGGCAAAGTGTGTGCCACGATATCCGTGAATTAGTGTCCTATCACTATCCCTGTGTACAGAATGGTCCAGATTTATTACAGAGCACTTTACTTCACTCCACTGGGCTCCGCAGTGCCTTTTCCTGATCACCTCCTGCATAGTGGAAGTACTTGACCAGTGCCCCTCACAGGTTGGAAACCGCGAAAGGACAATCCAACACTGGATGTGAGTGGCCCTGACTGTTTTCTACCAGGATACGCATCCATATCCAGCACCCGTGCATTCATACAGGGGCTAACTGCCCCAGTCACACGTATCCCATCACACTCTGCTCTCCATGCCCTGAACCTACCTGGTGGAACCGCACTGAGTGCTGTAGTTTTTTGCTCCTGTCGTCGCAGGCCCACTCCAGCGCCTCCCAGCTGGTCTGCAGCTCCTTGCACTTGCCCTCAATGCCCTGGGCCATATGGTGCTGGGAGCTGATCATACGCCTGCCGATCTCCAGCACCTTCTGGACCTGCTGCTTGTGAGTGTTCACTTCAACCAGCAGCTCCTGCACCAGGGAGAAGGTTCATGGTTACTGAAAGACCCAATAGCAAGCCTCCAGGAGAGGTAAGTAGGGGGATGGGGATGGGGAGAGGAAGGGAGAGAGAGGAGGGAGGAAGGAAAAGGTGAGAATATACCATCCCCATTCCAGGATCCCATTACACAGCATGTTACTACACCGACCCACATCCCAGCATCCAATCATATAGCATAATACTGTACCGATCCCATCCTAGCATCCAATCATTTGGCACAATACTGTACCCACCCCCATCCTAGTGTCCAATCGTTTGGCGCAATACTGTACCGCTCCCCCCCCACTCTCAGCACCCAATCATATAGCACAATACTATACCGACCCCACTATCCCAGCACCCAAACATATTACACAATACTGTACCGACCCACCCACCATCCAATCATATAGCTCAATACTGTACCCATTACACAGCACGTTACTGTCCAGCTGTGTTGAACTTTAATTTTTGAGGAATACATCCAGAGGTGTGCATCCCAACAGCTGCAGGACCCGAGCATTAAAAGTCCTCCAACCTCCGAACATCGGGTCCCAGAGCCAAGACCCTGGTCTGCAAGAATATCCAAACTCGCCTGACAAACTGGGTCCAGCAGCAGCACCTGCCTGACATCAGCCCGAGTCCCCAGGAGCGGGGTCAGCCTAACAGAGGAATGAGCCCTACCTTCTGCTTCTGCAGCAGGCTCTGTGCCGTGTCCAGAGACTTGCCGCAGTTGCTTGACGTGGCACTTGGCATGCGCTCAGCGATCCACTTCAACTCCAGGTCACTGTAGTGGTAGAACTCGTACAGAGCCACTGTCGCTTCCAGAACTTTCCTTCTCTGTTCCAGGGGGGTCTGGAGAGATTCAAACCTGTGAAGGGAGGAGAGACGGAATAGTCATTGAACTTTGAAACAATTGATCTTTTGACCCAGGACGCAGAACCATCCTATGTTGGAACAGAATCCACGTCCACTGTTCAAAACCAATGGCATTTAGTTTAACAATGGAATCGGAATTTCAGACAGGAGTCGGATATCTAGGTCCCTTGCTTTTTGTGGTATATATCAATGATCTAGACTTGAATATAGGGGGTATGATTAAGAAGTTTGCAGATGATACTAAAATCGGCTGTGTGGTTGATACTGAAGAAGGAAGCTGTAGACTGCAGGAAGATATCAATAAATTGGTCAGGTGGGCAGAACAGTGGCAAATGGAATTCAATCCGGAGAAGTGTGAGGTAATGCATTTGGGGAGGGCTAACAAGGAAAGGGAATACACATTAAATGGTAGGACACTGAGTAGTGTAGAGGAACAAAGGGACCTTGGAGTGCATGTCCACAGATCCCTGAAGGTAGCAGGCCAGGTAGATAAAGTGGTTAAGAAGGCATACGGAATGCTTGCCTTTATTAGCCGTGGCATAGAATACAAGAGCAGGGGGGTTATGCTTCAACTGTATAAAACATTAGTTAGGCCTCAGCTAGAGTACTGCGTGCAGTTCTGGTCACCACATTACAGGAAAGATATGATTGCACTAGAGAGGGTACAGAGGAGATTTACAAGGATGTTGCCGGGAGTAGAGAATCTTAGCTATGAGGAAAGACTGGATAGGCTGGGTTTGTTTTCCTTGGAACAGAGGAGGCTGAGGGGAGACCTTATCGAGGTGTATAAAATTATGAGGGGCATAGATAAAGTGGATAGAGAGGTCCTATTTCCCTTAGCAGAGGGGTCAAAAACCAGGGGGCACAGATTTAAAGTAATTGGTGGAAGGTTTAGAGAGGATTTGAGGGGAAATTTCTTCACCCAGAGGGTTGTGGGGGTCTGGAACTCACTGCCTAAAAGGGTGGTAGAGGCAGGAACCCTAACCACATTTAAAAAGTACTTGGATGTGCACTTGGGATGCTGTAACCTGCAGGGCTACGGACCAAGAGCTGGGAAGTGGGATTAGGCTAGATAGCTCTTTGTTGACCGGCGCGGACACGATGGGCCAAAATGGCCTCCTACCGTGCTGTAACTTTCTATGATTCTATGATATCAAGCTGGGAACGGACTTTATCCATCAGTGAGTGGAGGTGTTGGTGATGGGAAGCCCATGATGGGGTGCAGGGAGTGATTTCCCAAAGTTGCACCTTCCAGACCTTAGCTGGTCATCACAAGAGCCTTTAAGGGGAAGTGCGTATTTGCCGGCCGTCAGTGATTGCTCCCCCAGTTCTCTACTCTACTCCACCACCCCCAAGTTCAAGCACCAGTCTCCTATTCACCTCCACTCCCCCCAGTCCAAGCACCAGTCCCCCATTCCCCTCCACTCCCCCCAGTCCCCCATTCTGTCCACTCCCCCAGTCCAAGCACCAGTCCCCCATTCCCCTCCACTCCCCCAGTCCAAGCACCAGTCCCCCATTCACCTCCACTCCCCCAGTCCAAGCACCAGTCCCCCATTCCCCTCCACTCCCCCAGTCCAAGCACCAGTCCCCCATTCACCTCCACTCCCCCAGTCCAAGCACCAGTCCCCCATTCCCCTCCACTCCCGCCAGTCCAAGCACCAGTCCCCCATTCCCCTCCACTCCCCCCAGTCCAAGCACCAGTCCCCCATTCACCTCCACTCCCCCAGTCCAAGCACCAATTCCCCATTCCCCTCCACTCCCCCCAGTCCCCCATTCCCCTCCACTCCCCCAGTCCAAACACCAGTCCCCCATTCCCCTCCTCTCTCCCCCCAGTCCAAGCACCAATCCCCCATTCCCCTCCACTCCCCCCAGTCCCCCATTCCCCTCCACTCCCCCCAGTCCAAGCACCAATCCCCCATTCCCCTCCACTCCCCCCAGTCCAAGCACCAATCCCCCATTCCCCTCCACTCCCCCCAGTCCAAGCACCAGTCCCCCATTCCCCTCCACTCCCCCCAGTCCAAGCACCAATCCCCCATTCTGTCCACTCCCCCAGTCCAAGCACCAGTCCCCCATTCCCCTCCACTCCCCCAGTCCAAACACCAGTCCCCCATTCTGTCCACTCCCCCAGTCCAAGCACCAGTCCCCCATTCCCCTCCACTCCCCCCAGTCCAAGCACCAAAGGGAATGGTAGCGTCATGATAATGTCACTGAGCTAGTAATCCAGAGGCCTGTACTAATGATCCAGAGACGTGAGTTCAAATCCCACCACGGCAGCTGGGCAATTTAAATTCAGTTAATTAAATAAATCTGGAATAATTACTAGTATCAGTAATGGTAACCATGAAACTATCGGTTTGTCGTAAAATCCCATCTGGTTCACCAATGTCATTTAGGGAAGGAAATCTGCCGTCCTTACCAGGCCTATATGTGACTCCAGACCCACAGCAATGTGGTTGACCCTTAACTGCCCTCTGAAATGGCCGAGCAAGCCACTCAGTTGTAACAAACCACTACGAAAAACAATAAGAATAAAACCGGACAGACCACCCGGCATCGACCTCGGCACCAGCTACAGACACGGCAACGGCACACCCAGCCCAGTCGACCCTGCTACGTCCTCCTCACTAACATCTGGGGACTTGTGCCAAAATTGGGAGAGCTGTCCCACAGACTAGTCAAGCAATAGCCTGACATAGTCATACTCACAGGATCATACCTTTCAGCCAATGTCCCAAACTCCTCCATCACCATCCCTAGGCATGTCCTGTCCCACCGACAAGACAGACCCACCAGGGGTGGCGGCACAGTGGTATACAGTCGGGAAGTCTCATGGCTCCAGGTCAAGCATGGGCAAGGAAACCTCCTGCTGATTACCACCTATCGCCCTCAGCTGATGAATCAGTACTCCTCCATGTTGAACACCACTTGGGAAGGAGCACTGAGAGTAGCAAGGGCACAGAATGTACTCTGGGTGGGGGACTTCAATGTCTATCACCAAGAGTAGCTCGGTAGCACCACTACTGAACAAGCTGGCCCAGTCCTGAAGGACATAACTGCGAGTCTGGGCCTGCGACAGGTGGAGAGAGAACCAACACCAGGGAAAAACCTACTTGACCTCGTCCTCACCAACCTGTCACAGATGCATCTGTCCATGACGGTATTGGTAGCAGTGACGACCGCACAGTCATTGTGGAGACGAAGTTCTGTCTTCACACTGATGACACCCTACATCACGTTATGTGGCACTACCACCGTGCTAAATGGGTTAGATTCAGAACAGATCTAGCAGCTCAAAACTGGGCATCCATGAGGCGCTGTGAGCCATCAGCAGCAGCAGAATTGTATTCTACCACAATCTGTAACTTCATGGCCCGACATATCCCTCACTCTACCATTACCATAAAACCAGGGGACCAACCCTGGTTCAATAAGGAGTGTAGAAGAGCATGCCAGGAGCAGCACCAGGCGTACCTAAAAATGAGGTGCCAACCTGGGGACGCTGCAACACAGGACTACATGCATGCTAAAAAGTGGAAGCAGCATGCTATAGACAGGGCTAAGCAATCCCACAATCAACGAATCAGATCAAAGCCCTGCAGTCCTGCCACATCCAGTCGTGAATGGTGGTGGACCATTAAACAACTAACTGGAGGAGGAGGCTCCATGAATATCCCCATCATCAATGATGGTGGAGCCCAGCACATGAGTGCAAAAGACAAGGCTGAAGCGTTTGCGACCATCTTCAGCCAGAAGTGATGAGTGGATGATCCATATCGGCCTCCTCCTGAGGTCCCCACCACCACAGAAGCCAGTCTTCAGCCAATTCGGTTCACTCCACGTGATCTCAAGAAATGGCTGAGCGCACTGGATACAGCAAAGGCTATGGGCCCCGACAATATCCTGGCTATCGTGCTGAAGACTTGTGCTCCAGAACTAGTCACGTCTCTAGCCAAGCTGTTCCAGTACACTGGCATCTATCCGACAATGTGGAAAACTGCCCAGGTATGTCCTGTCCACAAAAAGCAGGACAAATCCAGCCCGACCAATTACCGCCCCATCAGTCTACTCTCAATCATCAGCAAAGTGATGGAAGGTGTTGTCGACAGTGCTATCAAGCGGTACTTACTCACCAATAACCTGCTCACTGATGCCCAGTTTGGGTTCCGCCAAGACCACTCGGCCATCGACCTCATTACAGCCTTGGTCCAAACATGGACAAAGGAGCTGAATTCCAGAGGTGAGGTGAGAGTGACTGCCCTTGACATCAAGACAGCATTTGACCGAGTCTGGCATCAAGGAGCCCCAGTAAAACTAAGTCAATGGGAATCGGGGGGGAAAACGCTCCACTGGCTGGAGTCATACCTAGCACAAAGGAAGATGGTTGTGGTAGTTGAAGGTCAATCATCACAGCCCCAGGACATCGCTGCAGGAGTTCCTCAGGGCAGTGTCCTAGGCCCAACCATCTTCAGCTGCTTCATCAATGACCTTCCCACCATCATAAGGTCAGATGTGGGGATGTTCGCTGATGACTGCGCAGTGTCCTCAGATAATGAAGCAGTCCATGCCCGCATGCAACAAGACCTGGACGACATTCAGACTTGGGCTGATAAGTGGCAGGTAACATTCGCGCCACACAAGTGCCAGGCAATGACTATCTCCAACAAGCGAGAGTCTAACTACCTCCCTTTGACATTCAACGGCATTACCATCGCTGAATCCCCCACCATTGACCAGAAACTTAACTGGACCAGCCACACAAATACTGCGGCAACAAGAGCAGGTCAGAGGCTAGATATTCTGCAGCGAGTGTCTCACCTCCTGACTCCCATAAGCCTTTCCACCATCTACAAGGCACAAGTAAGGAGTGTGATGGAATACTCTCCACTTGCCTGGATGAGTGCAGCTCCAACAACAGTCAAGAAGCTCGACACCATCCAGGACAAAGCAGCCCGCTTAATTGGCACCCCATCCACCACCTTAAACATTCACTCCCTCCACCACCGGCGTACCGTGGCTGCAGTGTGTACCATCTACAAGATGCAATGCAGGAACTCGCCAAGGCTTCTTCGGCAGCACCTCCCAAACCCGCGACCTCTTCCACCTAGAAGGACAAGGGCAGTAGGCGCATGGGAACACCCACCTCCAAGTTCCCCTGCAAGTCACACACCATCCTGACTTAGAAGTATATCGCCGATCCTTCATCGTCGCTGGGTCAAAATCCTGGGACTCCCTCCCTAACAGTACTATGGGAGTACCTTCACCACACGGACTGCAGCGGTTCAAGGCGGTGGCTCACCACCACCTTCTCAAGGGCAATTACGGATGGGCAATAAATGCTGGCCTTGCCAGCGACGCCCAAATCCCATAAACGAATTTAAAAAAAATTCCCCCAATCCCCTCCACTTCCCCCCAGTCCGAACACCAGTCTCCCCATTCCCCTCCACTCCCCCGCCCCCCCCCCCCCCCCCCGCCACGCCAAGCACCAGTCTCACCATTTCAGATGTTTCTGAGTCTGTTCCAGTATCCTCTGTGAGTCAAAGTGATCTGTCGCCACCTTCCTGGCGCGGTTTACAATGCCGTTCATTTTCTCTGCGAGTTCGCGCATGTCGCCCTCCAGCCACTTGTGTTCCTTCAGCAGAAGTCTGCTGAACCGCAGGTCATGACCCGTGTCATTGTTTTGGAGCATCTTCTCAATCCGTTCAAGCTTTGCTTTGGCATCCTAGAAGAATAGACAGAAAGACAGAGAGTGTATCAGGAAATACAATCGCAGTTAAAACCTGTATCATAAGATTTAGTGTCAGACAGACCTTGCACCGCAGTATGCAGCACAATCAATCTCCCACAAGACACAGAATGGGTTTTGTTCATTGTAGCTGGTTTACAAGATACTTTAAATTTATGGCTCCTCTTCCACTGGATCACCAAAGTGATCTAACCTCAGTGCACGATTTAAGGTGTTGAATTTTCATGGAAACAGTAGGAACCGTGCAGTCTGGGGTGGTGTCAGCCTGAATTAGGCACATTCCACAGAGTCCCAACTTCTGGGTCAAGGCTCATTGATATGGGGAGCAAGCTCCCAAGTTGATTTGAGCCCAATGCTAGGAACTTGCACAGTTGGTGTAATGGATGAGGCTTCCTGCGCAGGCCAGCTTAGCTCAGTGGGTAGCACTCTCATCTGAGCCAGAAGGTCGTGGGTTCAACTCCCACTCCAGAGATTTGAGCACATAATCCAGGCAGACAATCGCAGTGTAGTACTGAGGGAGTGCTGCACTGTCAGAGGGGCAGTACTGAGGGAGTGCTGCACTGTCAGAGGGGCAGTACTGAGGGACTGCTGCACTGTCGGAGGGGCAGTACTGAGGGAGTGCTGCACTGTCAGAGGGGCAGTACTGAGGGAGCGCTGCACTGTCGGAGGGGCAGTACTGAGGGAGCACTGCACTGTTGGAGTGGCAGTACTGAGGGATTACTGCACTGTTGGAGTGGCAGTACTGAGGGATTGCTGCACTGTTGGAGAGGCAGTACTGAGGGAGTGCTGCACTGTCAGAGGGGCAGTACTGAGGGAGCACTGCACTGTTGCAGTGGCAGTACTGAGGGAGTGCTGTAACTGTTGTAGGAGCCGTCTTTCGGATGAGATGTTAAACCGAGGCCCCGTCTCCCCTCTCAGGTGGATGTAAAAGATCCCACGGCCCTATTCAAAGAACAGCAGGGGAGTTCTACCGGGGTCCTGGCCAATATTTATCCCTCAACCAAGAACACTAAAAAAAAGGTTTCTGGCACCATTCAAAAGTACGTCATTGGCTGGAATGCGCTTTGGGACATCCTGAGGTCGTGAAAATACACACTCTGACTTTCCATACACACTGTGAAGCACAACACCACGGCCACATATACAGCTATGTAAGTAATGGAATGAATGTGACACAAGCAAAATTCTAAAAACATATAAAACATATAAAAGCAGATTGTAAGAGCTTCTACAAGTATGTAAAAAGGAAGAGTAGCAAAAGTAAACGTTAGTCCCTTAGAGGCTGAGACAGGAGAAATTATTATGGGGAATTAGGAAATGGCAGAAACGTTAACCAAATATTTTGTATCTATCTTCACAGTAGAAGGCACAAAAAGCATACCAAAAATGGTGGGGAACCAAGGGTCTAATGAGGGTGAGGAACTTAACGTAATTAATATAAGTAGAGAAAATGTATTAGAGAAACTAATGGGACTAAAAGCCGATAAATCCCCTGGACCTGATGGCCTACATCCTAGGGTTCTAAAAGAAGTGGCTGAAGAGATAGTGGGTGCATTAGTTTTGATCTTCCAAAATTTCCTATATTCTAGAATGGTCCCAGCGGATTGTAAGGTAGCAAATGTAACACCGCTATTCAAGAAAGGAGGGAGAGAGAAAACAGGGAACTACAGGCCAGTTAGCCTGACATCAGTCGTCGGGAAAATGCTGGAATCCATTGTTAAGGAAGTGATATCAGGGCACTTAGAAAAATCATAACATGATTAGGCAGAGTCAACATGGTTTTATGAAAGGGAAATCGTGTTTGACAAATTTATTAGAGTTTTTTGAGGATGTAACTAGCAGGGTAGATAAAGGGGAACCAGTGGATGTAGTATATTTGGATTTCCAAAAGGCATTCGATAAGGTGCCACATAAAAGGTTATTACACAAGATTAGGGCTCATGGGGTTGGGGGTAAAATAGTAGCATGGCTAGAGGATTGGTTAACGGACAGAAAACAGAGAGTAGGGATAAACGGTTCTTTTTCACGTTGGCAGGCTGTAACTAGTGGGGTGCAGCAAGGATCAGGCCTCAGTTATTTACAATCTATATTGATGACCTAGATGAAGGGACCGAGTGTAATGTATCCAAGTTTGCTGACGATACAAAGCTAGGTGGGACAGTAAGCTGTGAGGGGAACACAAAGAGTCTGCAAAGGGATGTAGATAGACTAAGTGAGTGAGCAGTAAGTTGGCAGATGCAGTATAATGTAGGGAAATGTAAGGTTATTCACTTTGGTAGGAAGAATAGAAAAACAGAATATTTTTTAAATGGTGAGAAACTTTCAAATGTTGGTGTTCAGAGAGATTTGGGTGTCCTCGTGCAAGAAACACAGAAAGCTAGCATGCAGGTACAGCAAGCAATAAGGAAGGCAAATGGCAAGTTGGCCTTTATTGCAAGGGGGTTGGAGTATAAGAGTAAGGAAGTCTTGCTACAATCGTACAGGGCCTTGGTGAGACCACACCTGGAGTATTGTGCACAGTTTTGGTCTCCTTATCTAAGGAAGGATATACTTGCCTTGGAGGCGGTGCAACGAAGGCTCACTAGATTGATTCCTGGGATGTGAGGGCTGTCCTATGATGAGAGATTGTGTAGAATGGGTCTATACTCTCTGGAGTTTAGAAGAATGAGAGGTGATCTCATTGAAACATACAAGATTCTGAAGGGGATTGACAGAGTAGATGCTGAGAGGTTGTTTCCCCTGGCTGGAGTGTCTAGAACTAGGGGGCATAGTCTCAGGATAAGTTGTAGGCCATTTAAGACTGAGATGAGGAGGAATTTCTTCACTCAGAGGGTTGTGAATCTTTGGAATTCTCTGCCTCAGAGGGCTGTGGATGCTGAGTCTTTGAGCATATTCAAGGCTGAGATAGATAGATTTTTGGACTCTAGGGGAATCAAGGGATATGGAGATCGGGCGGGAAAGTGGAGTTGAGGTCGATGATCAGCCATGATCTTATTGAATGGTGGAGCAGGCTCGAGGGGCCGTATGGCCTACTGCTGCTCTTATTTCTTATGTTCTTATGTTCTAACACTGCTCTTCTGTTTCTATAGGTATCTCATATGGACCAACCGAAAGGAAGACAACTCCTCACTCGTCATAAACCCTAGCACGGGTACATTCACCCTGGGAGACAGTGCCCAATACTGGCCATGGGTACAGTACCCGTGACCGCACATTAAACACTCCCGCTCACACTGTCTGAAAGGATAGGTGCCCACCTGCAGTAGCTCCATGAGCTGCTCCTGTTGTCCGGCTTGCCTCATTTTCTCCCCACGCTCCATCATCTTATCGCGGAGCTCCGTCCACTTCTCCCTTAACACCACAAGTCGGGATTTGATGTCGTCCTTGGCATAATGGTTCTCCTGGATGAGATTCTTTCCTGTCTAATGGTGAAAACACAAACCATGGCTGAGATACAATACTAACATACGCAGTAACACACGCGTCACTAAATATTTCAATCACTGTCATACAAGACAATTTTACAACAACTCTCGGAGTGAAAAAGTTTCTCCTCATCCCCTCTCGATATTTTACCAATGAGTTTAAATCTATGACCTCTGGTTATTGACCCACTTGCCAGAGGGAACAGTTTTCCCTATCTACTCTATCAAAACCTCTCATTATCTTGAAAACCTCCATTATGTCACCTCTTAACCTTCTCTGTTTTCCAACCTCTCCTCATAACTGAAGTCCCTCATCCCTGGTAACATCCTGGTAAACCTCCTCTGTACCCTTTCTAATGCCTTTACATCTGTCCTGAAGTGTAGTTCCCAGAATTGTCCACAATACACCAGCTGTGGTCTAATCAGTGATTTTTAAAGTTCTAACATGTTCGCTTTGCTTTTATATTCTATGGGGGGAATTTTAATCCCTAAAAACGGGTGTGTTTGGGTCGAGTGGGATGTTTAAATGTTAAAAATCCCGAACCCAAACCAACCCACCTCGAACCTGCCCACTTCCGGTTTTAATGGAGGAGGGACGGGAGGTGGGCAACCAACCCGCTCTCAGGAGATGGGTCGCTCATTTAAATATTTTAATCAGGCTGCGTGCCTCACATTTTTTTCTTCATTTTAGGTTAACCCTGGCTGGCCGGCTGGCTGGGCTTCCCGAACCACGGGAAACCCGGCAGCTAAAGGGAGGCCAGGACTACTGGATCCCCCTGGTCTTTCCAATCTCCACCATTCCCAACCCTTACCCCGCCCCCCACTCCCGGTCTCCAATCTTCCTCGCGCTCCACCGGCCTTTCCGATTCCTTGCTCCCTCCTCTCCACTCCCCGGCTGAGGCCTCCAGTCCCTCCCTCCTTCCTTTCCGCTCCCCGGCTGCAGCCTGGTGCTGAAGGCCTACCTGCCCGACAGGCTGCCGCCAGGAAATGGAGGCAAAAAATGTTAATCAGGTCCTGCCGAGGAAAACCCATTCTTCCGTGTTTCCCAGCCGCAAAACAGTCCCCCCGCTCCCTCTCCGCGTAAACATCGGGGCCTATACTTCTATTTAAAAACCCAAGTCACCCATATGCTTTTTTAACCACCTTATCAACTTGCCCTGCCACCTTTAAGGATTTGTGTATATGGACACCAAGGTCTCTCTGTTCATCTACACTTATAAAAATCGTGCCATTTATAGTATACTGTTTTTCCATATTAGTCCTCCCAAAGTGCATCACTTCACAGTTGTCCACATTGAACTCCATCTGCCATGCTTCTGCCCATTTCACCATCCTACCTATGTCGACCTGAAGTCATCACTATATACTACTTTACCAAGTTTCGTATCATCTGCAAACTTTATAATGCTGCTCCCTACACCCGAGTCTAGGTCGTTTATAAAAATTGAAAAGAGTAATGGACCAAAAACTGACCCTTGGGAACACCACTGCAAACCTCCTCCCAGTCTGAAAAACATTCATCCACCACCACCACACTCTGCTTCCTGCTAATGAGCCAATTTCATATCCATACCACCACTTTCCCTTTAATTCCATGGGCTTCCATCTTCTTAATAAGCCTCCTGTGTGGCACTTTTTCAAATGCCTTCCGAAAGTCCATATTATACAACATCTACTGCACTACCTTGACCAACCTTCTCAGAACATAAGAATTAGGGGCAAGAGTAGGCCATACGACCCCTCAAGCCTGCTCTGCCATTCAATAAGATCATGGCTGATCTTCGACCTCAACTCCACTTTCCTGCCCAATCTCCATATCCCTTTATTCCCCATGAGTCCAAAATTCTATCTATCTCAGCCTTGAATATACTCAAAGTCTCAGCATCCACAGCCCTCTGGGGCAGAGAATTCAAAGATTCACAACCCTCTGAGTGAAGAAATTCCTCCTCATCTCAGTCTTAAATGGCCGAGCCCTCATCCTGAGACTATGCCCCCTAGTTCTAGACTCTCCAGCCAGGGGAAACAACCTCTCCGCATCTATCCTGTCAATCCCCTTCAGAATCTTGTATGTTTCAATGAGATCACCTCTCATTCTTCTAAACTCCAGAGAGTATAGGCCCAATCTATTCAATCTCTCCTGACAACCCTCTCATCCCAGGAATCAATCTAGTGAACTTCTGTTGCACCGCCTCTAAGGCAAGTATATCCTTCCACAGATAACATGACCAAAAACTGTGCACAGTGCTCCAGGTGTGGTCTCACCAAAGCCCTGTACAATTGTAGTAAGACTTCCTTACTCTTGTACTCCAACCCCCTTGCAATAAAGGCCAACATGCCATTTGCCTTTGTAATTGCTTGCTGTACCTGCATGCTAACTCTCTGTGTTTCCTGTACGAGGACACCTAAATCTCTCTGATCACCAACATTTAATAGTTTCCCACCAGTTAAAAAATATTCTGTTTTTCTATTCTTCCTAGCAAAGTGAATAACCTTACATTTCCCCACATCTGCCACCTTCTTGTCCACTCACTTAACCTGAATATATCCCTTTGCAGGCTCTTTGTGTTCTCCTCTATGTTACCTCATCAAAGAATTCAATCTAGCCAGACATGATTTGCCTTTAACAAATGCATGCTGACTCTCCTTGATTATGCCATGCCTTTCCAAATAAAAGTTTATTCTGTACTTTTGTACTTTTCATAATCTTCCTGGTTATTAACTGAATCTTGCTCCTGACATTTGTCATAAGCCTCCCTTTTCTGTTTTATTTATCTTTTATTTCCTGTTAACCATGGTGCATTAGCATTGGATTCTCTACCTTTTCCCTGCAAAGGAATATGCTAGATTTTACCTGAACTATCTCTTCCCTGAATGCCCTCGATTGCTCCATTACTGCTTTACCCGCAATCACCTTTTCCAATCTACCTGTGCTCAGTCCATTCTTAAATCACTGAAATTAGCTCTTCCCCAGTTAAGCATTTTTACCTTTGATATTTTCTGGCCTCTTTCCATAATTACTTTAAACCGAATTAAGTGGTTATCACTAGATGATCTCCGACTGTAACACACTCCACTTGCCCTACTTCATTTCCCTGAACCAGATCCAACACTGATTCCTTCCTTAATAACAACAGAAAACGCTGGAAAAACTCAGCAGGCCAGGCAACATCCGTGGAGAGAGAAAGAGAGTTAACGTTTCAGGTCGAAACCCTTCGTCGGAACGTTGGGCTGGAGACATATTGATCGAGAAAGTTCTACTATACACATATCAGAAATTCCTCTCCTTCCCTACCCTTCGCACTATGTTTTTCCCAGTCTATATTAGGGTAATTAAAGTCTCCTATTATTACTACTCTAGTTTTGTTACACACCTTTGAAATTTGCCAACAAAGTTGCTCATCTATCTCCTCACTGTTTGGAGCTCTATAAAAAACTCCCAGCAATGTAACAGTTCCCCCTCTGTTCCTCAACTCAAGCCAAATAGATTCAGTGCTAGAACCATCTAGTTGATCCTTTCTATTTAAAACTGTATCATCCTTAATCAATACTGCCACGCCCCCTCCTCTTTTTCCTTCTCTATCATTCCTGAATACTTGGTAACCAGGAATATTAAGAACCCATTCCTGGCCTTGTTTGAGCCACATCTCTGTTAATGCAACGTCAGAATCCCATGTGGCAACTTGTGCCTGCAACTGACCAAACATATTAGTTACACTACGGACACTGATGTACATTCAATTTAATAGCTCCTTCGTCACTTTTGCTATTTTCTTCAATCTAATCCCTGCAATTTTTGGGATATTTCTAATTTTACTGCTGTTTATACGGGCTGGATATTAACTCAGAGGCGGGAAGGGAGCAGAGGGTGCTCCTTTGAGGTCGGGAAACCCGGAAGAACGGGTTTCCCAAAGGTCCTGCCGAATTTAACGGCAGAACCTGATTAGTATCTTTTATCTCCGTTTCCTGGCTGCAGGGCGGGTAGGTCTCCGGCACCAGGCCACAGCCGGGGAGTGTAGAGGAGGGAGAGAGGGATCAGAGGCCGGCGGGGGTGGGGGGAGAGATCGGAGGCCGGAGTCGGGGGGAGATCGCCTCATGGAGGAGATCGGAAGGGTCGGGGGGTGGGGGGGGGAGATCGGAAGGGTCAGGGGGTGTCCGATAGCAGGGCGTTGGTGAAGCAGATAAACTGGATCCAGAAGGTAAGTGGAAAGGCGCTTACCTCCTGGATCCAGCAGTCTTCTCTTTAGCCAGTGAGTTTCCCAAGGCCCAGAAAACTCGGCCAGCCAGGGTTAAATTTAAAATGGAATATGAGTCACGCAGCCTCATTATAACATTTAAATTGCCAACCCGCCTCCTGCGAGCAGTTGGTTGCCTGCCCCCCATCCCGCCTCCGTTAAAACCAGAAGTGGGCGGGTTGGGGTCAGGATCCAAATTTTTAACATTTTGACCTCCCACCCAACCCAACCCGCTCGTTTTTGGGGATAAAATTCCCCCCATCTCTCTGTCCTCTGATCTCATTACTGCCCCTTTTTGCTATGTTCTGGTTCCCCTCCCTCTGTCAAATTAGTTTAAACTCTCCCCAACAGTACTAGTTAACCTCTCAGCGAGAACATTGGTCCCAGCTCTGTTCAGCTGCAACCCGTCCATCTTGTATAGGTGCCTCTTCCCCCAATTCCCCAAGAATCTGAAACCCTCCCATCTGCACCACTTCTCCAGCCACACATTTACCTGTGCTATCTTCCTGCTACTATACTCACTAGCATGTGGCACTGGGAGTAATCCTGAGATTACTACCTTTGAGGTCCTGTTTTTGAATCCCATTCATTTTATCCCTTCCTAAAGTTTCTGGGCTTGCTCCCCAATGTCTCAGTGAGTAGACCCAGTGGTACTGAGTTAAACAAGACCTCAGGTTCCATGCCCAGTCTGTGCTGAGTTAGCTGGTCTGACCCATGAGCATGGTTATACTGCTACAACTGGCCTTTCTGCTCCTGGGCTAGGGAGAAGAAAATGAACCAGGATTCCCACTCCTCAACATTACCCAGTGACTCCTGGTGGAAAGTAAGTGTGTGTGTGGTTGTGCAGCTGTGTGTGTATGTTTATCTGTTGCTGTGTGTGTTTATCCCAGTATCACCCGGTGCAGTTAACCCATGACCTATGACCCCAGTATCACCCGGTGCAGTTAACCCATTGACCTATGACCCCAGTATCACAGTGCAGTTACCCCATGACCCCAGTATCACACGGTGCAGTTACCCCATTGACTTATGGCCCCCAGTATCTCACAGTGCAGTTGCCCCATAACCTATGACCCCAGTACACACGGTATAGTTACCCCATTGACCTATGACCCCAGTATTACACAATGGTGCAGCAGTGTTGGGAGTGGGCGCTAGGGCCTGCTAGGAGTCTCTGAGTCAAAGGCTGGCAATGGCCTTGGGCTGTGGTTTAGGGAGGCTCTGTTAACTGGACAGCAGCAGCCGCACCTGCTTCAGGCCCTCCACTCGGACTTGGTTTGCCATCACCTCCTTCTCCACGGCCTCGTGTCGCTTCAGTTTGCGGAGGATGTTTGTGGGGTCTCGGTACGATTCATCCGAGGCAATCTCGTACTTTTCATCGATCCACAGCAGGAGCTCGGCTGCATCTCTGTTAAATTCCTAGAGGGAAGGAAACAAAGGAGTGAAGCATGATTTCTGCCTTGGTTACAGTCCATCTGCAGTATTGCGTTCAGTTCTGGGCGACGCACCTCAGGAAGGATATATTGGCCTTGGAGGGGGTACCGCACAGAGTCACCAGAATGATACCGGGGTTAAAAGGGTTAAATTATGGGGACAGGTTGCATAGACCAGGCTTGCATTCCCTTGAGTTGATCTGATTGAGATGTTTAAGATAATTATAGGATTTGATAGGGTAGACAGAGAGAAACTATTTCCTCTGGCAGGGGAATCCAGAAGAAGGGGGCCTAACCTTAAAATTAGAGCTAGGTCGTTCAGGGGTGATGTCAGGAAGCACTTCTTCACACAAAGGGTAGTGGAAATCTGAAACTCTCTCCCCCAAAAGGCTGTTGAGGCTGGGGGGGTCAATTGAAATTTTCAAGACTGAGATTGACAGTTTTTTGTTAAGTAAGCGTATTAAGGAATACGGAACAAAGGCGGGTAAATGGAACGGAGGTGCAGATCTGTGCCCAGAAATTATCTAATTAATTGGTGGAATGGGCTTGAGGGGCTGAATGGCATGCTCCTGTTCCTATTTGCACCTTCCCTCTTCTAAGCTTCAGCTCGAATCCCCGGTCCTTGAGTTTGTGACAATCCCAAACATATTATCAGGTTCAATTCGTCTATTCTCTTAAGGATGTTGAGAACTTAAATAATCTCTCCCTTGAGCCGAATCAGTTTGGTTTCCTTCTCTACCCTGCCTCCAACAGCTGTACCTCCTTACTGTGGTACGGTGACCCCAGGATTGTACCCAGTACTCCAGGTGTGGAGTACCAATGCCCAGGATTGTACCCAGTACTCCAGGTGTGGGGTACCATTGCCCAGGATTGTACCCAGTACTCCACGTGTGGGGTACCATTGCCCAGTATTGTACCCAGTACTCCACGTGTGGGGTACCATTGCCCAGGATTGTACCCAGTACTCCACGTGTGGGGTACCATTGCCCAGGATTGTACCCAGTACTCCACGTGTTGGTTACCAGTGCCCAGGATTGTACCCAGTACTCCACGTGTTGGTTACCAGTGCCCAGGATTGTACCCAATACTCCACGTGTTGGTTACCAGTGCCCAGAATTGTACCCAGTACACCAGGTGTTGGGTACCAGTGCCCAGGATTGTACCCAGTACTCCAGGTGTTGGGTACCAGTGCCCAGGATTGTACCCAGTACTCCACGTGTTGGGTACCAGTGCCCAGGATTGTACCCAATACTCCACGTGTTGGGTACCAGTGCCCAGGATTGTACCCAATACTCCACGTGTTGGTTACCAGTGCCCAGAATTGTACCCAGTACACCAGGTGTTGGGTACCAGTGCCCAGGATTGTACCCAGTACTCCACATGTTGGGTACCAATGCCCAGGATTGTACCCAATACTCCACGTGTTGGTTACCAGTGCCCAGGATTGTACCCAGTACTCCAGGTGTGGCCATAACTGTGCCTTATACAGACTCATTATCCGCTCCTGAGATTTGTGCTCAATCCCGAGATCACGTTCGCTTTCCTTACTGATGCTGCACAGTGCGCTCTTAGTTTCACTGAGCTCTCCACCAAACTGACTGCTGGCTTTACTTACATAATAACAGTGACTACACTTCAAAAAAGAAGTAATCCATTGACTGTGAAGTGTTTAGGGACATCCTGATGATCTGAAACTCACTGCATAAATGCAACTTCATTCTTTCTTATGAGTAAAAACATCAACCTGTGGGAGTGGATACAGACCTGGAGTTTCTGTGACTGTGACAGCTTGTTCCTCCGATGGGCACTGCTCCGGTTCAGGTCACTCCATTTGTCCCTGATCAGAAACACCCTCTTCTGGCTCCTAGAGATAAAAAGAAATATTACACACAGCTGTAAACCTACTGCCAAACAGTTCAGAACAAGATCTTCACAATTCAGAGCACAAGCAACACCACCAGAACAGAGTAACTGGTCATTTACTTCATTGGTCACTGCAGGACCATGCTGCACTCAAGGTGGCTGCTGAGTTTACCTCCATGACAGCAGTGACTACACTGTGACAGTAATTTATTAGCTCTGAATTTATCCTGAGGATATAAAAGGTGCTGTATAAATGAAAGTTCTTTCTTTCCCACAACATACTCCTGGAAAGAGTCCAGAAAAAAAGGGGAAAAAAGAAAGACGTGCATTTATATAGCACCTTTCACGACCTCAGGATGTCCCAAAGCGCTTTACAGCCAATGAAGCACACATGAAATGTAGTCACTGTTGTGGCAGACAACATACTGCTGAGAAGTGCAAGTTCTTGGCATGGTACGCTGCAGATCTGCATGGTGCCAGCAAAGATCTTCAAGAGAATAAGAAAGAACGAGGTGTAGAAGGGCGGAGCTCCAGACAAGATCGCCAATGCATTGACTGTGCCAAAAAGGAGACAGCCAATCATGGGTTAGGCTGGAACTTCCAACGTGATGGTTAATTTAAGAGTTAACAGCAGCTTCCATAACTTTAGGAAGAACTAATGTAGCTCGAGACATAAGAATCATTGGCTTTCTTAAAGACAGGGCAAACATGAGGAAAGTTCCAGTCAGGAAAGTTGGGCTGGAAGTATGAAAGACTTGAGGAGACCATGGGCGCGAAATTGGCTTGGGGCGCTAACTTTTAACTTTTTGAAAAGTTAGCGCCCAGCAAAATCCATTGAAAAATGTTGCAAAATTGGGCGTTTTCACCCCAGGAGTGAAGCGAGGCAGTAAATGAGGCGCTAACGGTCTCAGTGGAGAGCTGCAGGGGCGCTATTGCCAGAGCACTACCCAATTTCAGTTGACTTGCGTTCAGCAATCAGCCTTCAAGCCTTGACTCCAGCTTATTCCAGCTCTTAAAGGGGAGGTCATTTCAAGCTGCAGCTGCTCATTATCAGCATTGCTGCTCTTGAGTGCGAGCTCTCAGCGACTGAGACAGCTTTGTGCCATGGCTGCTGCAAGGGTGAGGGAGATAGCTACTCGATTCAGTGATGTGGAATTGAAGACATTGGTGGGGGCAGTAGAGAGAAGGAGGGAATCGCTGTTCCCTTCATCCGGCAGGAGGCTATCGCCACAGATATTCAGGGCCATCTGGCGTGAAGTGGCCGAGGAGGTGTCGGCCAGCACTGTCATACACCGAACCCTTACACGGTGCCGGAAGAAATTCAACAACCTCAGTCGGGTGGTGAAGGTGAGTACATGCTTGCAGACCTCCTACATACCAGCCTCTGAACCTCTGTCTGTGCACACTGTGCAAACTACCACTTCCCCACCACTCAACCACCAAGCATCTGCATCTACTCAAACTCTCATCCTCATCTCATGCCTTACCTACATTCAAACCTATTCAACCACGGTAGGCATATCTTCCACAGACATAGCTGGCCTATCACTCACACAAGTTCCTTTCTTTTGAAGGCCAAGATGACACATAATACGAGGGAGCAACAGCGGACTGGAGGGGGGGAACCTCAACCTCGAGACCTCTCTGACCTTGAGGAACGAGTGCTGAGGTTCATTGGCCCGCAGGTGCTGGGCGCCGTGGCCGGTGGAAACGTCGACCCAGCTGGGGACAACAACGGTATCTTTATGCCCTCTCCTTTTCTCATCCCACTTCCCCATCAAAGCAGAAGCATTTATCACTTTCCACCTCCTGATACTGTCTGCCTTCCTTGCTCCATACCTGCCCCCCTGCCCTCACCTTAACGCGAGTCTTGTGCCATTTATGCTTTCTGATAATCAGATGTGGAGCCTGTACCTGAGACCCCCAACACACTCAGGAGGGAGAGGAAGAGGAGGAGAATCAAGCACTGTGTCACTGCATTTCTCACCCGCAGGCACCAGCTCAGAGACTGGCACTGCGCGTTCCTTAGAGGTTAGCTTAGAGCAAGGGTCTGCACTGGGTGATGCACCGGGGCCTAGCGGGCTGCAGCAGGGTCAAGGGGAAAGGGAACCTGGGAGCCATCTCCCCGGAGGGAGAGTTTGCGCACAAGTTCTGCTGCACAGGACTCAGATGAGGACCTCGATGGGGAGGCCTTTAGAAGAACGGTGATGGCCATGCACTCCGAGATGATGGGTGCAATGGCAAGGGTGCTCGAGAGCCTCTCGGCAGTGGAGGGTGCCTCCAGCATTGCACAGAGTTCTGCGCACACCATGGAACCCATCAGTGCCAGTCTACAGACGATTGTGGACTCCCAGAGAGACCGTGCGGATCCAGACCTCATGACACGTGTCATGGGCGATGTGGCAGCTTCCATTGCAGCACAGGTGGAAGCAACGCAACATCTTAGTACTGTAATGCAGACAATGGTTGGTGGAATTGAAGCTCAGACTGCTCTCATACAGTCTCAGCTGGATGCCACACAACGTCTTGGTGCTGTCGTACAGTCTCAGCTGGATGCCACGCGTGCTCTGGCTGCTGCCATCGCCGCTGGGTCCACCACAGTCCACCGGGGATCTCACGGTGTCCCAGCAGCCCAGCAATCTGTGCTGCAACAGATTGGTGGGGATGCTGAGGTGCTGCCCCGGGGCAGTCAGTAGGTCTAACAGTGGAAATGTACTCCGTTCTCCTTCGATACAGTGCATCCGTGACACCTCGGATGGAGCGATGCACGGCATACTGGGAGACGTTGGAGATGTCTCCTGTTGCACATTGGAATGAACTGTTGGCATAGAGGTTGAGCGCAATGGTCACCTTCGCTGCCACTGAGAGAGCCGTCCTCACCCTGGTCTGAGTCTCGAGGTCTGGCTGGAGGAGGTGGCAGAGCTCTGTAACCACCTCCTTGCTGAAGCGCAGCCTTCGCAGACACTGCTCCTCAGTGAAATGGAGGTACGAGAACTGCTGCCGCAATACCCTGGGAGGGTAAGATCTCCTGTTGCCAGCCCTGTTGCGCCTTCTCCCTCTGGCCACATGTCTTTCTCCATGCCTCTCTCCCTGCATATCTCCATAGAGGCGCTAATGGCAGGTGCAAAGCAGCCGAATTTCACGCCCCATATGGTGTTGGGATATGTTAACAGGCGCGCAGCCCAAGGATGACAGGAGAGCGATCATCAAGACCAGGCTGTAACAAAGACCAGTGTGTTTGCCTAGTTTTGTCTTGATGGCGAATCGGCAGCCCGTCCGTTATACACCGCGCCAGAATATCTTTTAAATCCAGTCACAAAACATAAGGGGCAAAATCAATGGAGGGGAAATCCTGGGCGATGCACTGTGATTGTCTGATAAGGCGCCCAGTGCTGGTGAGACCCTGCTACTGTCACAGGGTCTCTGAAAATTTCATCCAAGGGGTATGAAAACCAGCGGCAGTTAACCTCCACAGGGGTGAAACTGGTCTTTGGCGAATCAGCAGCCCGTTTTACATCCTGCCCAATATTCTTTATCATTGACATCAACAGAAAAGATATTCTGGCACGGTGTATAACGGACAGGCTGCCGATTCACTATCGCCCGTTTCACACTTTCGCCAAAGACCAGTTTCACCCCTCTGTTCCTAGCCTAAATCTATAAAAATGTTAGGAGGTTTGCTCAATTGTCTTGGAGGCTTGAGAGAGGAACCAAGGCACATAATTCAAACATAAACATTGCTGTGCGGTTGTTCAGTTATGTGCACAACTGACTGCTCATTTTTAAATGGAATTATCAGTTATTTAAACTGAAGGAGCCCCAGCTACTGTTCCAGGACTAATTTAATAAGCTGAATTGTTTAACAAGATCTGCAAATCCCTGCTGCTTTTTGTTGTCAGAGGACAGGGTAATTCCAGGAGTAAAATCAGTTATCAAAGGTCTTTGCTTGTTATACTAGGCCTGTTACCAAAAGCGGACCGAGATACTAGGGGCAGTGATCACCTATGAGAGTAATCTAAGAATCGGAAACTAAAACAAGAGCTAAAATAAGGGTAAACCCAAAATGGTATCATAGAGCTTTTATTGGGGTGTGGAACACAGAGGATAAAACTTGGTTTCAGTTATATTAGAACAAGGGGAGCAATGAGAATAGATTAGCGGCTAACATAAATAGGAACCCAAAAGTCTTTTATAAATACATAAATAGTAAAAGGGTAGTCAAACGACGGGTGGGGCCGATTAGGGACCAAAAAGGAGATATTCTTGTGGAAGCAAAGGGCATGGCTGAGGTACTAAATGAGTACTTTGCATCTGTCTTCACTAAAGAAGAGGATGCTGCCAATGTAGCAGTAAAGGAGGAGGCAGTAGCGATATTGGATAGGATAAAAATACATGAAGAGGAGGTACTTAAAAGGAGAAAAGTCACCCGGTCTGGATGGGATACATCCTAGATTACTGAGAAAAGTTAGGGTGGAAATTGCAGAGGCTCTGGCCACAATCTTCCAATCCTCCTTGGATATGGGGGTGGTGCCAGAGCACTGGAGGATTGAAAATGTTACATCCCTGTTTAAAGAAGGGGAGAGGGATAAACCCGGCAACTACAGGCCAGTCAGCCTAACATTGGTGGTGGGGAAACTTTTAGAAACAATAATTCGGGACAAAGTTAATTGGCATTTGGAAAAGTATGGGCTAATAAATGAAAGTCAGCATGGATTTGTTAAAGGCAAATCATGTTTGACTAATTTGATTGAGTTCTTTGATGAAGTAACAGAGAGGGTTGATGAGGGTAGTGTGGTTGATGTTGTGTATATGGACTTTCAAAAGGCGTTTGACAAAGTACCACATAATAGACTCCTTAGCAAAATTAAAGCCCGTGGGATTAAAGGGGCAGTGGCTGCGTGGATACAAAATTAGCTATGGGACAGAAAGCAGAGAGTAGTAGCAAATAAAAACAGAAAATGCTGGAAATACTCAAGTCAGGCGGCATCTGACCTGCTGATTACAGCATCACAGATGCTGCCTGACCTGCTGAGTATTTCCAGCATTTTCTGTTTTTATTTCAGATTCCAGCATCCGCAATATTTTGCTATTGGAGTAGTTGCAAATGATTGTTTTTAAGACAGGAGGGAGGTATACAATGGTATTCCCCAGGGGTTGGTATTAGGACCACTGCTCTTTTTGATATATATGAATGACCTGGACTTGGGTATATAGGGCATTATTTCAAAGTTTGCAGATGATGTGAAACTTGGAAATGGATTAAACAATGAGGAGGATAGTAACAGACTTCAGGAGGATATAGACAGACTGGTGAAATGGGCAGACACATGGCAGATGAAATTTAACGCAGAAATGTGAAGTGTTACATTTTGGTAGAAAGAACGAGGAGAGGCAATATGAACTAAATGGTACAATTTTAAAGTGGGTACAGGAACAGAGAGACCTGGGGGTGTACGTACACAAATCTTTGAAGGTGGCAGGACAAGTAGAGAAGGGTGTTAAAAAAGATGGGATTCTTGGCTTTATTAATAGAGGAATAGAGTACAAAAGCAAGGAAGTTATGCTAAACCTTTATAAAACACTGATTAGGCCTCAGCTGGAGTATTGTGGCCAATTCTGGGCACCACACTTTGAGAAGGATGTCAAGGCCTTGGAGAGGCTGCAGAGGAGATTTACTAGAATGGTACCAGGGATGTGGGACTTCAGTTATGTGGAGAGACTGGAGAAGCTGGGGTTGTTCTCCTTGTAGCAGAGATGGTTAAGAGGAGATTTGATAGAGGTGTTCAAAATCATGAATGGTTTTGATAGAGTAAATAAGGTGAAACTGTTTCCAGTGGGAGAAGGGTCGGTAACCAGAGGACACAGATTCAAGGTAATTGGCAAAAGAACCAGAGGCAACATGAGGAAATATTCTTTTACACAGCGAGTTGTTGTGATCCGGAATGCACTGACAGTGTGGTGAAAGCAGATTCAATAGTAACTTTCAAAACAGAATTGGATAAATATTTGAAGGGAAAGAATTTGCAGGGCTATGGGGAAAGAGCAGGGGAGTGGGACTAATTGGATAGCTCCACCACAGAGCCGGCACAGGCACGATGGGCCGAATGGCCTTCTATGATTCTAATGGAGGGAGAAAAATTAGTTTTACAAAAAGTCAGCTGTCTCACAGAAAGTATAGCAATTATACATCGGGGCAGAAGGGAGAGGAAAGGAAGACTCAGACAAGTTTGGAACTTGGCCGCTGGCTGTCCCTGCGTCTTTTCAATGAAGTTACGTTAACGACAATTACAATGAGCTTACAGACTTCAGCTGCACGGACCACTGCATGCGTATTTGGCCTAATCCAGACATGGGCAGTTCCAAGTCAGTGGCTAAGCTGCCGATACATACGTGCTGTTGGCGTGGTTGCTGTTCTGGGTGAGTCTGGAGGCTCTGTCCTGGAGCCCCGGAATCCTCTGTTCTGTTAGTTTCAGCACGTTCTCAAAGTCTTCCTGTCTCTTCAGCAAGCTGCTCACAGAGTCCACAGTGTCCTTTAAAAACAATTAAAACTGTTACAGCTCTTGGAGCTCGGACTCACAGCCTCATCTCACTTCAAAGACTCCTTTGAATTGGGTCAGCATGGCTCAGTGGTATCTCTCTCACCTCAGAGTCAGAAGGTTGTGTGTTCAAGTCCCACTCGAGACTTGAACACATAATCCAGACTGGCACTCCAATGTAGTACTGAGGGAGTGCTGCACTGTCGGAGGAGCCACCTTTCGATGAGATGTTAAATGGAGAGGGCCCCGTCTGCCCTCTCAAGTGGACCTAAAAGATCCCACGGCACTATTTCAAAGAGCAGGGGAGTTCTCCCAGTGTCCTGGCCAATATTTATCCCTCAATCAAGTCCAAGTTCCCCTTCAAGTCACACACCATCCTGACTTGGAAATATATCGTCATTCCTTCATTGTCGCTGGGTCAAAATCCTGAAACTCTTTACCTAACAGCACCATGGGAGTACCTTCACCACACGGACTGCAGCGGTTCAAGAAGGCGTCTCACCACCACCTTCTCAAGGGCAATTAGGGATGGGCAATGAATGCTGGCCTTGCCAGCGATGCCCACAACCTGAGAATGAATAATAAAAATCACTAAAACAGATTATCTGGTCATTATCACATTGCTGTTTGTGGGATCTTGCTGTGTGCAAATTGGCTGCCACGTTTCCTACATTACAACAGTGACTACACTTCAAAAGTATTTCATTAGATGTGAAGCACTTTGGGACGTCCTAAGGTCATGTAAAGCGCTGTATAAATAACTTCTAAAAGTCTTTCTTTTTCATGCAACGTATCGAGGCCTGTGAATTGCTGAGGCCTGTCAGACAGAACTTCAAGGTAGGAAATGCCATGATGTGTTGTCCCAGACTTTGCACAGCATGCTGCGTGTTCCTGTGTGATACTGCTGGTTAGAGCTCCCTGCCCCGATATCATGTCATCAAGGCCACACACACCATGGTTTGGCCAAAATGTGCCCTCAACAACCTGATGTCTCAGCGTTGGCTGGTGACCACGGTGCTCTCCAGCACTGGCCAGGTCAGATCACGCTGATCAGTCACAGGGGACAAGAAACAAACCTTCAAAGGGGTAGGATTGTTGGAGGGAGCCAATGGGAGAGGCACGAGGCCCATTCCTGGAGGGCTGAGCCATGAGGAAAGGTCGTCAACCCTGGGACCTTACTCTCTGGAGGGGTGGAAGGTGAGGGGGCACTTGACAGAGTGTCAAAGATTTTCTTGAATTTGGAGAAAATGGATCCAGGAAAGTTCTTTTATCAGGCACTGGACTTGAAGACTGGGAGACTCCGTTTAAAGTTAAAGGTGGCAAAGGAAAATAGGAAATTTAGGCAACCTTTTTTTTTTTAAGTAAGAAGTTAAATAGAACTGTGGTATTAGTGGGTGCAGTGTAACAAAAAGCCACCACAGGTTTTTAAGAAAGACTGGATACATTGCTACGGGCAATAGTTCCAGAACCGCAGCAAGCAAACTGATGGGGGTTTGGAAAGGTAATCTACATAGAATTACAACACAGATCAGGTCATTCGGACCAACCAGTCTGTGTTAGTGCTAATCTTCCTATTACCCGCCCTGTTCCCATATCCCTTTATCCCCCCTTTCCTTCAACCACCTACTAACCTAATCTTCAAGCTGACATGTCTCTGCATCAATCACTAACTGTCGTGTCTTCCACAGCCTCACAACCCTCTGTGTAAAAAGGTTTCTCCTGCTCTCTGTCCTAAATCTCTCACATTTAATCTTCCGTTGTTTAAAAAAGGGAGAAAGGGATAGATCGAGTAATTACAGTACAGCCAGCCTAACCTCGGTGGTGGGCAAATTGTTGGAAAAAATTCTGAGGGACAATATTAATTGTCATTTAGAAAGACACGGATTAATCAAGGACAGTCAACATGGATTTGTTAAGGGAAGGTCGTGTCTGACTAACTTGATTGAATTTTTTGAGGAGGTAACAAGGAGGGTTGATGAGGGTAGTGCGTTTGATGTAGTATATATGGATTTTAGCAAGGCTTTTGACAAGGTCCCACATGGCAGACTGGTCAGAAAAGTAAAAGCCCATGGGATCCAGGGCAAAGTGGCAAGTTGGATCTAAAATTGACTCAGAGGCAGGAAGCAGAGGGTAATGGTCGACGGATGTTTTTGTGACTGCAAGGCTGTTTCCAGTGGGGTTCCGCAGGGCTCAGTACTGGGTCCCTTGCTTTTTGTGGTATACAGCAATGATTTAGACTTCAATGTAGGGGACATGATTAAGAAGTTTGCAGATGATACAAAAATTGGCTGTGTGGTTGATAGTGAGGGAGAAAGCTGTAGACTGCAGGAAGTTATCAATGGATTGGTCAGGTGGGCAGAAAAGTGGCAAATGAAATTCAATCCGGAGAAGTGTGAGGTAATGCATTTGGGGAGGGCTAACAAGGCAAGGGAATACACAATAAATGGTAGGACACTGAGAAGTGTAGAGGAACAGAGGGACCTTGGAGTGCATGTCCACAGATCTCTGAAGGTAGCAGGACAGGTAGATAAGGTGGTTAAGAAGGCATATGGGATATTTTTCTTTATTAGCCGAGGCATAGAATATAAGAGCAGAGAGGTTATGCTTGAACTGTATAAAACACTAGTTAGGTCACAGCTAGAGTACGGTGTACAGTTCTGGTCGCCACATTACAGGAAAGATGTGATTGCACTAGGGAGGGTACAGAGGAGATTTACGAGGATGTTGCCAGGACTGGAGAATTTTAGCTATGAGGAAAGATTGGATAGGCTGGGGTTGTTTTCTTTGGAACAGAGGAGGCTGAGGGGAGACTTGATTGAGGTGTATAAAATTATGAGGGGCCTAGATAGAGTGGATAGGAAGGACCTATTTCCCCTAGCAATAACCAGGGGGCATAGAATTAAAGTAATTGGTAGAAGGATTAGAGGGGAGTTGAGGAGAACTTTTTTCCACCCAGAGGGTGGTGGGGGTCTGGAACTCACTGCCTGAAAGGGTGGTAGAGGCAGAAACCCTCATCACATTTAAAAAGTACTTGGATGTGCACCTGAAGAGCCGTAACCTGCAGGGCTACAGACCAAGAGCTGGAAAGTGGGATTAGGCTGGATAGCTCTTTCTCGGCCGGCACAGACACGATGGGTCGAATGGCCTCCTTCTGTGCCGTAAATGTCTATGATTCTATGTATCTATGTCCCCCTCATTTGAAGCCCCTCTACTGCTGGAAACAGTCTCTTTCTATCTAACCTGTCCCAGCCTTTTATAATTTTAAACACCTTTATCAAATCACCCTCCAATCTCCTCTGTTCTAACAAAAACAGCCCCAATTTTTCAGATTTATTTTGTATTTGTATTTCCTCATACCAGGCAGCATCTTTGTGAATCTGTGCTGTTACCCTCTCTATTACCTCAACATCCTTCCTATAGAGTGGAGCCCACAACTGCACACAGGACTCCCACTGTGGTCTTATGTAGATCCTCTGTTACATCTTGACTTTTATATTCTCTTGCCATAAAAATCAGTAGTTTTCTTTTTATGGTCTCATCTATCTGAGGTGCTGCTTTTAATGTCTTGTGACCCTGAACCCCCAAATCCCGCTGTTCTTCCACATCATCCAACCCTCCTCCAAAGTGTAATTATTGCTTTTATTTTTACCAAAGTCTACCACCTCACACATACTGACACTGAATTTTTCCCTTTGCACTATTTTATCAATAATCCACTTGTAGCTTCATTTAGTCACTAGAATTATTAACGATGCCTCTTATTTTAGTTATCAACTGCAAATTTGGACACCACTCCCTCTAACCCTCTATCCAAATTATTGATGTAAGCAGTGAACAGAAGTGGCCCCAGAACTGAATCCCGTGGGACACCACTGCCCACTTCCAAACAGTCTGAGACACTGCCCTTAACTCCTGCTCTCTTTCCTCCCTTCTAATCGGCTTTTAATCCAGTTTGCTCCCTTTCCCTTTCCCTAATTCCATACCCAAAACGTTCCGTTGATACTATGGAGTCATTCCACGATCCGGTACCCCTAGCTGGGAGAAGTGTTTGTGGGAAATCAGCGGAATTATCCCAGAATTCATTTTGAAGGATAGAAAATCACAGGCTGAACAGCTGCAATTTGCCGAGAGGCCCTCTCAGAGTTCTGGGCCCCACCGAGAGCTTTGGATCATGGAATCGCCCCATTCCCCCAAGGTTACAACATCAACTCCACCAGCTCTGTCTTACATTCGGCTAACCACAGGCTGTTCGGGCCGTGCTCCCTTGTCCCAGTGCGTTATTTCTCTATATTACTACGATCAGGAGCTGTAACTCTGCTTTGGGCACCATGTTGAGTTCATTAATAATTGAGACAGCAGGTTCCTGCCTCTCCAACCACATCAAATCTGGTTTTAGCCTAACTCGGCTTGTTCTTGGGATGTTTATTTATTGTCCATCCCTTGTTGCCCTGAAGGCATTAAAAGTCAACCAAGTAGTGTGGGACTGGAGTAATGCGTAGTTCAGATCAGGTAGGGATGGCGGGTTCTCTTACCTGGAGGACACCAGTGAACCGGTTGGGTTTTTACAATCCGAAAACTTTCATACCATCAGTCCGCAAATTATCAGATTTATTGCCAGGGTGGGATTTGAACTCGGAACCTCTGGCAGTTCGGGCTGGACCTAGGTCTCAAGGATGAATGGGCAGTGTGCTAACCCACTGCTCCATCCAGTCCCCTACTTGTGCTATACCTGACCGGACAGCGGTCAGTGCTAAACCTGGAAGCTATTAGCAGGAGAAAATCCTCATTCCCATCACTGAGCAGCACAAACACTCTCGAGGAAAGTCCTAATGAGCCCAGTCCACATGATGCACAATGTCGAGCTCGCCAGGCCCACAGACTGTGCAGCTGGAAGTCTGGTGTGTAAGAAGCAGAGGGTGCAGATCGATGGACTTTACCCCAAGATTGTTGATCTTCAGGAAGGCTTCGTGGCCAGAAAGTGTCGCTTCCAGGCGATCTGCCTCCCGGTTAAACTGCTGCAGCTCGAGTCCTTCCTGCAGCTTCGCATTGCGTTCCTTCCACGCATCCTCCAGCTCCACCTGTATGTCCATCATTTTCTGCATCATTCGAGCAACATCGCCAGTAGAGCTTGTCTTTACCACTCGATTCCCCAGGTCATCCAGCTTCTTGAACCTTTCACAAACAAAAGATGCACTTTAACTCCAGCCAACACTTCCCACCCACAGCCGATTATAAACCCCAGGCTGGCCAGCCACACCGCCCACCCCCACTCTACACTCTTATTTACCATACTTGGTCCCCAGCCTGGTAATCTTCCCTCTGACCTCTTCAGATTTCTTAATAACCAGTTGCTGCAACAGAGCGATCTGGAGGACTCTATCTCCCCCCATACAGTGCCTGCTATGGCTCACTGCTCAGTAACTCCGTGAGCAAGGAATCCCTGGTGCTAGCCATTGAACGTTTGGTGCAGCACAGAAGGAGGCCATTCGGCCCATCATTTCTCTGATGCTTCCTGTGTTGAGTCACGGAGAGGGGGTGTCGGGTTAGGTTCCCACTTCCAGACAGCGCGGAGATGTTCAGAGATGTGGTTGCCTATGGAAACAGGACTGTGACCAGAGACTACAGTGCGCGAGATTCGAAGAAGTACACGTGAATTATCTCACATGGCGTGAGTGTCTGGCACCCTGGACAGGGGTGTAGGAGGAGGTGAATGGACAGGACAGGAAAGTGCCAGGGTGATGAATGAACGAAGAAGGGTACCCTGGAGAGAAGAGTCACTGTGGAAAGCAGAGGGGGGATGGGGAGGGGAAGATGTACATAGGGTGGGATGATGTTGGAGCGGACGGAAATGGTGAAGGATGAGCTGCCGAATGCAGTGGCTAGTGGGGTAGAAGGTGAGAAGGTGGGGGTGGGGGGGGGGGTGCTGACAATCATCACTGCGAGGGAAGGCAGAGGGAATGGGGAAGGAGGCAGGCCCAGTCAAGGATCATAGAGGCAGGAAATGAGGAGGACATTTCAGAGGGCTGGTGGGGAAAGTGGAAAAATCGGAGCAAATGTGACAGAGAAACTAAGAGAAAGGGATGGAGTCTTAACAGGAAACAGGGTGAGGAGGAGGAGGATAATACAGGCAGTTGTGGGGTCTGTGGGCTTGTAATAAATGTCTGTGGAAAGCCCATCAGCAGAGTCAGAGAGAGAGAGGAGTGCAGAAAGGGGAGGGAAGAGTCAGAGACGGAAATGTGAAGGTGAGGGATGGTGGAAATTAGAAGCATAGTTAATGAAATTCTCAGGATCAGGGCGAGAGCAGGAAGCAGCAGCTACACAATGTGACGGAGGACGAGGTCATAGAGGGGGCCTGAGTAAGTTGAAACAAAGAACGCTCCACATAACCTACGAAAAGAGCCAAGGCCCATGTGGGTTCCCATAGCAATGCCTTTTATCTGGAGGAAGTGAGTGCAGTTGAAGAGAAGCTGTTCATGGTGAGAAGAGGCAGACGGAGGAGGGTGGTGGTGGACGGCGGGTTCACAAGCTGTCTTGGTGAGGGATGGAGGTGTGGTGGGACTGGACATTCAACAACAACAACTTGCATTTATAAAGTGCCTTCAACATAGGAAAATGTCCCAAGGTGCTTCACAGGAGAGTTATTTGATAAAAGTTAACACTGAGCCATATAAGGAGATATTTTGACAGCTTGGTGAGAGGTAGGTTTAAAGGGGCATCTTAAAGGAGAAGAGAGAGGTAGAGAGGCGGAGAGGTTTAGGGAGGGAATTCCTAGGGCCCAGACAGCTGAAGGCACAGCCGCCAAGGGTGGAACGATTAAAATCGGAGATGGGCAAGAGGCCAGAATTGGAGGAACGCAGAGATCTTGGAGGGTTGTAAGGCTGGAGGAGGTTACAGAGATAGGGAGGGGCGAGGCCATGGAGGGATTTGTAAACAAGGATGACAATTTTAAAATCGAGGCATTGCCGGACCGGGAGCCAATTTAGGTCAGCAAGTGCAGGGGTGTTGGGTGAACGGGACTTGGTACGAGTTAGGAAAGGGGCAACAAAGCAACAAGATGACGATTGGAGTCAGAGCTTGAAATCATCAGACCTGAAGGGGCAGAGCGATCAAAGTATTCTGGTCCCCGATACCTGAAGGGATGATGTGGAACTGAGGACCAGAACAGCTACAATATAGATCGATGTTATTAGAGAATGAGTTCAGAAGCGTGCATACAACAGTGTGTGTATTCCTGACTTGTTGGTCTCCTCCTTGCCCTCCCACACCTCCCGCCCTTCAGTTCTATAATGGGATTTGTCTAAGTTCCAGTTCTGACTTTGGGTCTACACATTAACCTGTCTTTTCCTCTTCAGGTACAGGCCACCCTGCACTGAAGTCCCAGCAGTAGCAGAGGTTGCTCCTCTCTGGTGCTTTTCTCACTTGATTTTCTGTGCGTTGATCTCCAACAGCAGATCACCATGTTCCTTCAGAAGGTTTTCGGCCGAGCCCACGTCAAATCCCATCTCCTTGCTGTTCATCTTGTCCTTCATGGTGCTGGCCCACAGGAGAAGCTCTTTGCTGTCCTGGTTGTAGAGCTGCTGGTTGTAGGCGTCTGAGAGAAGCTGTTTCCTCCTTGAGGCCTGAGTCTTCACCCTCTGCAACAGTGCCTCCATCTCACGCACCTGCACCATGATAGCAGCACTCTCTGCAGGATTCGTGTCCTTGATTCTGAAATGACACACATCATTAGCTAGAGGGCATTGAGTTCCAACACTGTGAGCTAACTGACACCATCACATGATATGACAAACTGTAGGATGAGCCTCAAACTGAGTGCCCATGGCAGGATAGTACAATTGTTCAGAACAAGGCACTAACACTGAGGTTTGAGCCCTGGATGAACAATGTGCCTGCCTTGGGAGTGTTTGATGGGACAGTGTACAGGGAGCTTTACTCTGTATCGAACCCAAGCTGTACCTGCCCTGAGAGTGTTTGATGGGACAGTGTAGAGGGAGTTTTTCTCTGCATCTAACCTGACATGTACCTGTCCTGGGAGTGTTTGATGGGACATTGTAGAGTGAGCTTTTTCTATCTAACTCATGCTTTACCTGCCCTGGGAATGTTTCATGGGACAGTGTGGAGGGAGCTTTACTCCATCTAACCTGTGCTTTACCTGCCCTAGGAGTGTTTGATGAGACAGTGTAGAGGGAGCTTTACTCTGTATCTAACCCATGCTGTACCTGCCCTGGGACTGTTTGATGGGACAGTGTAGAGGGAGCTTTACTCTGTATCTAACCCATGCTGTACCTGCCCTGGGAGTGTTTGATGGGACAGTGTAGAGGGAGCTTTACTCTGTATCTAACCTGTGCTGTACCTGCCCTGGGAATGTTTGATGGGACAGTGTAGAAACATAGAAAAATAGGAGCAGAAGTAGGCCATTCGGCCCTTCGAGCCTGCTCCGCCATTCAATATGATCATGGCTGATTCTCTATCTCAATACCATATTCCCGCTCTCTCCCCATACCCCTTGATGCCTTTTGTGTCTAGAAATCTATCTATCTCCTTCTTAAATATATGCAGTGACTTGGCCTCCACAGCCTTCTGTGGTAGAGAATTCCACAGGTTCACCACCCTCTGAGTGAAGAAATTTCTCCTCATCTCAATCCTAAATGTCCTACCCCGTATCCTGAGACTGTGACCCCTCGTTCTAGACCCCCCAGCCAGGGGAAACATCCTCTCTGTATCCAGTCTGTCTAGCCCTGTCAGAATTGTATACGTTTCAGTGAGATCCCCTCTCATTCTTCTAAACTCTAGTGAATACAGGCCTAGTCGACCCAATCTCTCCTCATACGACAGGCCTGCCATCCCAGGAATCAGTCTGGTGAACCTTCGCTGCACTCCCTCTATGGCAAGTATATCCTCTCTTAGGTAAGGAGACCAAAACTGCACACAGTACTCCAGGTGTGGTCTCACCAAGGCCCTGTACAACTGTAGTAAGACATCCTTGCTCCTGTACTCAAATCCTCTTGCAATGATGGCCAACATACCATTTGCCTTCCTAACTGCTTGCTGCACCTGCATGTTTGCTTTCAGTGACTGGTGTACAAGGACACCCAGGTCCCTTTGTACATCAGCATTTCCCAATCTAGCACCATTTAAATAATACTCTACCTTTCTGTTTTTCCTACCGAAGTAGATAACTTCACATTTATTCACGTTATACTGCATCTGCCATGTATTTGCCCACTCACTCAACTTGTCTAAATCGCCTTGAAGCCTCTTTGCATCCTCCTCACAACTCACAATCCCACCTAGTTTTGCGTCATCAGCAAACTTGGAAATATTACATTTGGTTCCCTCATTCAAAACATTGATATATATAGTGAATAGCTGGGGCCCAAGCACTGATCCCTGCGGTACCCCACTAGTCACCGCCTGCCACCCCGAAAAAGACCCATTTATTCCTACTCTCTGTTTCCTGTCTGTTAACCAATTTTCAATCCATGCCAGTATATTACCCCCAATCCCATGTGCTTTAATTTTGCACATTAACCTCTTATGTGGGACTTTATCAAAGGCCTTCTGCAAATCCAAATACACCACATCCACTGGTTCTCCCTTATCTATTCTACCAGTTACATCCTCAAAAAACTCCAGTAGGTTTGTCAAACACGATTTCCCTTCCATAAATCCATGTTGACTTTGTCTAATCGTGTTGATATTTTCTAAGTGTCCTGTTATCACATCCTTTATAATAGACTCTAGCATTTTCCCTACTACTGATGTTAGGCTAACTGGTCTGTAGTTCCCTGTTTTCTCTCTCCCTCCTTTTTTAAATAGTGGGGTTACATTTGCCACCCTCCAATCTGCAGGAACTGTTCCATAATCTATAGAATTTTGGAAGATGACAACCAATGCATCCATTATTTCCATGGCTACCTCTTTTAGTACTCTGAGATGCAGATTATCAGGCCCTGGGGATTTATCAGCTTTCAGTCCCATTAATTTCTCCAGCACTATTTTTTTACTAATACTAATTTCCTTTAATTCCTCCTTCTCACTAGACCCTTGGTTCCCTAGCATTTCTGGGAAGTTATTTGTGTCCTCTTCCGTGAAGACCGAACCAAAGTATTTGTTTAATTGCTCTGCCATTTCCTTGTTCCCCTTTATAAATTCTCCCTTTTCTGACTGTAAGGGACCTACATTTGTCTTCACTAATCTTTTTCTTTTTACATACTTGTAGAAGCTTTTACAATCCGCTTTTATGTTCCTTGCAAGTTTACTCTCATACTCTATTTTCCCCTCTTAATCAATCTCTTGGTCCTTTTTTGCTGAACTCTAAACTGCTCCCAATCCTCAGGCTTGCTACTGTTTCTGGCAACTTTATATGACTCCTCTTTGGATCTAATACTATCCTTAATTTCTTTTGTTAGCCATGGTTGGTCTACTTTTCCTTTTGTGTTTTTGCATCAGAAAGGAATGCATAACTGTTGCAATTCATGCATTCGTTCCTTAAATGTTAGCCATTGCCTATCCACCGTCATGCCTTTTAATGAAGCTCCCCAATCTATCATAGCCAACTCACTCCTCATACCATCGTAGTTTCCTTTGTTTAGATTTAGGACCCTAGTTTCGGATTGGACTTCTTCACTTTCCATTTTAATGAAGAATTCTATCATGTTATGGTCACTCTTCCCTAAAGGACCCTGCACAACAAGATTATTAATTAACCCCTTCTCATTGCACAATACCCAATCTAGGATAGCCTGTTCCCTAGTTGGCTCCTCAAAGTACTGGTCTAAAAAACCATCTCGTACACACTCCAGGAATTCATCCTCCACTGTATAATTGCTAATTTGGTTTGGCCAGTCTATATGTAAATTAAAGTCACCCATGATTACTGTAGTACCCTTGTTACATGCATCTCTAATTTCCTGTTTGATGCCATCCCCCTACATTACCACTCCTGTTTGGAGGCCTATAGACAACTCCCACTAATGTTTTCTGCCCCTTGGTGCTTCTTAGCTCCACCCAGACTGATTCTACATCTTGATTTTCTGAGCCAATATCCTTTCTCACTATTGCTCTCATTTCATCCTTTACTAACAAGGTTCCTTTTCGCCTTTCCTTCCTAAATACCGAATATCCATGGATATTCAGCTCCCAGCCTTGGTCACCCTGCAGCCATGTCTCCGTAATCGCAATTATATCATATCCGTTTACATCTATTTTGCTGTTAATTCGTCTACCTTATTACGAATGCTTCGTGTATTCAGATAGAGGGAGCTTTACTCTGTATCTAACCCGTGCTGCACCTAGCCTGGGAGTGTTTGATGCTGACACCGAGTACTTGAAACTGTAAGCATTGTATTCTGCAACACGAACATCCCTCTCATGGATGAGCATAAAAACAAGCTGGAGAAAAAAAAACATGCACAAAACCAACAAGCTGCTGCTAATGATCCTCATTAACAGGTACATACGAGTCAGCCATTTTGATCAGGTATTCGATTCTGGTTTCCAGTGCCTGGATCTCCCGCTCGGACATGACTTGCTTGCGTCTCTGATCATCCACAGCCTTCATGTTGTTGCTGGTCTCAGTAACGGAGAGCAGGGTGAGCTTGTCCTGCAGCAGGGCTGTCGTGTCCTGGCACTTCTGGACAAATGACTTGACATCTGCTGTGCCAATCAACTCTTTCCCCTTCTCCTCCTTCAGAACTAACATTAGGTCCCACCTACAAATAAATAACATGGATTTGGAAACAAATTCCTCCCCTGCAAATGGCAGCAAAGTCCACTCCTGTTCATTCAATGTTCTTTTCATGCTCATTAAAATTTTGCAATACCCAGTCATTTTAATTAGCCAATGTTAATGAAACAGCACATCAAACAATAGAGAGAGAAAGAAAGAAAAGAAGACTTTTAGAAGTTATTTCTATCGCGTCTTTTTTAATTCATTTTTTGGGATGTGGCATTGCTGGCAAGGCCAGCATTTATTGCCTATTCCTAATTGCCCTTGAGAAGGTGGTGGTGAGCCGCCTTCTTGAACCGCTGCAGTCCGTGTGGTGAAGGTACTCCTACAGTGCTGTTAGGGAGGGATTTCCAGGATTTTGACCCAGCGACGATGAAGGATTGGCGATATACTTCTAAGTCAGGATGATGTGTGACTTGGAGGGGAACTTGGAGGTGGTGGTGTTCCCATGTGCCTGCTGCCCTTGTCCTTCTAGGTGGAAGAGGTCGTGGGTTTGGGAGGTGCTGCCGAAGAAGCCTTGGCGAGTTGTTGCAGTGCATCTTGTAGATGGTACACACTGCAGCCACGGTGCGCCGGTGGTGGAGGGAGTGAATGTTTAAGGTGGTAGATGGGGTGCCAATCAAGCGGGCTGCTTTGTCCTGGATGGTGTCGAGCTTCGAGTGTTGTTGGAGCTGCACTCATCCAGGCAAGTGGAGAGTATTCCATCACACTCCGGACTTGTGCCTCGTAGATGGTGGAAAGGCTTTGGTCCAGAGGGGGTTTCACACCCTCAGAACGTCACAAAGCACTTTACAACCAATGAAGTACTTTTGAAGTGTAGTCACTGTTGTATTGTAGGAAACGCGGCAGCCAATATGTGCACAGTAAGCTCCCACAAACGGCAATGAGATAATGACCAGATAATCTGTTTTAGTGATGTTGGTTGAGGGATAAATGTTGTCCCAGGACACCGGGAAGAACTCCCCTGCGCTTCTTCGAGTAGTGCTGTGGGATCTTTTACGTCACCTGAGAGGGCAGATGGAGCCTCGGTTTAACGTCCCATCTGAAAGGCAGCACATCCGACTGTGCTGCACTCCCTCAGTACTGCACTGGAGTGTCAGCCTAGATTTTATACTCAAGCCTCTGGAGTGGGGCTTGAACCCACAACCGTTTGACTCAAAGATGAGAGCGCTACCACTGAGCCGCTGCTGACGAACATTAAAATGCACCGTTACACAGTAAAACTACTCAGAAACATGTGATTGAAACCGGAGCACTCTACAAGCTGTGCAATGCTATGTTCCGTCATTTTACAGAATACTCAGCGACTGTGCTTTTGCTTCCACTTTTCCCAAGTATTTAGCACAGAGAAAGGTTCCATTGGGACATTTGGCTTACTTGTAACCCACCTCCTCAGCAATCAACAACTTGCATTTATACAGCACCTGTAACATAGTGAAATGTCCCAAGGCGTTTCACAGGAGCGTTATCAAGCAAAATTTGACACTGAGCCACATAAAGAGATATTTGGACATGTGACCAAAAGCTTGGTCAAAGAGGTAGGTTTTAAGGAGCATCTTAAAGGACCAGTTGTCTTATCATGTGCCAAGTTGTCGATGTTTTCTATGAGAATTCACTCCCCTTCCTACCTGGGTGGTGGTTTTTGAAGGAGTAGATCCATAAAGTAGAAACTTGAATTTGAATTAAGCAGTAATTTAAATTGAGAAGCTCACGTTAGTGAAAACATTTCAAAGCCTTTTCAATAGGAGATGGCTTTTGCACGATTGCAATTCAAATTAACAGATAATCTGAATTATGCCCCTTTGAAGTAAAGGTAGACTGTATATATGTCGAAACGTTGTTGGACAGCCCGTCAAAGCTATCGCCCAGGACAATTTTTCAGTGTATAATTTTTTTAAGGTATTTTATTTCAGAGCTCACCTGAAGGCTGCTGAATGAATCTTGCTGCCGTACAGAGCCGTACTGACCAGAAGCAGACAGGCTCCATCCCGGGACTGTGCTGTGCGCGCTCATGTTAGCCAGGGCGTCTGGCGGAACTAACTCAGCCAGATTCACTGTCCCGTGACCCCTGGTGGAACTTGTGTGAATGTCAAGTGAGAACAGGGTTAGGCTGGGCTACAACACACCCCATCATTCAATAGTCTGCTGACACTGTGAACAACATCCATCTAAGTGAGGTAGCAGATCGTGCCTAGATCTCATGGAACTGCATTGTCCTACTCTGAGACTATATCAGATATTATACGAACAGCTTCACACTGTCCGACCCTGAGCCTATTCCAGATATTACACTAAGGGCTTCAGACTGTCCGACCCTGAGCCTATTCCAGATATTACACTAAGGGCTTCAGACTGTCCGACCCTGAGCTTATTCCAGATATTACACTAAGGGCTTCAGACTGTCCGACCCTGAGCCTATTCCAGATATCACAATACTAAAAGTTTCTAATTGATGGATAGGTAATTCTATTTGGATGGCTCTTTCAAAGGGGAAGAACAGGTATAATACCGAATAGCCTCCTTCAGTGCTGTATCATTCTATGATTCTATAATGTGTTGAATGACGAAGGGTTTCCCTCCACTGCCTTACTCTGAATCACATTAAGTGTTGATCATTCTTTGCAAGTTCTGTTCATCCGTCCTAACATCTTTCTTCATTTGTGCTACACTCATGATGTATCTATTCTTATGGTACTTTGTTTCTTGTATATTTCTAGATGATCCACCTTCCGTTGTTGTATCTTGAGGATCAGTATCAGCAGCCTCAGCCTCTCCAGGCTTCAAGTGTGAACTCATGAACATTACAAATAGTAAAACATCCGATGCTAAAACACACAGACTCGATTTCTGCTCTGTGCGGAGTGAACTGACACTCGCACTCTCACACACCAACAACACCACTTGGAGATAGATTGAGGTACACACCGAGCTAGGATTTACCTTTTATGAATTTCCCGCTGCTTTGCTCTGATTTCCCGCTGCTTGCTGTGTCCATTTGTGATAAACTCATCCACCAATTGGTTAATCGCGTCCAGTCGGCCTTTCCCAGCAGCAAGCTCGGTCAAGAAGTTCTGAAATATAAAACCACCTCAGTCAGTGGTGATGGTTTGGCAGCAACCATCCAGTCTAGTGAAACAATATTGAATGGAGACACAGTGTGAGATGGGGTGGTAGCCAAGAGTGACAGCACAGATTGGGTATGGAGACACAAAAAGACGACTTGCATTTATATAGCGCCTTTCACAATCTCAGGACATCCCAAAGTGCTTTACAGTCAATGAAGTACTTTCGAAGTGTAGTCACTGTTGTAAGGTAGGAAACGCAGGCAGCCAATTTGCACACAGCAAGCTCCCACAAACAGCAATGTGATAATGACTAGATAATCTGTTTTAGTGATGTTGATTTAGGAATAAATATTGACCAGGACACAGGGGATAACTCTGCTGCTCTTCTTCAATATAGTGCCGCAGGATCTTTTACATCCACCTGAGAAAGCAGACGGGCCTCGGTTTAACGTCTCATCCGAAAGACGCCACCTCCGACAGTGCTGCACTCGCTCAGCACTGCACTGGAGTGTCAGTCTGGATTTTTGTGCTCAAGTCTCTGGAGTGGGACTTGAACCCACAACCTTCTGATTCAGAGGCAAGAGTGCTACCCACTGAATCACAGTGTGCGATGGGGGGGGTCAGAGAGAGAAGCGCAGATTGGGTCTGGAGACACAGTATGAGATGGGGGGGTCACAGAGAGAAGAACAGATTGGGTGTTCATTACAGGGCAACAAACCTCATATTTCCTCTGCATAACCTCCACATTGTCCGACTTGGGCTCAAAGGTTTTGAAACCATTCTCCTTGTCGTTCATCCAGGAGTTGAAGTCGTTACAGGTGTTATAGAACCGGTACAGGAGGATCATTTCCTGCAGGGTTTTCCTTCTGGCCTAGAGTGGGGCAGGACAACAAGGAGAAAGAGGTAAGTCTGAGAAAGCACTGCGCTAGGAAGTGCAAAGAATTGACTATTGATTTGCACACAGGAACGAATGGAGAGTGTCTGTGAGTGACAATAGAATGAAGCAGGCAAGCCATCCAATTGCTGGATAAATGGAAACTATTGAAGGAAGGCTTGTAGGGAGTTTGCATTTTGAATGGAATAATGAACTGGGAGAGGTCAAACTGCCCTTTTGTCTTTGGCAGACAGCTATATCTAAAGCAAGGCCAGTCTGATGCTGTGGAGTGGTCCCTCTCCCCATACCAGCGACACTGGAGAAACAGTTCAAACCCATTCTGTTCTCCCAGCACCGTCAGTTTAAAAAAAATCTCTCTCAGGATGTGGGCGTCGCTGGCAAGGCCGGCATTTATTGTCCATCCCTGCTTGCCCTGACAAGGTGGTGTCTGACTAAACCCAGTGCCTGTTGAGAGTCAACCACGTTGGTGTGAGACTGGAGTCACACATAGGCCAGACAGGGCAAGGACGGCAGGTTTCCTTCCCTAAAGGACATTAGTGAACCAGGTGGGTTTTTACAATAATCCGACAGCTTCACGATCACTTTTATTGATACCAGCTTTATTATTTCCAGATTTCTTTCCGGAACTGAAATTCCCAAACTGCCATGGGGGGATTTGAACTTGCAGTTCTACTGGATTATTAGTCCAGGCCTCTGGAGCACTAGTCCAATAGCATAACCACTACACTACCATCTCCTAGTGCAGCAGGCCACGCTGCAGGATTAATACAAACCCTCTCACTGCAGCTCCTGGGATTCTGGCTCCTCTCTCAGCTTCCACTCATGGACTCGAATTCTTGTGCAGAACCTTCTTGCCTTGGTTGTCAGCTCCCTCTACAGGTGCAGTAGAGGTCAGCAGTTCTTGGCATGAGGCATGCAGGAGTGAACATAGGAATTGCTCAATGAAAAAAGACCACGGTCCATCTAATTTGCTTTCTACCATCCTGGTAGTCACATGATACAATGATAATGGAGTTGTTGACTAATCACAGCGATCAATCTCTATCGATTAGTCTACAACAGACCCAGACATGAGGCGAGGAAAACCCCAGTGGTGGAGAGCTTTGGGAACCATGGGGTAAAAATTCGGTTGCTTTGCACTAACAGGGCGCAAAGCAACTAGCGCCTGGGCGCGGCGCCGGCCACGCCTCCCACGAAATTCAGCGGGAGGTTAGCGGCGGCGCTAACCGGTAGCGCCCCACGGTGCTGCGCCACCGCTGATGATGTCATTGCCGTGCACAGCGCACCACTCGCGCCCCGGCCACGATCTTCGGGAGCGCCCCGACTTACGCTATGTCCGACGGGGTCGGGGGGCCTACCTGTGGCCGGGGAGGTGCACTTTAAAGGCGAGGTGCGGGGCGGCAATTTTTGTTGCTGGCCGCCTGCCAGCACCTGCCTGTGCTCCCGTCCCCGGCTTCCTGACCTGCCCCCCACCCTGCGGAGTGTCGGCTTCGCTCCAAGAGCCTTGAGTGCCGGGCTCTTTTGCCGGCACTCCCGATCCCCGGGGGCCCAGCTGGGCAAGGTATTTCAGGCCCCATAGGTCCAAAGTCACCTGTTCCTCCCAAACATGCTACACTTACCATGTCATGTCTCAAATTACTTATATACCCTCGCTCTATCGGTACACAGAGCTCCTGTACCCGAGGGGATCCAGGGAGTACATTTCATACAAAGTATGACTTGGGTTCCAAGCAGTGGAGGGAAAAATGATAGCAGTCATCAGATGTCCCTTTGACATGCAGCTGAACATCAGTCCCCAGAACACCATTCGTGGGGACTCGGCAACATGTCAACAGGCTGTGGGGGGTTAATGAGGAACCAAACTGGGCAAACATGACACTGAAACAGAACTCTGCACCACAGGCAGTTGTATGGGGAGTGAACAGCCTAACACTGCTGTATAAAAGGACTGGAGAGTCAAGGATTAAATTACCATCTGCACTGACACCCAGATTTCGGTTCCAGAGACAAAATGAGTCTCCATGGGAGAGAGAGACAAGCTCCATTGATCGGGATTGGGGAGAAGAGGAATATTTCTTTATTGTTACTATCTGAACAAGGATCATTACAGTCCCACCAAAGAGCCAGACTGATGCTTAGGAGAAAGATGTCCAGTATACGACCTACTTGTGTTCCAGCTGATACACATGCACTGGTGTGTATCTATCTATTATACAGCTGGGAGCAGAGTTTCCACTTGTTTACGCGAGTAATATCAGTGCAATGCGGGCAAAATTGGCCGAACCAGCGCAAATGATTAGGAAATGTTAAATGTGAGTTATGCCCAAAATGTCTTTCGTGACCTTTTACGCTGGTTACGCTGGTTTAAGATTCAATTCGCCTGGATCAGGCTCCACCCACAAATCCAACCACGCCCCCCAGGTCAAAATTGCAAGGTTCCCCAGATTGCGCTGGTTTGGGTACACGAGGGAGGACAGGATCTGAGGGGTACACGAGGGAGGACAGGATCTGAGGGATACACGAGGGAGGACAGGATCTGAGGGGTACACGAGGGAGGACAGGATCTGAGGGATACACGAGGGAGGACAGGATCTGAGGGGTACACGAGGGAGGACAGGATCTGAGGGATACACGAGGGAGGACAGGATCTGAGGGGTACACGAGGGAGGACAGGATTTGAGGGGTACACGAGGGAGGACAGGATCTGAGGGGTACACGAGGGAGGACAGGATCTGAGGGGTACACGAGGGAGGACACGATCAGAGGGATACACGAGGGGGGACACGATCAGAGGGATACACGAGGGGGGACAGGATCTGAGGGATACACGAGGGGGGACACGATCTGAGGGGTACACGAGGGAGGACAGGATCTGAGGGATACACGAGGGAGGACAGGATCTGAGGGATACACGAGGGAGGACAGGATCTGAGGGGTACACGAGGGAGGACACGATCAGAGGGATACACGAGGGAGGACAGGATCTGAGGGATACACGAGCCGGACACAATCTGAGGGATACACGAGGGAGGACACGATCTGAGGGATACACGAGGGAGGACAGGATCTGAGGGATACACGAGGGAGGACACGATCTGAGGGATACACGAGGGAGGACAGGATCTGAGGGATACACGAGGGAGGACAGGATCAGAGGGATACACGAGGGGGGACACGATCAGAGGGGTACACGAGGGGGGACACGATCTGAGGGATACACGAGGGAGGACAGGATCAGAGGGATACACGAGGGGGGACACGATCAGAGGGGTACACGAGGGAGGACACGATCAGAGGGGTACACGAGGGAGGACACGATCAGAGGGGTACACGAGGGAGGACAGGATCTGAGGGAGCAGATTACTGTACCTCAGCCAGCTGGCAGAGATCGGCGTAGGATGAGTCAATGTTTTTCTGGCTGTTCTTGATGTTCGCTCTGTTGAAGTCCTCGTCAGGCTCCATCTGTGAGGAGAAGTGGATCTCGGTTGTCCCGCGGCGCATCGAACGGCTCCTTCGCGGCTTGCTGACCCTCCGGCTCGGACTGTCTTCAACGGTGTAGTCAGTGACAGTCTCACTCCTCACCTGCTCAACACAAAAACACAACTGCTTCAGCCGGGATCCTGAAACCTCACACCTCCACTTTATCGCTCGTGCTCTCACCAAGAGGCGGGGTTGTCTGCGTCACAAATGTCTCACTGATACTGCAGCGCACGGCTGATCCCCTCACCCACCACCACAAGAATCAACTGCTCTGCCCCTCTGAAAACCTCGGCCTGCCTCACCCAGATTGAGGCTAAAGATACTAACTCCTGAAAAGGAACCCAAATGGAAGCTTGGTGCTGGGGTGGAGGTTAATAATTGGATAAATAACTGAAGCACAGGAAGACCCAGGCTTATAATGAAAGAGCAGGGCAGTGGGATTAGTATTGGTTTGCTCGAGCAAAGAGCCGGCACAGATTCAATCAGCCGAAATATCACCTTTGTTCTGTAAACCATTGCGATTTGATGTTTCTGATTGTAGTTGAATAGGAACTGATTGAAAAATGATACCGAGGAGTGTGGGAGGAGGAAAGGGTGGAGGAACGGGAGTGGGGCAGGGAGAGAGGAAGGAGGAAGGAGGGGGGAGAGCGAGGAAGGAGGGGGGAGAGCGAGGAAGGAGGGGGGAGAGCGAGGAAGGAGGGGGGAGAGCGAGGAAGGAGGGGGGAGAGCGAGGAAGGAGGGGGGAGAGCGAGGAAGGAGGGGGGAGAGAGAGGAACGAGGGGGGAGAGCGAGGGGGGAGAGCGAGGAACGAGGGGGGAGAGCAAGGAACGAGGGGGGAGAGAGAGAGGAACGAGGGGGGAGAGAGAGAGGAACGAGGGGGGAGAGAGAGAGGAACGAGGGGGGAGAGAGAGAGGAACGAGGGGGGAGAGAGAGGAACGAGGGGGGAGAGAGAGGAACGAGGGGGGAGAGAGAGGAACGAGGGGGGAGAGCGAGGAACGAGGGGGGAGAGCGAGGAACGAGGGGGGAGAGAGAGGAACGAGGGGGGAGAGAGAGGAACGAGGGGGGAGAGAGAGGAACGAGGGGGGAGAGAGAGGAACGAGGGGGGAGAGCGAGGAACGAGGGGGGAGAGCGAGGAACGAGGGGGGAGAGAGAGGAACGAGGGGGGAGAGAGAGGAACGAGGGGGGAGAGAGAGGAACGAGGGGGGAGAGAGAGGAACGAGGGGGGAGAGAGCGGAACGAGGGGGGAGAGAGCGGAACGAGGGGGGAGAGAGCGGAAGGAGGGGGGAGAGAGAGGAAGGAGGGGGGAGAGAGAGGAAGGAGGGGGAGAGAGAGGAAGGAGGGGGAGAGAGAGGAAGGAGGGGGGAGCGCGAGGAAGGAGGGGGGAGAGCGAGGAAGGAGGGGGAGAGAGAGGAAGGAGGGGGGAGAGCGAGGAAGGAGGGGGGAGAGCGAGGAACGAGGGGGGGAGAGAGGAACGAGGGGGGGAGAGAGGAACGAGGGGGGAAGAGAGGAACGAGGGGGGAGAGAGAGGAACGAGGGGGGAGAGAGAGGAACGAGGGGGGAGAGAGAGGAACGAGGGGGGAGAGAGAGGAACGAGGGGGGAGAGAGAGGAACGAGGGGGGAGAGAGAGGAACGAGGGGGGAGAGAGAGGAACGAGGGGGGAGAGAGAGGAACGAGGGGGGAGAGAGAGGAACGAGGGGGGAGAGAGAGGAACGAGGGGGGAGAGAGAGGAACGAGGGGGGAGAGAGAGGAACGAGGGGGGAGAGAGAGGAACGAGGGGGACAGCGAGGAAGGAGGGGGACAGCGAGGAAGGAGGGGGGAGAGCGAGGAACGAGGGGGGAGAGAGAGAGGAACGAGGGGGGAGAAGAGAGGAACGAGGGGGAGAGAGAGAGGAACGAGGGGGGAGAGAGAGGAACGAGGGGGGAGAGAGAGGAACGAGGGGGGAGAGCGCGGAACGAGGGGGGAGAGAGGAACGAGGGGGGAGAGAGGAACGAGGGGGGAGAGAGGAACGAGGGGGGAGAGGGGAAAGAGGAACGAGGGAGGAGAGGAACGAGGGAAGAGGGGAACGAGGGAGGAGGGGAACGAGGGAGGAGGGGAATGAGGGAGGAGGGGAACGAGGGAGGAGGGGAACGAGGGAGGAGAGGAACGAAGGTGAAAGAGGAATGAGCTGGGGAGAGGAACGGGTGAGTGGGGGGCGGAACGGTGTTGTGTGTGATTTGAAGAGGGTGCAGTGAGTTACTCACCGCGGGCTCGCTCTCAGTGACATAAGAACATAAGAAATAGAAGTAGGCCATTTGGCCCTTCGAGCCTGCTCTGCCATTCAATGAGAACATGGCTGGTCTTCCGCCTCAACTCCATTCACCGGCTCTATCCCTTGATGCCCTTACTAGTCAGAAATGTATCGACTTCTGTTTTGAATATACCCAATGACTGAGCCTCCACAGCCCTCTGGGGTAGAGAATTCCAAAGATTCACCACCCTCTGTGTGAAGAAATTTCTTCTCCTCTCAGTCCTGAATGGCCTACCCTTTATCCTGAGGCTGTGGCCCCTGGTTCTAGACTCCCCAGCCAAGGGAAACATTCTCCCAGCATCCACCCTATCAAGCCCTGTAATAATTTTGTATGCTTCAATGAGATCCCCTCATTCTTCTGAATTCAAGACTCTTCACATCCCCTTCGCAACTGACACTGCCACCTAGCTTTGTGTCATCAGCAAATTTGTAAATGTTACATTTAGTCCCCTCATCCAAATCATTGATATAGATTGTGAATAGCTGGGGCCCAAGCACCGATCCTTGCGGTACCCCACTAGTCACAGCTTGCTATCCTGAAAAAGACCCGTTTATCCCTACTCTTTGTTTTCTGTCTGTTAACCAATTCTCAATCCATGCTAGTATATTACCCCCAATTCCATGTGCCCCAATTTTGTTCACCAACCTCTTGTGTGGGACCTTATCCAAGGCCTTCTGAAAATCCAAATACACATCTACCTGTTCCCCTTGGTCTACTCCACTGGTTACATCCTCAAAGAACTCCAATAGGTTTGTCAAACAGGATTTCCCTTTCATAAATCCATGTTGACTCTGCCCAATCTTACTATTAGTTTCTAAGTGCCCAGTTATTGCATCCTTTATAATAGATTCCAGCATTTTCCCAACTACTGATGTGAGGCTAACAGGTCTGTAGTTCCCCATTTTCTCTCTCCCTCCTTTCTTAAATAGCGGGGTTACATTTGCTATCCTCCAATCTGCAGGAACCGTTCCAGAATCTATAGAATTTTGGAAGATGACAACCAATGCGTCCACTATCCCAACGGCAACCTCTTTCAAAACCCTAGGAGGTAGGTCATTCGGTCCTTGGGATTTATTGACTTACGTCACAGGCACTGATCTCACCTTCTCCTGGCTGTCTCGGGCTGGTCTGTTCTCCACAACTTTGACCTTGGTAAAGGTAAAGTTCTCACCTGCTGCAAACATATAAGTTTTGGAAGTGTTACCTTCACTGGATTCATAGGACACTGTGCGCACTCTGTCCAGCTTGCTCGTGTAGCAGTCCGCCTCTGGTACCTCACCGAAGTGACAATTTTTAACACATGAGCCAGGATTGAGGCTCTGCAGGGTAATAGACCATGGAGAACATCCCAGGCAAGGCCACGCCTGACACCATTACAACACAACACCGCACAGTGACACCATTACAACACAACACAACACCGCACAGTGACACCATTACAACACAACACAACACCGCACAGTGACACCATTACAACACAACACAACACCGCACAGTGACACCATTACAACACAACACAACACCGCACAGTGACACCATTACAACATCGCACAGTGACACCATTACAACACTACACTGCACAGTGACACCATTACAACACTACACTGCACAGTGACACCATTACAACACAACACAACACAGTGACACCATTACAACACTACACTGCACAGTGACACCATTACAACACATCACAGTGACACCATTACAACACAACACTGCACAGTGACACCATTACAACACAACACAACACAGTGACACCATTACAACACAACACTGCACAGTGACACCATTACAACACAACACCGCACAGTGACACCATAACAACACAACACAACACAGTGACACCATTACAACACAACACCGCACAGTGACACCATTACAACACAACACCGCACAGTGACACCATTACAACACAACACAACACCGCACAGTGACACCATTACAACACAACACAACAGTGACACCATTACAAAACAACACAACACAGTGACACCATTACAAAACAACACAACACAGTGACACCATTACAACACAACACAACACAGTGACACCATTACAACACAACACAGTGACACCATTACAACACAACACCGCACAGTGACACCATTACAACACCGCACAGTGACACCATTGCAACACAACACAGCACAGTGACACCATAACAACACAACACAGTGACACCATTACAAAACAACACAACACAGTGACACCATAACAACACAACACAGTGACACCATTACAAAACAACACAGTGACACCATTACAAAACAACACAACACAGTGACACCATTACAACACAACACAACAGTGACACCATTACAACACAACACAGTGACACCATTACAACACAACACAGTGACACCATAACAACACAACACAGTGACACCATTACAACACAACACAGCACAGTGACACCATTACAACACAACACAGTGACACCATTACAACACAACACAGTGACACCATTACAACACAACACAGTGACACCATTGCAACACAACACCGCACAGTGATGCCATTACAACACAACACCGTACAGTGACACCATTACAACACAACACAGTGACACCATTACAACACAACACCGCACAGTGACACCATTACAACACAACACCGCACAGTGACACCATTACAACACAACACAACACAGTGACACCATTACAACACAACACAACACAGTGACACCATTACAACACAACACAACACAGTGACACCATTACAACACAACACTGCACAGTGACACCATTACAACACAACACAACACAGTGACACCATTACAACACAACACAGTGACACCATTACAACACAACACTGCACAGTGACACCATTACAACACAACACAACACAGTGACACCATTACAACACCGCACAGTGACACCATTACAACACAACACAGTGACACCATAACAACACAACACAACACAGTGACACCATTACAACACAACACAACACAGTGACACCATTACAACACAACACCGCACAGTGACACCATTACAACACTACACAGTGACACCATAACAACACAACACAGTGACACCATAACAACACAACACAGTGACACCATTACAACACAACACTGCACAGTGACACCATTACAACACAACACAGTGACACCATTACAACACTACACAGTGACACCATTACAACACAACACAACACAGTGACACCATTACAACACAACACAGTGACACCATTACAACACTACACAGTGACACCATTACAACACAACACAGTGACACCATTACAACACAACACAGTGACACCATTACAACACAACACCGCACAGTGACACCATTACACTACACAGCACAGTGACACCATTACAACACAACACTGCACAGTGACCCCATTACAACACAACACCGCACAGTGACACCATTACAACACAACACAGTGACACCATTACAACACAACACCGCACAGTGACACCATTACAACACAACACCGCACAGTGACACCATTACAACACAACACCGCACAGTGACACCATTACAACACAACACAGTGACACCATTACAACACAACACCGCACAGTGACACCATTACAACACAACACCGCACAGTGACACCATTACAACACAACACCGCACAGTGACACCATTACAACACAACACCGCACAGTGACACCATTACAACACAACACAACACAGTGACACCATTACAACACAACACCGCACAGTGACACCATTACAACACCGCACAGTGACACCATTACAACACAACACTGCACAGTGACACCATTACAACACAACACAACACAGTGACACCATTACAACACAACACAGCACAGTGACACCATTACAACACAACACAGTGACACCATTACAACACAACACAACACAGTGACACCATTACAACACAACACAGTGACACCATTACAACACAACACAACACAGTGACACCATTACAACACAACACAGTGACACCATTACAACACAACACAGTGACACCATTACAACACAACACAGTGACACCATTACAACACAACACAGTGACACCATTACAACACAACACAGTGACACCATTACAACACAACACAGTGACACCATTACAACACAACACAGTGACACCATTACAACACAACACAGTGACACCATTACAACACAACACAACACCGCACAGTGACACCATTACAACACAACACAGTGACACCATTACAACACAACACAGTGACACCATTACAACACAACACTGCTCAGTGACACCATTACAACACAACACAGTGACACCATTACATCACAACACCGCACAGTGACACCATTACAACACAACACAGTGACACCATTACAACACAACACAGTGACACCATTACAACACAACACAGTGACACCATTACAACACAACACTGCACAGTGACACCATTACAACACAACACTGCACAGTGACACCATTACAACACAACACCGCACAGTGACACCATTACAACACAACACAGTGACACCATTACAACACAACACAGTGACACCATTACAACACAACACAGTGACACCATTACAACACAACACAGTGACACCATTACAACACAACACAGTGACACCATTACAACACAACACAGTGACACCATTACAACACAACACAGTGACACCATTACAACACAACACAACACCGCACAGTGACACCATTACAACACAACACAGTGACACCATTACAACACAGTGACACCATTACAACACACAGTGACACCTACAACAGCATAACAACAGTGACACCATTACAACACACAGCACAGTGACACCATTACAACACAACACAGCACAGTGACACCATTACAACACAACACAGTGACACCATTACAACACAACACAGTGACACCATTACAACACACACCCACAGTGACACCATTACACACAACACCGCACAGTGACACCATTACAACACACACAGTGACACCATTACAACACAACACAGTGACACCATTGCAACACAACACCGCACAGTGACAGCCATTACAACACAACACCGTACAGTGACACCATTACAACACAACCACAGTGACACCATTACAACACAACACCGCACAGTGACACCATTACAACACAACACGCACAGTGACACCATTACAACACAACACAACACAGTGACACCATTACAACACAACACAACACAGTGACACCATTACAACACAACACAGTGACACCATTACAACACAACACTGCACAGTGACACCATTACAACACAACACAACACAGTGACACCATTACAACACAACACAGTGACACCATTACAACACAACACAGGACACCAGTGACAACACAGTGACACCATTACACACAACACTCAGTGACACCATTACAACACAACACAGCACAGTGACACACATTACACACACACTGCACAGTGACACCATTACTACACAACACAGTGACACCATTACAACACGACACAAGCACAGTGACACCATTACAACACAACACCAGCACAGTGACACCATTACAACACTACACTGCACAGTGACACCATTACAACACAACACCACAGTGACACTCATTACAACACAACACAGTGACTCCATTACAACCACAACACTGCACAGTGAGCACCATTACAAAACACAACACTACACAGTGACATTACCATTACAACACTACACAGTGACCCCATTACAACACTACAATGCAGTGACACCATTACAACACACACAGCACAGTGACACCATTACAACACAATCACAGTGACACCATTAAAACACAACACAGTGACACCATTACAACACAACACAGTGGACACCATTACAACACAACACAGTGACACCATTACAACACTACACCGCACAGTGACACCATTACAACACAACACAGTGACACCATTACAACACAACACAGTGACACCATTACAACACAACACAGTGACACCATTACAACACAACACAGTGACACCATTACAACACAACACAGTGACACCATTACAACACAACACCGCACAGTGACACCATTACACTACACCGCACAGTGACACCATTACAACACAACACAGTGACACCATTACAACACAACACAGTGACACCATTACAACACAACACAGTGACACCATTACAACACAACACCGCACAGTGACACCATTACACTACACCGCACAGAGACACCATTACAACACAACACTGCTCAGCGATGTCAGTATATTAGGGGAATGCACAGGGATACAATTATATCGCAGCTCTGCACACTGGTACTATTGCATCACGGATTACATCATAGCTACGCATGGAAATGCCGTTCCATCAGAGCTCTGAGATGCTCAGGGTGTCATGATGCCACAGAGTCAGGCAGTGACCTCGACACAGATACCTACCCCTTTCACCAATCCAAACTTGTCGCATCTGCATTTCTGCTGTCATTTTGTCCTTCTCACCTTGCTGACGAACTCTCCTCGTGATCCCCAATCCTCCTCCTTCTTCATCAGATGAGCAGCTCTCAGACACTTTCCTCTCCTGGGTCTCTGCCTGCAAACAAGATGCAGCATTTCTCACCAGTTCCCAGGCTCATTCCATCATCGTAAATTCCAGGGGCTACTTTCTAACAAAAGCCCTGAACAGAAACCAAGCCCACAGCCAATCCTCCGTCACTCCTTTTGTCCCTATTCCATCTGCAGAGAAAGACCAGTAGGCATGCTCCCTATGAGTCCACACTGCTCCGAGACCAGCCAGAGGGTGGTGCTACGTGAGCAGGATGCAAAAGTTCATCTCAGAATTCCTTTCCCAAATTTCCCAGTGGAGATTCCCACTTTCCATGTGGTATTCCTGCCCGTGCAGCACTTTACCTCACATGTGGCATTCTGGAGCACTACTAATACTGGGGGCATTGGGGTAAAGTATGGTAAACTCAAAACAATTCCAGGGCAGGTACAGCGTGGGTTAGATACAAAGTAAAGCTCCCTCTACACTGACCCATCAAACACTCCCAGGGCAGGTACAGCATGGGTTAGATACAGAGTAAAGCTCCCTCTACACTGACCCATCAAACACTCCCAGGGCAGGTACAGCACGGGTTAGATACAGAGTAAAGCTCCCTCTACACTGTCCCATCAAACACTCCCAGGGCAGGTACAGCACGGGTTAGATACAAAGTAAAGCTCCCTCTACACTGTCCCATCAAACACTCCCAGGTCAAGTACAGCACGGGTTAGATACAGAGTAAAGGTCCCTCTACACTGTCCCATCAAACACTCCCAGGTCAAGTACAGCACGGGTTAGATACAGAATAAAGGTCCCTCTACACTGTTGGTGAGTGAGCTGGACTCCAGTCCCACTTTCTCAAGATTCTTGCAGTGCTGTCATTTTCATATGTGCCTGTGTGCATGTGTTCCTTCAACACACATGCACACATGTATAGACACATACGTACACAGATACGCATAGACATACGTACACAGACACGCACAGACACACAAGCACACAGATGTGCACAGACACACACACACGCAGACACATATGAAAATGAGAGGCAGCCCCACATTCATGGTGGACTAGACACTTCCCATGCCCCGCAGCCATGTAATCTCCTGGGAGACGCAAAAAACTGAAGAAAACCCAGGGCTAATAAGGGAAAAAGTACTGCGGAAAATTCCTCTCTGACCCCCCCCCCCTTAGGCGATCGACAGCAGAATGCACACAGACTGGAAATGACTACCTGACACATTGTCAAAGGAACTTGCTGCACAGCTGCTGTCGCCAAGTCTCCGAGTCTCTTCACTTCGCTGGAATACGCTGCGATTTCTTTCTCTAGGCGCACATGACGCTGCAGGAGGGCGTCGGCACTGGCCTCGTCTTTCCCAAAATCCTCGCTGTGCAGAAGAGGGTGTTTCTCAAGCAGCCAGGAGTGGGCCTCGTTGATATCTGTGAAATACTGAGGACAGCGCAGAGAAACCTGGTCATTCAGATACAATGACACCTTCCATTTACATCCCAACTATCACAGCCACAAAGTTCAAAGGGCATCACACATTGAATCAGTGGCTCAGTGGGTAGCACTCTCTAGGTGGGAGGGGCTAGGAGTGAGCAGGTGCTGCTGGGTGCTTGATTGCTGCAGGGAGTTGGAGTGAGTTTGTTAAAAGTTGGTGGTGGTTTTTTTTTCCAAGTTTTAGGACCTTTTTGGTCCATAAACAGCAGCCAGCTGCTGAGGGGCCCTGGAGTGAGTGCTGGGCCCCTCAGAGGACAATGTTGCCAAGATTAATTTAATCAGGGGAGAAACTGTTGGGGGAAGGGAGAAAGAAAGGCCCAAAGATTTGGGCCGGGACCCCAGGAGGTTTGGAAAAGAAAACACGGTGGTGGTTCAGTGCGAGGATAAGGAGTCACGAGCTTGGGATATTATCCAGGCGGTACATGAGGACTGCGGCGAGGGAAGCTGCTTTGCCTGCCGACCAAAGCCGAATGTTGGGTTCAAGGTGACGGTCAGTGGCCGAGAAGAGGTGGAAAGACTTTTACTGAGTTTGAAGGTTGGAGATAAGTTCTTGGAGGTATCTCTGCTATATTCTGAAGAGGTGATGGTCTCATTCTTAAACCTGCCGGTTTATATTGAGGACGATGTGCTAATAAAAAAGTTGGAGTCGTGGGACATTAAAATTTGCTCGGCAATAAAGAGGAGATACTATCCAGGAACACGGGTAGCAGTTGGAACCCGTTATGTAAAGGTGCGGTTCCCAGAGGGGGTGAAGTCATTACCGTACAGCATGAAATTCGAGACAATGGAAGGGGTGCAGTACTTCCGAGTACTGCATGATAACCAGGTGAAGGTTTGTTATTATTGTCTTGGACACGACCATCTTGTAAGAAACTGTCCGGACTTGTACTGTTATAACTGCGGTGAGTCTGGACACATCGCTCGGAGCTGCAATGCGGAGAGCTGTGGGGTGTGTCACAAAGGCCCCACCCGCTCTGAGTGTGTGGCAGAAGGAAGCCCCTTGAGTGACAAGGAGATGGGAGAAGGAGAAGGAGCAGGAGGTGTGAGTGGAGCAGCTGGAGGAGCAGAGCAGGCAGAGGACACAGCTGATGAATGGAAGGAGAAAAGAGCACAGGAAGAGGCAGAAAATTGCGGAGAAGAGAACAGGATGGAAATGGTAGATAACACACCAAGTATGGTGGAAAAGGACAAAGACAGCAGCGGGCAGCACGGGTCGAGGGCAGAGTCGAGCCACAATACGGCTCAGCTCTCCCTAAAGAATCTGGTGTCCGCGGGGGGAGAGGAGGGGGGTGCGGGGTAAGTGTAAGTACTCCAAAGAAAGACGGGGAGTCGGATATTTCGGGGAGCAGGAGGGGGCAAGACAAGGAGAGGTTACAAGAGGCAGGAGCCTTAAAGGGGCAGCAGGACGGGAGTGGGGAGACAAAGACACCAGAAGGGAGCAAGATAGGTGCAGATGCGCCATTGTCCCAGAGAGAGAAGAAACGGGGAGCAAGGGTCAGCGGTGGAGATGAGGCCGAAGGGAGTGGCACTACTGGAGAAACCGTGATAACAGGAAGACTCTCTGCGGGAGGTTATGTATCTGACGGGGAGCAGGGACGGGAGGTTACAGAAGAACTCGAGAGTGAGGAGTCAGAGGGGGACAGAGACATGGAAGTGGGGGGTGGGGTGGCATCGTGTGGCAAGGGAAAGGTTAGTGAGGGGCAGAAAGAGGGATAAGGGGCAGCTCCTCTGTCCAAAGCTAATGTAAGGAAGAGGCTGAAACTACAGGGAAGGTTCAAACAGGAGGTGAAAAAGAGCCGGAGGCTGCAGGAGAAAGCAACAGCTGCCCAAAAAGTTGGGAAGGAGCCTGAGAGAAGGGAAGGGCTGGAGATTAAATGATGTGGGGATTATCAGGCACACTTCGCTTATTCGGAGCCATGATTACTGATCAATTTTTAAAGTACAATAGATTAGTATATGTTATGGGAGACAAATTAAACTTCAGGTTTTGATGTTAATATGTGGAGGGAGGAAATGCTGTGCAGAGCGGCGGAATGGATTTGTATGATACAATGGAATGATCACGATGTTGTAAATGTTTTTAATGTTTAATAAATAATTTTTAAAAAGTGGGTAGCACTCTTGCCTCTGAGTCAGAAGGTTGTGGGTTCAAGTCCCCACTCCAGAGGCTTGAGCACAAAAATCCAGACTGACACTCCAGTGCAGTACTGAGGGAGTGCTGCACTGTCGGAGGTGCAGTCTTTCAGGTAAGACGTTAAGATTTGTATTCCCTCACTTTACCTGACGAAGGAGCAGCGCTCCGAAAGCTCGTGATTTCAAATAAAACTGTTGGACTATAACCTGGTGTTGTGCGACTTCTCATTTTTGTCCTTTTTAAAAGCGCAGGTTCTTCAATACTTACCCTCCCGTAGAAACCTGAAAAAAAACCTAAGTTTGCTGCGTGCGCGCAGCCTCTACCGCGCACGCGGTTCACCTATGAACCGCCCCCTTCACCAGACCGGAAGTTCCGGTTTCCCGCGCATGCGCAGTGCATGCAGGAAACCGGCACTTTAGGACGCCTTACGGGTGAGTACACAGTGCGTACTCACCCGGGAAGGGCCGAATTTTTGGCCCAATACATGCACACACGTTAATTACATGCGGGCAAGTTAGTTACACCTGGACATGTTAGTTACATACACATGTGAAGAAAGCAATGGGAAGCCACCTCAGTTGTGAGACCTGAGTTAGGACTGCCCTAGGGCAGAACACAAGGGACGGACATACTTAGAGGCACACACTGGTTCACGAGGGGAGTTAGCATGTTGTGCAGCGCAGTGTGCCCAGCGCAGCCCGTGCCCAGCGCAGTGTGCCCCGCGCAGCCCGTGCCCAGCGCAGTGTGCCCAGCGCAGCCCGTGCCCAGCGCAGTGTGCCCAGCGCAGCCCGTGCCCAGTGCAGTGTGCCCAGCGTAGCTCGTGCCCAACAGTGCGTGCCCAGCGCAGTGTGCCCAGCGCAGCCTGTGCCCAGCGCAGCCCGTGCTCAGCACAGTGTGCCCAGCGCAGCCCGTGCCCAGCGCAGTGTGCCCAGCGCAGTGTGCCCAGCACTGTGCCCAGTGCAGTGTGCCCAGCGCAGCCCGTGCCCAACAGTGCGTGCCCAGTGCAGTGTGCCCAGCGGTGCGTGCCCAGCGCAGTGTGCCCAGCGCAGCTCGTGCCCAACAGTGCGTGCCCAGCGCAGTGTGCCCAGCGGTGCGTGCCCAGCGCAGTGTGCCCAGCGCAGTGTGCCCAGCGCAGCTCGTGCCCAACAGTGCGTGCCCAGCGCAGTGCCCAGCGCAGCCTGTGCCCAACACAGTGGGAAAGGGAAAGTCTAGCTTGACTAACCTCATTGAATTTTTTGAAGAGGTAACAGAGAGAGTAGACAAGGGTAATGTAGATGATGTAATTTATCTGAATTTTCAAAAGGCCTATGATAAGGTACCCCATAATAGACTGATGAACAAGGTCAGAGAATGCGGAGTCGGGGGACAAGTAGCAGAATGGATCGCTGGCTGGCTTCAGGACAGAAAGCAGAGAGTAGGGGTAAAGGGTAGCTATTCACAGTGGCAGAAGGTGGGTAGTGGTGTTCCACAAGGATTAGTGCTGGGACCACTGCTGTTCACAATTTACATTAATGATTTAGACTTTAGAATCAAAAACACAATTTCTAAATTTGCGGATGACACCGAATTGGGGGGGATAGTCAATACTGAGGAGGACTGCAACAAATTCCAGGAGGACATTAATAAACTTGCAGAATGGGCATATAATTGGCAAATGAAGTTCAACACAGATAAATGAGAGGTATTATATTTTGGTAGGAAGAATAGGGAGGTCACTTATTACTTGGAGGGTGCGAGTCTGGGTGGGGTAGAGGAACAAAGGGATCTAGGAGTACAAATACACAAATCACTAAAAGTTGCGACACAGGTTAGCAAGGCCATAAAAAAAGCAAACCAAGCACTCGGGTTTATTTCTAGAGGTATAGAATTAAAAAGTAGGGAAGTTATGCTAAACCTGTATCGAACCTTGGTTAGACCACATTTATAGAGTATTGCGTACAGTTCTGGTCACCATGTTATGAAAAGGATATAGAGGCACTGGAGAGGGTGCAGAGAAGATTTACAAGGATGATACCAGAAATGCGAGGGTATACATATGAGGAAAGGATGAACAGGCTGGGTCTCTTTTCTCTTGAAAAAAGGCTGAGGGGTGACCTAATAGAGGTTTTTAAAATTATGAAAAATTTTGATAGAGTAGATACAGAGAGAATGTTTCCACTTGTGGGGAAGAGCATAACTAGAGGCCATCAATATAAGATAGTCACCAAGAAATCCAATAGGGAATTCAGAAGAAACTTCTTTACCCAAAGAGTGGTGAGAATGTGGAACTCGCTACCACAGGGAGTGGTTGAAGCGAATAGTATAGATGCATTTAAGGGGAGGCTAGACAAGCATATGAGGGAGAAGGGAATAGAGGGTTATGCTGATAGAGTTAGATGAGGAAAGACAGGAGGAGGCTCGAGTGGAGCATAAACGCCGGCATAGACTGGTTGGGCCGAATGGCCTGTTTCTGTGCCGTATATCCTATGTAATGTATAAAGAATGCAGTAGATGTGGTGTAGATGGATTTTCAGAAGGTGTTTGATGAGGTATCTCGTAGGAGACCTGTTATGGAAGTGTAGGCTTATAATAGAGGAGATATAGGGATTGCTACGCAAAGAACCCTGCTGGGAATGAAATGTGTTCACGCGGGTGAGAACCACTGGGCTCTGATGCCCTCCACCATGGTGAGTATCATGCGGAGCTACAGCCCATTCAGTGCCTTCGTGGCCATGTCTAGAAAACTGGGGGAGGGGGGAATTAATAACAAAGAGGCAGACCATGAATGCGCCATGTTACCAACAATGTGTTAGATCTGCAGCAGTTCGGACTGTATTTTTGGGTACACTCAACTACATGTTGGGTACCAGACCGGCCCTTCAGTCTCTGTTCTCAGGTGGATGTTTTACAACAACAAGTATTTGGATAGCGCCTTTAAAGTAGTAAAACGTCCCAAGACACTTCACAGGAGCGTTATCAAACAAAATTTGACACCGAGATATAAGGAAATATTAGGACAGATGACCAAAAGCTTGGTAAAAGAGGAGGAGAGAGTGAGGTAGAGAATCGGAGAGGTTTAGGGAAGGAATTCCAGAGCTTAGGGCCTAGACAGCTGAAGACACGGCCACCAATGGTAGAGCGATTAAAATCAGGGATGCGTAAGTGGCCAGAATTGGAGGAGCGCAGATATCTCAGAGGGTTGTAGGGCTGGAGGATGTCTCAGAGATAGGGAGGGGCGAGGCCATGGAGGAATTTGAACTCAAGAATGAGAATTTTTAATTCGAAGCATTGCCGGACTGGGAGCCAATGTTGGTTTAACTGTATAATTTGATCATACTCATGCACTTGTGGTTTCTGATTACAGCAGCATCTATGGGGGACTCAGAACCTGTCAGAAGGTTTGCCAACACCCCTGCCAATATATCTCACCTGCTTTATAGTCAGTGCAGCCTGGAGCCGAGAGCGCCGGTTTGACAACTCGTCCTTTAACTGCTGCCATTGTTTCTGGAGGGTCGCGACCCATTTCCTCACCTCCCTCTCGCTGCTCAGGCTCCGCTGGTACAGGTGCTGGCCCTTCCTCACCACCGAGTAACAGATGGACTGGTGGGAGTTAATCTCAGCATCCAGGGCCTAGAGAGAGCAACACAATTATATCAGTACAGGAAGGTGGAGTCCGCAAGCTCATACTGCACTTTACTGACTCCAGTATCACGTCTATCACACTCACTCCACACTCTGGGACACTGGCTCCAGAATCGTGTGTATTACTGACCCACCCCTGGAGCAACAGAGCTCAGATTGGGAACTCAGTGGAGAGGGAAGTGTCCGCGGTGAGGCCAGCAGTCTGCGGTCAGGCCGGCAGGCTGCGGTCAGGCCGGCAGGCTGCGGTCAGGCCGGCAGGCTGCGGTCAGGCAGGCTGCGGTCAGGCCGGCTGTCGACAGTTATCCCAGTGGTTACCTTGTGTTTCTGGATCGACACTGCAATCTGGGTGATGTCGCGCCCTAACGTGGCTGTGCGCACCAACTGCCACCTCTCGTAGATCCATGACTCCTCCTCCTCGCAGTCCCGGAAAAACTCAAACAATCTCTGCTGCTGCTGCAGTTTGGAATGTCTGTTTTGGCAATAAAAATAAATCAGGTCTCGGTCACAGTGGGTCCCCGTCACCGCGGGTCCCAGTCACCGCGGGTCCGGTCACGGGGTCCCATAATAAGAGTCCCGGTCACCACGGGTCACATAATAAGAGTCCCGGTCACCTCGAGTCCCGGTCACAGCGGGCCCCATAATAAGAGTCCCGGTCACCTCGAAGCCCGGTCACAGCGGGCCCCATAATAAGAGTCCCGGTCACCTCGAAGCCCGGTCACAGCGGGTCCCATAATAAGAGACCCGGTCACCACGGGTCACATAATAAGAGACCCGGTCACCGCGAGTCCCGGTCACCGTGGGTCCCGGTCACCGCGGGTCACATAGTAAGAGACCCGGTCACCGCGAGTCCCGGTCACCGCGGGTCCCGGTCACCACGGGTCACATAATAAGAGTCCCGGTCACCTCGAAGCCCGGTCACAGCGGGTCCCATAATAAGAGTCCCGGTCACCGCGGGTCCCGGTCACAGCGGGTCCCATAATAAGAGTCCCGGTCACCTCGAGTCCCAGTCACCGCGGGTCCCGGTCACCTCGAGTCCCGGTCACCGCGGGTCCCGGTCACCAAGGGTCACATAATAAGAGACCCGGTCACCTTGAAGCCCGGTCACAGCGGGTCCCATAATAAGAGTCCCGGTCACCGCGGGTCCCGGTCACCACGGGTCACATAGTAAGAGACCCGGTCACCGCGAGTCCCGGTCACCTCGAGTCCCGGTCACCGCGGGTCCCAGTCACCACGGGTCACATAGTAAGAGACCCGGTCACCTCGAGTCCCGGTCACCTCGTGTCTCGGTCACCACGGGTCACATAATAAGAGTCCCAGTCACCGCGGGTCCCGGTCACAGCGGGTCCCATAATAAGAGTCCCGGTCACCGCGGGTCCCATAATAAGAGTCCCGGTCACCTCGTGTCCCGGTCACCGCGGGTCCCGGTCACCTCGGGTCCCATAATAAGAGACCCGGTCACCACGGGTCCCATAATAAGAGTCCCGGTCACCGCGGGTCCCGGTCACAGCGGGTCCCATAATAAGAGTCCCGGTCACCGCGGGTCCCATAATAAGAGTCCCGGTCACCGCGGGACCCATAATAAGAGTCCCGGTCACCTCGAGTCCCGGTCACCGCGGGTCCCGGTCACCACGGGTCACATATTAAGAGACCCGGTCACCTCGAGTCCCGGTCACCTCGAGTCCCGGTCACAGCGGGCCCCATAATAAGAGTCCCGGTCACCTCGAAGCCCGGTCACAGCGGGTCCCATAATAAGAGTCCCGGTCACCACGGGTCACATAATAAGAGTCCCGGTCACCTCGAAGCCCGGTCACAGCGGGTCCCATAATAAGAGTCCCGGTCACCTCGAGTCCCGGTCACAGCGGGTCCCATAATAAGAGTCCCGGTCACCTCGAGTCCCGGTCACAGCGGATCCCATAATAAGAGTCCCGGTCACCTCGAGTCCCGGTCACAGCGGGTCCCATAATAAGAGTCCCGGTCACCGCGGGTCCCGGTCACCACGGGTCCCATAATAAGAGTCCCGGTCACCTCGAGTCCCGGTCACCGCGGGTCCCGGTCACAGCGGGTCCCATAATAAGAGTCCCGGTCACCGCGGGTCCCATAATAAGAGACCCGGTCACCTCGAAGCCCGGTCACAGCGGGTCCCATAATAAGAGACCCGGTCACCGCGGGTCCCGGTGACCACGGGTCACATAGTAAGAGACCCGGTCACCTCAAGTCCCGGTCACCGCGGGTCCCGGTCACCACGGGTCACATAGTAAGAGACCCGGTCACCTCGAGTCCCGGTCACCGCGGGTCCCGGTCACCACGGGTCACATAGTAAGAGACCCGGTCACCTCCAGTCCCGGTCACCCCGGGTCCCGGTCACCATGGGTCACATAATAAGAGACCCGGTCACCTCGAAGCCCGGTCACAGCGGGTCCCATAATAAGAGACCCGGTCACCACGGGTCACATAATAAGAGACCCGGTCACCGTGGGTCCCGGTCACCGCGGGTCACATAGTAAGAGACCCGGTCACCGCGGGTCCCGGTCACAGCGGGTCCCGGAATAAGAGTCCCGGTCACCTCGAGTCCCGGTCACCACGGGTCACATAGTAAGAGACCCGGTCACCTCGAGTCCCGGTCACCTCGAGTCCCGGTCACCGCGGGTCCCGGTCACCACGGGTCACATAGTAAGAGACCCGGTCACCTCGAGTCCCGGTCACCTCGTGTCCCGGTCACCGCGGGTCCCGGTCACCGCGGGTCACATAATAAGAGACCCGGTCACCTCGAAGCCCGGTCACAGCGGGTCCCATAATAAGAGACCCGGTCACCACGGGTCACATAATAAGAGACCCGGTCACCGCGAGTCCCGGTCACAGCGGGTCCCATAATAAGAGTCCCGGTCACCGCGGGTCCCATAATAAGAGTCCCGGTCACCTCGAGTCCCGGTCACCGCGGGTCCCGGTCACAGCGGGTCCCATAATAAGAGTCCCGGTCACCGCGGGTCCCATAATAAGAGACCCGGTCACCTCGAAGCCCGGTCACAGCGGGTCCCATAATAAGAGACCCGGTCACCACGGGTCCCGGTGACCACGGGTCACATAGTAAGAGACCCAGTCACCTCAAGTCCCGGTCACCGCGGGTCCCGGTCACCACGCGTCACATAGTAAGAGACCCGGTCACCTCGAGTCCCGGTCACCGCGGGTCCCGGTCACCACGGGTCACATAGTAAGAGACCCGGTCACCTCCAGTCCCGGTCACCCCGGGTCCCGGTCACCATGGGTCACATAATAAGAGACCCGGTCACCTCGAAGCCCGGTCACAGCGGGTCCCATAATAAGAGACCCGGTCACCACGGGTCCCGGAATAAGAGTCCCGGTCACCTCGAGTCCCGGTCACCATGGGTCCCGGTCACAGCGGGTCCCATAATAAGAGACCCGGTCACCACGGGTCACATAATAAGAGACCCGGTCACCTCGAGTCCCGGTCACCGTGGGTCCCGGTCACCGCGGGTCACATAGTAAGAGACCCGGTCACCGCGAGTCTCGGTCACCGCGGGTCCCGGTCACCACGGGTCACATAATAAGAGTCCCGGTCACCTCGAAGCCCGGTCACAGCGGGTCCCATAATAAGAGTCCCGGTCACCGCGGGTCCCGGTCACAGCGGGTCCCGGTCACAGCGGGTCCCATAATAAGAGTCCCGGTCACCTCGATTCCCGGTCACCGCGGGTCCCGGTCACCACGGGTCACATAGTAAGAGACCCGGTCACCTCGAGTCCCGGTCACCGCGGGTCCCGGTCACCATGGGTCACATAATAAGAGACCCGGTCACCTCGAAGCCCGGTCACAGCGGGTCCCATAATAAGAGTCCCGGTCACCACGGGTCACATAATAAGAGTCCCGGTCACCTCGAAGCCCGGTCACAGCGGGTCCCATAATAAGAGTCCCGGTCACCTTGAGTCCCGGTCACAGCGGATCCCATAATAAGAGTCCCGGTCACCTCGAGTCCCGGTCACAGCGGGTCCCATAATAAGAGTCCCGGTCACCGCGGGTCCCGGTCACCACGGGTCCCATAATAAGAGTCCCGGTCACCTCGAGTCCCGGTCACCGCGGGTCCCGGTCACAGCGGGTCCCATAATAAGAGTCCCGGTCACCGCGGGTCCCATAATAAGAGACCCGGTCACCTCGAAGCCCGGTCACAGCGGGTCCCATAATAAGAGACCCGGTCACCGCGGGTCCCGGTGACCACGGGTCACATAGTAAGAGACCCGGTCACCTCGAGTCCCGGTCACCGCGGGTCCCGGTCACCACGGGTCACATAGTAAGAGACCCGGTCACCTCGAGTCCCGGTCACCGCGGGTCACATCGTAAGAGACCCGGTCACCGCGGGTCCCGGTCACAGCGGGTCCCGGAATAAGAATCCCGGTCACCTCGAGTCCCGGTCACCACGGGTCACATAGTAAGAGACCCGGTCACCTCGAGTCCCGGTCACCGCGGGTCCCGGTCACAGCGGGTCCCATAATAAGAGACCCGGTCACCACGAGTCTCGGTCACCGCGGGTCCCGGTCACCACGGGTCACATAATAAGAGTCCCGGTCACCTCGAAGCCCGGTCACAGTGGGTCCCATAATAAGAGTCCCGGTCACCGCGGGTCCCGGTCACAGCGGGTCCCGGTCACAGCGGGTCCCATAATAAGAGTCCCGGTCACCTCGATTCCCGGTCACCGCGGGTCCCGGTCACCACGGGTCACATAGTAAGAGACCCGGTCACCTCGAGTCCCGGTCACCGCGGGTCCCGGTCACAATGGGTCACATAATAAGAGACCCGGTCACCTTGAAGCCCGGTCACAGCGGGTCCCATAATAAGAGTCCCGGTCACCGCGGGTCCCGGTCACCACGGGTCACATAGTAAGAGACCCGGTCACCTCGAGTCCCGGTCACCTCGAGTCCCGGTCACCGCGGGTCCCGGTCACCACGGGTCACATAGTAAGAGACCCGGTCACCTCGAGTCCCGGTCACCTCGTGTCCCGGTCACCGCGGGTCCCGGTCACCGCGGGTCACATAATAAGAGACCCGGTCACCTCGAAGCCCGGTCACAGCGGGTCCCATAATAAGAGACCCGGTCACCACGGGTCACATAATAAGAGACCCGGTCACCGCGAGTCCCGGTCACAGCGGGTCCCATAATAAGAGTCCCGGTCACCGCGGGTCCCATAATAAGAGTCCCGGTCACCGCGAGTCCCGCTCACCGCGAGTCCCGGTCACCACGGGTCCCATAATAAGAGTCCCGGTCACCGCGGGTCCCGGTCACAGCAGGTCCCATAATAAGAGTCCCGGTCACCGCGGGTCCCATAATAAGAGTCCCGGTCACCGCGAGTCCCGGTCACCGCGGGTCCCATAATAAGAGTCCCGGTCACCTCGAGTCCCAGTCACCGCGGGTCCCGGTCACCACGGGTCACATAATAAGAGACCCGGTCACCTCGAGTCCCGGTCACCGCGGGTCCCGGTCACCGCGGGTCCCATAATAAGAGTCCCGGTCACCTCGAGTCCCGGTTACCACGGGTCCCATAATAAGAGTCTCGGTCACCGCGAGTCCCGGTCACCGCGGGTCCCATAATAAGAGTCCCGGTCACCGCAAGTCCCAGTCACCTCGAGTCCCATAATAAGAGTCCCGGTCACCGCGGGTCCCATAATAAGAGTCCCGGTCACCGCGGGTCCCATAATAAGAGTCCCGGTCACCGCGGGTCCCATAATAAGAGTCCCGGTCACCGCGGGTCCCATAATAAGAGTCCCGGTCACCGCGGGTCCCATAATAAGAGTCCCGGTCACCACGAGTCCCGGTCACCGCGGGTCCCATAATAAGAGTCCCGGTCACCGCGAGTCCCAGTCACCTCGAGTCCCATAATAAGAGTCCCGGTCACAGCGGGCCCCATAATAAGAGTCCCGGTCACCTCGAAGCCCGGTCACAGCGGGTCCCATAATAAGAGACCCGGTCACCACGGGTCACATAATAAGAGACCCGGTCACCGCGAGTCCCGGTCACCGTGGGTCCCGGTCACCACGGGTCACATAATAAGAGTCCCGGTCACCTCGAAGCCCGGTCACAGCGGGTCCCATAATAAGAGTCCCGGTCACCGCGAGTCCCAGTCACCTCGAGTCCCATAATAAGAGTCCCGGTCACAGCGGGCCCCATAATAAGAGTCCCGGTCACCTCGAAGCCCGGTCACAGCGGGTCCCATAATAAGAGACCCGGTCACCACGGGTCACATAATAAGAGACCCGGTCACCGCGAGTCCCGGTCACCGTGGGTCCCGGTCACCACGGGTCACATAATAAGAGTCCCGGTCACCTCGAAGCCCGGTCACAGCGGGTCCCATAATAAGAGTCCCGGTCACCGCGGGTCCCGGTCACAGCGGGTCCCATAATAAGAGTCCCGGTCACCTCGAGTCCCAGTCACCGCGGGTCCCGGTCACCTCGAGTCCCGGTCACCGCGGGTCCCGGTCACCAAGGGTCACATAATAAGAGACCCGGTCACCTTGAAGCCCGGTCACAGCGGGTCCCATAATAAGAGTCCCGGTCACCGCGGGTCCCGGTCACCACGGGTCACATAGTAAGAGACCCGGTCACCGCGAGTCCCGGTCACCTCGAGTCCCGGTCACCGCGGGTCCCAGTCACCACGGGTCACATAGTAAGAGACCCGGTCACCTCGAGTCCCGGTCACCTCGTGTCTCGGTCACCACGGGTCACATAATAAGAGTCCCAGTCACCGCGGGTCCCGGTCACAGCGGGTCCCATAATAAGAGTCCCGGTCACCGCGGGTCCCATAATAAGAGTCCCGGTCACCTCGTGTCCCGGTCACCGCGGGTCCCGGTCACCACGGGTCACATAATAAGAGACCCGGTCACCTCGGGTCCCATAATAAGAGACCCGGTCACCACGGGTCCCATAATAAGAGTCCCGGTCACCGCGGGTCCCGGTCACAGCGGGTCCCATAATAAGAGTCCCGGTCACCGCGGGTCCCATAATAAGAGTCCCGGTCACCGCGGGACCCATAATAAGAGTCCCGGTCACCTCGAGTCCCGGTCACCGCGGGTCCCGGTCACCACGGGTCACATAATAAGAGACCCGGTCACCTCGAGTCCCGGTCACCTCGAGTCCCGGTCACAGCGGGCCCCATAATAAGAGTCCCGGTCACCTCGAAGCCCGGTCACAGCGGGTCCCATAATAAGAGTCCCGGTCACCACGGGTCACATAATAAGAGTCCCGGTCACCTCGAAGCCCGGTCGCAGCGGGTCCCATAATAAGAGTCCCGGTCACCTCGAGTCCCGGTCACAGCGGGTCCCATAATAAGAGTCCCGGTCACCTCGAGTCCCGGTCACAGCGGATCCCATAATAAGAGTCCCGGTCACCTCGAGTCCCGGTCACAGCGGGTCCCATAATAAGAGTCCCGGTCACCGCGGGTCCCGGTCACCACGGGTCCCATAATAAGAGTCCCGGTCACCTCGAGTCCCGGTCACCGCGGGTCCCGGTCACCGCGGGTCCCATAATAAGAGTCCCGGTCACCGCGGGTCCCATAATAAGAGACCCGGTCACCTCGAAGCCCGGTCACAGCGGGTCCCATAATAAGAGACCCGGTCACCGCGGGTCCCGGTGACCACGGGTCACATAGTAAGAGACCCGGTCACCTCAAGTCCCGGTCACCGCGGGTCCCGGTCACCACGGGTCACATAGTAAGAGACCCGGTCACCTCGAGTCCCGGTCACCGCGGGTCCCGGTCACCACGGGTCACATAGTAAGAGACCCGGTCACCTCCAGTCCCGGTCACCCCGGGTCCCGGTCACCATGGGTCACATAATAAGAGACCCGGTCACCTCGAAGCCCGGTCACAGCGGGTCCCATAATAAGAGACCCGGTCACCACGGGTCACATAATAAGAGACCCGGTCACCGTGGGTCCCGGTCACCGCGGGTCACATAGTAAGAGACCCGGTCACCGCGGGTCCCGGTCACAGCGGGTCCCGGAATAAGAGTCCCGGTCACCTCGAGTCCCGGTCACCACGGGTCACATAGTAAGAGACCCGGTCACCTCGAGTCCCGGTCACCTCGAGTCCCGGTCACCGCGGGTCCCGGTCACCACGGGTCCCGGTCACCACGGGTCACATAGTAAGAGACCCGGTCACCTCGAGTCCCGGTCACCTCGTGTCCCGGTCACCGCGGGTCACATAATAAGAGACCCGGTCACCTCGAAGCCCGGTCACAGCGGGTCCCATAATAAGAGACCCGGTCACCACGGGTCACATAATAAGAGACCCGGTCACCGCGAGTCCCGGTCACAGCGGGTCCCATAATAAGAGTCCCGGTCACCGCGGGTCCCATAATAAGAGTCCCGGTCACCTCGAGTCCCGGTCACCGCGGGTCCCGGTCACAGCGGGTCCCATAATAAGAGTCCCGGTCACCGCGGGTCCCATAATAAGAGACCCGGTCACCTCGAAGCCCGGTCACAGCGGGTCCCATAATAAGAGACCCGGTCACCGCGGGTCCCGGTGACCACGGGTCACATAGTAAGAGACCCGGTCACCTCAAGTCCCGGTCACCGCGGGTCCCGGTCACCACGGGTCACATAGTAAGAGACCCGGTCACCTCGAGTCCCGGTCACCGCGGGTCCCGGTCACCACGGGTCACATAGTAAGAGACCCGGTCACCTCCAGTCCCGGTCACCCCGGGTCCCGGTCACCATGGGTCACATAATAAGAGACCCGGTCACCTCGAAGCCCGGTCACAGCGGGTCCCATAATAAGAGACCCGGTCACCACGGGTCCCGGAATAAGAGTCCCGGTCACCTCGAGTCCCGGTCACCACGGGTCCCGGTCACAGCGGGTCCCATAATAAGAGACCCGGTCACCACGGGTCACATAATAAGAGACCCGGTCACCGCAAGTCCCGGTCACCGTGGGTCCCGGTCACCGCGGGTCACATAGTAAGAGACCCGGTCACCGCGAGTCTCGGTCACCGCGGGTCCCGGTCACCACGGGTCACATAATAAGAGTCCCGGTCACCTCGAAGCCCGGTCACAGCGGGTCCCATAATAAGAGTCCCGGTCACCGCGGGTCCCGGTCACAGCGGGTCCCGGTCACAGCGGGTCCCATAATAAGAGTCCCGGTCACCTCGATTCCCGGTCACCGCGGGTCCCGGTCACCACGGGTCACATAGTAAGAGACCCGGTCACCTCGAGTCCCGGTCACCGCGGGTCCCAGTCACCATGGGTCACATAATAAGAGACCCGGTCACCTCGAAGCCCGGTCACAGCGGGTCCCATAATAAGAGTCCCGGTCACCACGGGTCACATAATAAGAGTCCCGGTCACCTCGAAGCCCGGTCACAGCGGGTCCCATAATAAGAGTCCCGGTCACCTCGAGTCCCGGTCACAGCGGATCCCATAATAAGAGTCCCGGTCACCTCGAGTCCCGGTCACAGCGGGTCCCATAATAAGAGTCCCGGTCACCGCGGGTCCCGGTCACCACGGGTCCCATAATAAGAGTCCCGGTCACCTCGAGTCCCGGTCACCGCGGGTCCCGGTCACAGCGGGTCCCATAATAAGAGTCCCGGTCACCGCGGGTCCCATAATAAGAGACCCGGTCACCTCGAAGCCCGGTCACAGCGGGTCCCATAATAAGAGACCCGGTCACCGCGGGTCCCGGTGACCACGGGTCACATAGTAAGAGACCCGGTCACCTCGAGTCCCGGTCACCGCGGGTCCCGGTCACCACGGGTCACATAGTAAGAGACCCGGTCACCTCGAGTCCCGGTCACCGCGGGTCCCGGTCACCGCGGGTCACATCGTAAGAGACCCGGTCACCGCGGGTCCCGGTCACAGCGGGTCCCGGAATAAGAGTCCCGGTCACCTCGAGTCCCGGTCACCACGGGTCACATAGTAAGAGACCCGGTCACCTCGAGTCCCGGTCACCGCGGGTCCCGGTCACAGCGGGTCCCATAATAAGAGACCCGGTCACCACGAGTCTCGGTCACCGCGGGTCCCGGTCACCACGGGTCACATAATAAGAGTCCCGGTCACCTCGAAGCCCGGTCACAGCGGGTCCCATAATAAGAGTCCCGGTCACCGCGGGTCCCGGTCACAGCGGGTCCCGGTCACAGCGGGTCCCATAATAAGAGTCCCGGTCACCTCGATTCCCGGTCACCGCGGGTCCCGGTCACCACGGGTCACATAGTAAGAGACCCGGTCACCTCGAGTCCCGGTCACCGCGGGTCCCGGTCACAATGGGTCACATAATAAGAGACCCGGTCACCTTGAAGCCCGGTCACAGCGGGTCCCATAATAAGAGTCCCGGTCACCGCGGGTCCCGGTCACCACGGGTCACATAGTAAGAGACCCGGTCACCTCGAGTCCCGGTCACCTCGAGTCCCGGTCACCGCGGGTCCCGGTCACCACGGGTCACATAGTAAGAGACCCGGTCACCTCGAGTCCCGGTCACCTCGTGTCCCGGTCACCGCGGGTCACATAATAAGAGACCCGGGTCACCTCTAAGCAGACCAGCGGGTCCCATAAGAAGACCCGGTCACAGCGGGTCCCATAATAAGAGACCCGGTCACCGCGAGTCCCGGTCACAGCGGGTCCCATAATAAGAGTCCCGGTCACCGCGGGTCCCATAATAAGAGTCCCGGTCACCGCGAGTCCCGCTCACCGCGAGTCCCGGTCACCACGGGTCCCATAATAAGAGTCCCGGTCACCGCGGGTCCCGGTCACAGCAGGGTCCCATAATAAGAGTCCCGGTCACCGCGGGTCCCATAATAAGAGTCCCGGTCACCGCGGGTCCCATAATAAGAGTCCCGGTCACCTCGAGTCCCAGTCACCGCGGGTCCCGGTCACCACGGGTCACATAATAAGAGACCCGGTCACCTCGAGTCCCGGTCACCGCGGGTCCCGGTCACCGCGGGTCCCATAATAAGAGTCCCGGTCACCTCGAGTCCCGGTTACCACGGGTCCCATAATAAGAGTCTCGGTCACCGCGAGTCCCGGTCACCGCGGGTCCCATAATAAGAGTCCCGGTCACCGCAAGTCCCAGTCACCTCGAGTCCCATAATAAGAGTCCCGGTCACCGCGGGTCCCATAATAAGAGTCCCGGTCACCGTGGGTCCCATAATAAGAGTCCCGGTCACCGCGGGTCCCATAATAAGAGTCCCGGTCACCGCGGGTCCCATAATAAGAGTCCCGGTCACCGCGGGTCCCATAATAAGAGTCCCGGTCACCACGAGTCCCGGTCACCGCGGGTCCCATAATAAGAGTCCCGGTCACCGCGAGTCCCAGTCACCTCGAGTCCCATAATAAGAGTCCCGGTCACCACGGGTCCCATAATAAGAGTCCCGGTCAACGCGGGTCCTGGTCACCGCAGGTCCCGGTCACCGCGGGTCCCGGTCACCATGGGTCCCATAATAAGAATCCCGGTCACCGCGAGTCCTGGTCACCGCGGGTCACATAATAAGAGTCCCGGTCACCTCGAAGCCCGGTCACAGCTGGTCCCGGTATCAGCAAGTCCCTGGTGGCCATGACTAGAAAACTGGGGGAGGGGGGGAATTAATAATAAAGAGGCAGACCATGAATGCTCCATGTTACCAACAATATGTTAGATCAGCAGCAGTTCGGACTATATTTCTGGGTACACTCAACTTGTGTGTACATGTTGTGTACCAGTCCTGCCCTTCAGTCTCTGTTCTCACACAGATGTTTTACAACAACAAGAACAACTTGCATTTCTATGGTGCCATTAACGTAGTAAAATGTCCCAAGGCACTTCACAGATACGTTAGGCAAAAATTGACACAAACCACGTAAATTGAAATTAGGACAGGTGGCCAAAAGCTTGGTAAAAGAGAATAGTTTTAAGGAGCATCTTAAAGGAGGAGAGAAAGGTAGAGAGATGGAGAGGTTTAAGGAGGGAATTCCAGAGCTTAGGGCATAGGCAGCTGATGGTGGAGCGATTAAAATCAGGGATGCGTAAGTGGCCAGAATTGGAGGAGCGCAGATATCTCGGAGGGTTGGAGGAGATTACAGAGATAGGGAGGGGCAAGGCCATGGAGGGATTTAAACACAGCGAGTCCCGGTATCAGCAAGTCCCAGTATCAGCCGGTCTCGGTCACAGCGAATCCCGGTAACTGCATGTCCCGGTCACCGCGAGTCCCGGTAACAGAGAGACCCACTAACAGCAAGTCCAGGTCACAGTGAGTCCCGGTAAATGTGTCCCGATGTTACCGAGACTCGCTGTGTATCGGTGGGTCCCGGTATTGTTGGGTCCTGGTCACAACGGGTCTCGGTAACAGCGAGTCCTGGTAAATGGGTTCCAGGTAGCTAAGGTCCCAGGAACTGTGGGTCCCGGTCACTGCAGAGTAAAACTCCCTCTGCTCTGCCCTAACAATGCATCTCATCCCAACCTCAGAACAGACCCCTTTTGCAGCAGTATGACATTATCCATTCCTTACACCAATCATCTTGCAGCCTCAAAGTGAGACTGTCAAATCAGTGTCAAATCAGGGGCGATTCTTTTCTTGGAACTGGGTTGAGACGGTCAAACTCATATCCTGAAGATCCCTTATGACCAGGAGATTGAGGAGGCCGCGGAGGCTTGTAATACATCACCCTATTACCCAACTGATGTCTATAGCATTTTGCGATGGGCGGTATCTGACCTGGCTTTGCTGAGTTCCAGGAGGTTGCTGTAAAGGTCATTGAGAGCCCCGAGTTTGCCCTGGACCACGTCAGTCTTCAGCTCACTGCTCCTTCTGAGATTGTCAGCTCTCTGGTTGATGTGTTTCAGGGTTTCTCCGTGAGATGAGATCTGAGAATCGATCAGGTTGTGCTTCTGCACCATGTCCACCACATCGAACAGGTGCTTGCCGTAATCACCTGAACTTACCACCGACTGTAGGGGGGAGAGAAACGATATCTGAACCATGGCAGTTTGTTGGATCACCATTACATTTCTAACACTTTTACTGTTCCCTTTTGAAAGAACTGAAGCCTTCCTATTTTTAAATTACTTCTCTCTCTGGACAACTGACCAACTGCAGACAGGCCGGTGACTCAAAAGGCTGCACTGAACCAAGAATAAATGATATCAAAGGACAGCGTAGGTTCAGAAGTGGGGTACCCCAGGGGTCAGTGCTGCTACCACTTCCTGTATATGGGTGATGCAGATTTGAAGATAGGGAGCACACACTCAAAATTTTCTCACAAACAAAAGTAAAGGGCTTGACAAACAGTGAGAAGTAAAAGGCTTCAGAAAGGCAGACAGCTTAGTGGAATGGGCAGACAGCTGGCAGATGCAATTTAATTAAAATGTGACGTAATACAATTTGTGAGGGAAATTCGGGAATGAGAGTATAAACTCAATGGATACTCTCAATGGAAAGACACTGAAGGGTGTGGAGGAAGAGAAGAGCCAAGGGGTGCCAATACATAATTCCCTAAAATTGTAAATGCAGGTAGATAAAGCCATAAAAAGGCCAACGGCATTTTGGGTTTTATAAATAGGAGCAGCGGGTACAAGAGAAAGATAGTTATGATAATTTTGAGTAATGCAATGGTTAATAACAGTTGAAGAATATGACCTTGTGTGCAATGCATCTGTTCATAGAGTGTGCCCAAGTTAAACAATAAACCCTTTGATCACAAGATCATTATGGATGAGGCAGGCTATTGAACCCATTCAGGGATACTCTACAATCCCTCACTGCAGCATCCAATTAGTTCTTAAATGATTCCAGGTATTTGCCTCTACCGCTCTATCTGAAATGAGGTGGGTCAAGTGGAGCAAGTGTCAGTAGGGGAACATTTAGGGAACAGTGATCATAGTATCATAAGGTTTAGATTAGCTACAGAAAAGGACAGGGAGCAATCTAGAGTAAAAGTACTGAATTGGAGGAAGGCCAATTTCAGTGGGTTAAGAATGAATCTGGCCCGGGTAAATTGGAATCAAAGATTGGCAGGCAAAACTGTAATCAAACAATGGGCTGTCTTTAAAGAGGAGATGGTTCGGGTACAGTCGAGGTACATTCCCACGAGGGGGAAAGTTAGGGCAACCAAAGTCATTGCTCCCTGGATGACGAAAGACAGAGAGTAAGATGAAGCAGAGTACTTTGCATCTGTCTTTACCAAGGAAGAAGATGCTGCCAAAGTCATAGTGAAAGAGGAGGTAGTTGAGATACTGGATGCGATAAAAATTGATAACGAGGAAGCACTAGAAAGGCTGGCTGTACATATAGATAAGTCACCAGGACCAGATGGGATGCATCCTAGGATGCTAAGGGAAGTAAAGGTGAAAATTGAGGAGGTACTGGCCATAATCTTCCAATCCTCCTTAGATACGGGGGTGATGCCAGAGGACTGGAGAACTGCAATTGTTAAACCCTTGTTCATAAAAGGGTGCAAGGATAAACCCAGCAACTACAGGCCAGTCAGTTTAACCTCAGTAGTGGGGAAGCTTTTAGAAACGATAATCAGGGACAAAGTTAACAGTCACTTGGACAAGTATGGATTAATTAAGGAAAGCCAGCACAGATTTGTTAAAGGCAAATCGTGTTTAACTAACTTGATTGAGTTTTTTGATGAGGTAGCAGAGAGGGTTGATGAGGGCAATGCAGTTGACGTGGTGTACATGGACTTCCAAAAGGCGTTTGATAAAATGTCACATAATAGGCTTGCCAGCAAAGTTGCAGCCCATGGAATAAAAAGGATAGTGGTAGCATGGATACGAAATTGGATAAGTGACAGGAAACAGAGAGTAGTGGATAATACGATAGCAAAATACTGCAGATGCTGGAAATCCGAAATAACAACAGAAAACGCTGGAAAAACTCAGCAGGCCAGGCAGCATCCGTGGAGAGAGAAAGAGAGTTGACGTTTCAGGTCGATGACCTTTCATCAGAACTGGGAAGAGCTGGAAATCAAATAGATTTAAGGCCAGGTGGATAATGGTTGTTTTTCAGACTGGAAGAAGGTACACAGTGGTGTTGCCCAGGGAGCAGTACTAGGACCACTGCTTTTCTTGATATCTATCAATGACTTGGACTTGGGAGTACGGGGCACAATTTCAAAATTTGCAGATGTCACAAAACTTGGAAGTATAGTGAACAGTGAGGAGGATAGTGATAGACTTCAAGAGGACAAAGACAGGCTGGTGCAATGGGCGGATACGCGGCAGATGAAATTTAACGCAGATAAGTGCAAAGTGATACATTTTGGTAGGAAAAACAAGGAGAGGCAATATAAAGTAAAGGGTACAATTCCAAAGGGGGTGCATGAACAGAGAGACCTGAGGGTATATGTGCACAAATGGTTGAAGGTGGCAGGGCAGGTCAAGAAAGTGGTTTAAAAAGCATACGGGATCCTGGGTTTCATAAATAGAGGCATAGAGTACAAAAGCAAGGAAGTTATGATGAACCTTTATAAAACACTGGTTCGGCCTCAACTGGAGTATTGTGTCTAATTCTGGGCACCGCACTTAGGAAGGATGTGAAGGTCTTGGAGAGGGTGCAGAAAAGATTTACAAGAATGTTTCCAGGGATGAGGGACTTAAGTTACGTGGATAGACTGGAGAAGCTGGGGTTGTTCTCCTTAGAGCAGAGAAGGTTGAGAGGAGATTTGATAGAGGTGTTCAAAATCATGAGGGGTCTGGACAGAGTAGATAGAAAGAAACTGTTCCCATTGGCGGAAGGGTCGAGAACCAGAGGACACAGATTTAAGGTGATTGGCAGAAGAACCAAAGGCGACATGAGAAAAAACTTTTTACGCAGCGAGTGGTTAGGATCTGGAATGCACTGCCTGAAAGGGTGGTGGAGGCAGATTCAATCGTGGCTTTCATAGAACCATAAAAATTTACAACACGGAAGGAGGCCATTTCGGGCCATCGTGTCCGTGCCAGCCGACAAAGAGCTATCCAGCCTAATCCCACTTTCCAGCTCTTGGTCCGTAGCCTTGTAAGTTACGGCACTTCAAGAGCACATCCAAGCACTTTTTAAATGTGGTGAGGGTTTCTCACTCTACCACCCTTTCAGGCAGTGAGTTCCAAACCCCCACCACCCTCTGGGTGCCATATTGGATTGAGCAGCTGTTTGTTCCTAATAAAGAACCCACCGCACCACAGACACTCAAAGTACTTGTGACAAAAGATGTTGAAATGGGAGTGTAGGACAGACATTTCTCGCAGAATTGTCCCAAATTGGGATCTTCATGTATCAGGGATTGAAGCTGCTTAATGATGTCATCAGGAAGTTATTGTGACATCATAGAATCATAGAAATTTACAGCACGGAAGGAGGCCATTCGGCCGGTCGACAAAGAGCTATCCAGGCTAATCCCACCTGCCAGCTCTTGGTCCGTAGCCTTGTAGGCCACGGCACCTCAAGTGCACATCCAAGTTCTTTTTGAATGTGGTGAGTGTTTCTGCCTCTACCACCCTTTCAAGCAGTGAGTTCCAGACCCCCACAACCCTCTGGGTGAAAAAATTTCCTTTCAAATCCCCTCTAAACCGCCTACCATTTACTTTAAATCTATGCCCCCTGGTTGTTGCTCCCTCTGCCAAAGAAAACAGTTCCTTCCTATCCACTCTATCTAGACCCCTCATAATTATATACACCTCAATTAGGTCTCCCCTCAGCCTCCTCTGTTCCAAAGAAAACAAACCCAGTCTATCCAATCTTTCCTCATAGCTAAAATTCTCCAGTCCAGGCAACATCCTCGTAAATCTCCTCTGTACCCTCTCTAGTGCAATCACATCTTTCCTGTAATGTGGTGACCAGAACTGCACGCAGTACTCTAGCTGAGGCCTAACTAGTGTTTTATACAGTTGAAGCATAATCTCCCTGCTCTTGTATTCTATGCCTTGGCTAATAAAGGCAAGTATTCCGTATGCCTTCTTGACCACTTTATCTACTTGGCCTGCTACCTTCAGGGATCTGTGGACATGCACTCCAAGGTCCCTTTGTTCCTCTACACTTCTCAGTGTCCTACCATTTAATGTGTATTCCCTTGCCTTGTTAGCCCTCCCCAAATGCATTACCTCACACTTCTCTGGATTGAATTCCATTTGCCACTGTTCTGCCCACCTGACCAGTCCATTGATATCTTCCTGCAGTCTACAGCTTTCTTCTTCATTATCAACCACACAGCCGATTTTAGTATCATCTGCAAGCTTCTTAATCATACCCCATCCATTCAAGTCTAAATCATTGATATATACCACAAAAAGCAAGGAACCTAGTACTGAGCCCTGCCGAACCCCACTGGAAACAGCCTTCCAGTCACAAAATTACCCATCAACCATTAACCTCTGCTTCCTGCCTCCGAGCTAGTTTTGGATCCAACTTGACACTTTGCCCTGGATCCCATGAGCTTTCACTTTCGTGACCAGTCTGCCATGTGGGACCTTATCAAAAGCCTTGCTAAAATCCATATAGACTACATCAAACGCACTACCCTCATCGACCCTCCTTGTTACCTCCTCAAAAAATTCAACCAAGTTAGTCAGACACGACCTTCCCTTAACTAATCCATGTTGACTGTCCTTGATTAATCCGTGTCTTTCTAAATGAAGATTTATCCTGTCCCTCAGAATTTTTTCCAATAATTTTCCCACCACCATTACTCAGTCTATCCCTTTCTCCCTTTTTAAACAAAGGTACAACATTAGCAGTCCTCCAGCACCACACCTGTAGCCAGAGAGGATTGGAAAATGATGGTCAGAGCTCTGCTATTTCCTCTCTTGCTTCTCTTAACAGCCTGGGATACCTTTCATCCGGGCCTGGAGATTTATCCACTTTTAAAGCTGCTCAGCCCCTTAATACTTCCTCTCTCTCTATGTTTATTTCATCTAATATTTCACACTCCTCCTCCCTGATTGCAATGTCTGCATCGTCCCTCTCTTTTGTGAAAACAGACACAAAGTATTCATTAAGAACCATACCCACATCTTCCGCCTCCACACACAGATTACCTTTATGGTCTCTAATTAGCCCTATTCTTTCTTTAGTTATCCTCTTATTCTTAATGTATTTATAAAACATCTTTGGGTTTTCCTTGATTTTACTTGCCAAAATTTTTTCATGCTCTCTCTTTGCTTTCCTAATTTCCTTTTTAATTTCACCCCTGCACTTTCTGTACTCCTCTAGAGTTTCTGCAGTATTGAGTCCTCTGTCATAAGCCTCCCTTTTTCTCTTTATCCTACCCTGTATGCCCCTTGACATCCAGGGAGCTCTAGATTTGTTAGTCCCACCCTTTTTCTTTAAGGGAACATACTTGCTCTGAACCCTCACTATTTCCTCCTTGAATGCCTCCCACTGCTCTGACACTACTTTACCTTCAAGTTTCTGTCTCCAGCCCACTTTGGCTAAATCACATCTCAGCTTAGCAAAGTTGGCTTTCCCCCAATTGAGAACTTTTATTCCTGGTCTATCTTTGTCCTTTTCCATAACTACCCTAAATCTAACTGAATTATGATCATTAGCACCAAAATGCTCTCCCACTGATACCCCTTCCACCTGTCCAGCTTCATTCCCTAAAACTAAGTCCAGAACTGTTCCCTCTCTTGTTGGGCTTGCCACGTACTGGCTAAAAAAGTTCTCCTGAATGCATTTTAGGAATTCTGCTCCCTCTATACCTATCACACTAATTTTACCCCAGTTAATATTAGGGTAGTTGAAATCCCCTATTACTGCCCTATAGTTTTTGCACTTCTCAGAAATTTGCCTACATATTTGCTCTTCTATCTCCCTCTGACTGTTTGGGGTTCTATAGTACACTCCCAGCAGTGTGATCGCCCCTTTTTTGTTCTTCAATTCAACCCATATGACCTCATTGGATGATCCTTCTAACATATCATCCCTCCTCACAGCTGTAATTGTTTCTTTAATTAATACTGCGACCACCCCCCCTCCTTTTTTACCTCCCTCTCTATCCTGTCTGAAAATCCTGTAACCAGGAATGTTGAGCTGCCATACCTGCCCTTCTTTCAGCCATGTCTCAGTAATAGCTATAATATCATACATACTCCCAAGTGTCTATCTGTGCTCTCAGCTCATCTGCCTTATTCCCTAGACTCCTTGCATTGAAGTATATACCATTTAACACTGCCAAACTCCCTTGTTTCCTCTGTCTTCCAAATTCACTTTCTACTTTTCTGCTTTCTAATTTCAGCTTTGCTTCTCTCCCTTCTGAATCAATTCTCAGGTTCCCATCCCCCTGCCAAGCTAGTTTAAACACCCCCCCCACCCCGCCCCAACAGCACTAGCAAACCACGCCCCCCCCACCCCCCTCCTCGAGGATATTGGTCCCGGCTCTGTTGAGGTGCAACCCGTTCAGATTGTACAGGTCCCACCTCCCCCAGAAACGATCCCAATGCCTCAGGAATCTAAAGCCCTCCCACCTGCACCATCTCTCCAGCCACGCATTCATCTGTTCTATCCTACAATTTCTGTACTCACTAGCACGTGGCACCGGGAGTAATCCGGAGATTACTACCTTTGAGGTCCTGCTTCTTAATCTCTTTCCTAGCTCCCTAAGCTCTGCCTGCAGGAATTGGATAAGTACCTGAAGGAAAAAAATTTGCAGGGCTACGGGGAAAGGGCAGGAGAGTGGGACTAGCTGAAGTGCTCTTGCAGAGAGCTGGCACAGGCTCGATGGGCCGAATGGCCTCCTTCTGTGCTGTATCCATTCTATGATTCTATCTGGAAGTCCATTCCATGTATTGATCACTCTTCCTGATATCAGTCCTAAACCTGCCCTTTAATGGCCTCAACCTCTATCCCCTTGTCCTATTGCTGATAAACTCGTTGGATAAATACGCCTGATCACTTCAACTGACGGACAAATAACACTCCGACAGACCGTATATCTCATGCCATCAACTACCAATCAACTTCATTAAGAAATAAAATTAAACAGAAGCAAATAACAGCAGGAAAATAAATCACCGTGGTTCATGTGACATACAAAATCTGTTTAAAAACTTAAAACATCTCAAAAGTTGAATAATGCTCAAAACGTGGAAGTACACATGCAAGGAAAAGTTTATACATGAAGTTGGACATTCACGGAGTATATCCACCAACCTCAGTTCATCAACTCCCTAGGGAAGCATAAATTCCTTAAGAACCTCTGATTATCCCATCATGGTTGTCAAAGGCAAATTGGGAGAAAGGAAGAGCAAATGTGATACCTTCACAATAGGCAAATATTGCAAATCAAAGTAGGCCTCAAAGGCATCAGATGGCCTGACAGGATTTCCTGTTTCATGCTTGCATATGTCAGACAAAGAATCACTCAACAGGGCAAGCTTAGATTCTGCCACAACAACAACAACTTGCATTTATATAGCACCTTTAACATTGTAAAACATCCCCAGACGCTTCACAAGAGCGATTACCAAATATAATTTGCACCGAGGTGCATAAGGAGATATTGGGACAGGTAGGTAGGTTTTAAGTAGGAGAGGGAGGTGGAGAGACGGAGAGGTTTAGGGAAGGAATTCCAAAGCCCAAGGCCCAGGCAAATGAAGGCACGGCTGCAAATGGTGGAGCGGTGAAAATCGGGGTTGCTCTCAAGAGGCCAAAATTGGAAGAGCGCAGAGATCTTGGAAGGTTGTAGGGCTGGAGGAGGTTACAGTAGTAAACAATCCCAAACTTGGTCTTCTCGCAGCCAGGTCTTAATAATAAGCATCTTGGTCACCTATGTGGCTTTAGCAATTGATACTTGTTAAGCAGTCCACCTAGACAGAGGCAACTCATCTACTCTTTGAAGCAACATTAAAAGATGATACAAATAAAGCCAAAATTCCATCAAGAAATATTTTAAGAAAAGTAATTTACGATTAGAGAGAAGACAGATCTCTGATCCAGCACATAAATAGATACTGGACATTTGGAAAGGCTAACATATAATTAGCTCCATCAGTGGCACTGGCAGTGGGGGAAGAATTAATCAATACTCCAGAGAATTGAGATTAATAATTCACATCAGATCTTCCCTTGTGCAACAAAGAGGGTTAAAATCAGTCTAAAACGGTATGAAACAGAATTTAAGAGGAAGGAGACAAATAAGAATAGGAGAGCAGAGTGTGAATAGAGAGGGATAGAGGGAGAGGGACAGAAGGAGATGGTGAGGAAGAGTTGGCCAGTTGATCAGTAGAACCAAAGGTACTGAGAATCTACTGCTAATTCTAGATTTTAAAAGGGCTTGTTTTACTAAAATGGCAGAAGACTTAAAGACGAAAGGCAAATCTTTGATGGTTTGGAAAAGATTCAGAGGAGGGCCGCCTCTTAAAACACCTTAGCTACCTGGCTAAAAACTTAAAGATCTGGGTCTATATACTTTAGAGAAGTGTAGCTTCAGGGGCGATTTGATTGTGATTTATAAAATAATGGAGGGACTAGATTGTGCGCACACTGACAAATGATGTCAATTTAATAGGTTGGGGATGTCCAGGGGTCATGCGTATAAAATTCTCATCCTTGTTTTCAAATCCCTCCATGGCCTTGCCCTCCCCATCCCTGTAACCTCCTCCAGTCCTACAACCCTCCGAGATCTCTGCGCTCCTCCAATTCTAGCCTCTTGCGCATCCCCTATTTTAATCGCTCCACCGTTGGCAGTGTGCCTTCTGTTGACTAGGCCCTAAGCTCTGGAATTACCTCCCTAAACCTCTCCGCCTCTCTCTCCTCATTTAAGACACTCCTTAAAACCTACCTCATTGACCAAGCTTTTGGCCACCTGTCAAAATATCTCATATGGCTCAGTCTCAAAATTTTTTTGATAACGCTCCTGTGAAGCACCTTGGGATGTGTTACTACATTAAAGGCGCTATATAAATGCAAGTTGTTGTATAAATTACACAAGGGAAGAAATACATAGGAACATAGGACCAGGAGGAAGCCATTTAGCCCCTAGCGCCTTGTCGAAGTTTCGACTTCCGAGTAAGACTCTTTAAACATAAAGTATCGTCAAAGACAGGCTTTATTATTTACTTGCTCGCAAGGAGAATGCATTGTAGTCAACGGCTACATGACACTCTGCAGTACAGAAGGAAAAAAAGCATCTTTATACACAGAAAGCAACAGGCTTTTCTATATCACATAACATGTTGTTTAAAGTAAGCTAAGTTAAAAGTTAAAAAAATAGAAATGCCTTAAGATAAGACTAGCTAATCTCTACAGTCATGGAGTCTGTCTGTTCTTCTCCCAGCAAGGCCAAAGCACCTGGATGTTTACTTCACTAGTCCTTGGTTATCTCAAGTTGATTAGAAGAAGCCTTTTTGTTCTGTACCAGTCATAAACAACTTTATCTTTTCCCAGGCAAGTCAGAGTTGGCCATTTTGTATCTCTTATTCTGTGTCTAGGAAGCCATTTTGTGTCCAAGTAAAAAATACACTTCCACAGCCTGTTCCTCCATTCAATGAGATCATGGCTGATCTGTATCTTAACTCTATCCACCTGCCTTGGCTGCATATCCTTTTTATACCCTTGTCTAGCAAAAATCTATCGATCTTTGTTTAAAATTATTAATTGGGCTAACATCTATTGCTTTATGTAGGAGGGAGTTCCAAACTTGTACCACTCTGCAGCAAGACCTGGAAAACGTTCAGGCTTGGGCTGATAAGTGGCAGGTAACATTCACGTCATACAAGTGCAAGGCAATAACTATCTCCAACAAGAGAAAGTCTAACCACCTCCCCTTGACATTCAACAGCATTACCATTGCCGAATCCCCCCCAAGATCAACATCCTGGGGGTCACCATTGACCAGAAACTTAACTGGACCAGCCACATAAATAATGTGGCAACAAGAGCAGGTCAGAGGCTGGGTATTCTGCAGCAAGTATCTCTCCTTCTGACTCCCCAAAGCCTTTCCACCATCTACAAGGCACAAGTCAGGAGTGTGATGGAATACTCTCCACTTGCCTGGATGTTAGGCGGTTCTTCTTTTCCCAGAGAATAGTAGGCCTATGGAACAAGTTGCTGGTTAATGCTCACTACAAAATGCCAGATTCTCTCTGTTGAATACGGTGACAATTCCTGTGATTGAAGAGAGGCACCCTGCCTGTCCATCACTACTCCCATACACTGCGGGAAAGACAGACAGCTGGGGTCCTGACTGGACTAAGTAATGCATTGAACACATAATCTGGTTTCAATTTAATATTCAGTTGCTATCCTTTAAAATATCTGAATGCCAAATCTTACCTGAAGGGTCATTATTTCTTGGTAAATAGTGTCAATATCTCGGAGTAAGGCGAGTGCGGCCGCCATCTTGTTCAGGGATTCTCTGTGTTTGTGAAGCTGTTGGAGGAGATTTTGCCAGCGAAACCCAACATCCTGCTGTCTGTAGTGAAAGAAAAGATTTCAAACACTGCACCCGTGTCTGAATCCCGCCCTGCCCTAGTACCCCTGGTGCACACACATCCTAACCCCAGGTCTGTGCTTACACTGCATGGGTCCAGCACCAGGTGCACGTTCAAGTGCTTAGAGAACAGCATGAGGTGCATGTTATTCTCTGAAAGGACAGTGTCTGGCCCGCCGACCTACCCAGTCCCTGAAAGAACTGTGTCTGACCCACCCAGTCTCTGAAAGGACAGTGTCTGACCCACCCAGTCTCTGAAAGGACAGTGTCTGACCCACTGACCCACCCAGTCCCTGAAAGGACAGTGTCTGACGCACCCAGTCTCTGAAAGGACAGTGTCTGACCCACCGACCCACCCAATCCCTGAAAGGACAGTGTCTGACCCACCCAGTCCCTGAAAGGACAGTGTCTGACCCACCCAGTCTCTGAAAGGACAGTGTCTGACCCACCGACCCACCCAGTCTCTGAAAGGACAGTGTCTGACCCGCCGACCCACCCAGTCTCTGAAAGGACAGTGTCTGACCCGCCGACACACCCAGTCTCTGAAAGGACAGTGTCTGACCCGCCGACCTACCCAGTCCCTGAAAGAACTGTGTCTGACCCACCCAGTCTCTGAATGGACAGTGTCTGACCCACCGACACACCCAGTCTCTGAAAGGACAGTGTCTGACCCACCGACCCACCCAGTCCCTGAAAGGACAGTGTCTGACCCACCGACACACCCAGTCTCTGAAAGGACAGTGTCTGACCCACCGACCCACCCAGTCCCTGAATGGACAGTGTCTGACCCACCGACACACCCAGTCTCTGAAAGGACAGTGTCTGACCCACCGACCCACCCAGTCTCTGAAAGGACAGTGTCTGACCCACCGACCCACCCAGTCCCTGAATGGACAGTGTCTGACGCACCGACCCACCCAGTCCCTGAATGGACAGTGTCTGACCCACCGACCCACCCAGTCCCTGAATGGACAGTATCTGACCCACCGACCCACCCAGTCCCTGAATGGACAGTGTCTGACCCACCGACCCACCCAGTCCCTGAATGGACAGTGTCTGACCCACCGACCCACCCAGTCTCTGAAAGGACAGTGTCTGACCCACCGACCCACCCAGTCCCTGAATGGACAGTGTCTGACCCACCGACCCACCCAGTCCCTGAATGGACAGTGTCTGACCCACCGACCCACCCAGTCCCTGAAAGGACAGTGTCTGACCCACTGACCCACCCAGTCCCTGAAAGGACAGTGTCTGACCCACCCAGTCTCTGAAAAACAGTGTCTGACCCACCGACCCACCCAGTCCCTGAAAGGACAGTGTCTGACCCACCCAGTCCCTGAAAGGACAGTGTCTGACCCACCCAGTCCCTGAAAGGACAGTGTCTGACCCACCGACCCACCCAGTCTCTGAAAGGACAGTGTCTGACCCACCCAGTCTCTGAAAGGACAGTGTCTGACCCACCGACCCACCCAGTCCCTGAATGGACAGTGTCTGACCCACCCAGTCCCTGAATGGACAGTGTCTGACCCACCCAGTCCCTGAATGGACAGTGTCTGACCCACCCAGTCCCTGAATGGACAATGTCTGACCCACCCAGTCCCTGAATGGACAGTGTCTGACCCACCCAGTCCCTGAATGGACAGCGTCTGACCCACCCAGTCCCTGAATGGACAGTGTCTGACCCACCGACCCACCCAGTCTCTGAAAGAACAGTGTCTGACACACTGACCCACCCAGTCCCTTGATGGAACAGTTGTTGTTCCAAACCGCAATTATATTAGACTGAGCTGAAGGGCTAGCAGTAACTCAATCTTACTTCTTCACTATCTGAATCTTGCCATGGTAATTCTCTCTCTCGATGACCTGTGCCATTTCAGCCAGGGCCTTAAACCTCTGCTCCCTGGCAAACACATCAGTGGTGATGGCCTCCAGCCTCTTGGTGGCAGCCTCTGCCTCCTCTACGCTCTCCACATTGACGTTTTGTTTGGCAACAACTGATCTCATATCGCTGAGGTAAGCCTCCCTCAGCATGGCCTTCTTCTGGAACCGCTGCACCAGCTGCTCCAGCCTCTCCAGCCGCAGCATCTCCTTTTGCAGGGCTTTCTCCCGCTTGTATTCAGACTTCTCCAGATTGGTCCAGTGCTTCTCGATGTCGCTCAATGTCTTCCCCTCTGGAGGGATGTATTGTCTCATGTTGTTGGCCCTCAGTTTCGTCTTGATGTTGAAGAGTTGAGCCTCGATGACTCCTCGCTCCTGATACTTGGGCGGTTTCTCCACTGTGCGGAAGGTTTTGAAGTCTGCCACCAGTTTCTGCATGCCATTCAGTGAGTTGGGGAAGTGGCGGTCATTCAGCTCCCTCACCTTTTCTTTGATCCACTGGAGCAGGTCAGATACCAAATCCTGGTATTCGAGTTTGAGGTCTTCAATGTCCTTAAGGAGTCCAAGAAACTGTATAACGAACAGAAACCAGAATTCAGTCTCCAATTCAATTATATATTACCAACACTAAGGGAGTTCACTACTTTTTCTAAGGGTATAACCTTTGAGAATTCCCTCACATGTTGTAAGACCGAGAGACATCAGCTCAAGCAGATCTACAACAGGCCAGGGAGCCTCAAGGCTCCCTTAAAAAGAAATGAACTAATTTAACTAATGTTGTGAAACTCTGGAGAAATTAACACTTTTTCTGTTGT
>CM059425.1:93913087-94050738 GCA_030390025.1 Squalus acanthias
AGGTCCACATTTACCTGTGAGCAACAAGAACAAGCAACATAGTAAATTTAAACACCACAACTCAGAGACATCGTGCACACACCGTGTCTCAGGGACATCGGGCACACACCGTGTCTCAGGGACATCGGGCACACACCGTGTTTCAGGGACATCGTGCACACACCGTGTCTCAGGGACATCGGGCACACACCGTGTCTCAGGGACATCGGGCACACACCGTGTCTCAGGGACATCGGGCACACACCGTGTCTCAGGGACATCGGGCACACACCGTGTCTCAGGGACATCGGGCACACACCGTGTCTCAGGGACATCGGGCACACACCGTGTCTCAGGGACATCGGGCACACACCGTGTCTCAGGGACATCGGGCACACACCGTGTCTCAGGGACATCGGGCACACACCGCGTCTCAGGGACATCGGGCACACACCGTGTCTCAGGGACATCGGGCACACACCGTGTCTCAGGGGCACACACCGTGTCTCAGGGACATCGTGCACACACCGTGTCTCAGGGACATCGGGCACACACCGTGTCTCGGGGCACACACCGTGTCTCAGGGACATCGGGCACACACCGTGTCTCAGGGACATCGTGCACACACCGTGTCTCAGGGACATCGGGCACACACCGTGTCTCAGGGGCACACACCGTGTCTCAGGGACATCGGGCACACACCGTGTCTCAGGGACATCGTGCACACACCGTGTCTCAGGGACATCGTGCACACACCGTGTCTCAGGGACATCGTGCACACACCGTGTCTCAGGGACATCGGGCACACACCGTGTCTCAGGGACATCGGGCACACACCGTGTCTCAGGGACATCGGGCACACACCGTGTCTCAGGGACATCGTGCACACACCGTGTCTCAGGGACATCGGGCACACACCGTGTCTCAGGGGCACACACCGTGTCTCAGGGACATCGGGCACACACCGCGTCTCAGGGACATCGGGCACACGCCGCGTCTCAGGGACATCGGGCACACGCCGCGTCTCAGGGACATCGGGCACACGCCGTGTCTCAGGGACATCGTGCACACGCCGTGTCTCAGGGACATCGTGCACACACCGTGTCTCAGGGACATCGGGCGCACACCGCGTCTCAGGGGCACACCGCGTCTCAGGGACATCGGGCACACACCGTGTCTCAGGGACATCGGGCGCACACCGCGTCTCAGGGACACACCATGTGAGAAGTAATGGAACAAGTTTCTTCTAATGAGGTATGATTGGACATAAATAAAATGCTGAGGCAGGGCCAGGTCTCGTACTCAGACTGTAAAGAGTATCTTTACCTTGGTTCTCAGGAAGGCAATGGCCCTGCTGTTGTTCTCCAGGAAGTGGACTCTCATTCTGCCTTTGTTGGGTCTTTTCAGCTTTTCTCCAGAGATGAGTTCCAGTAGAATAATGAGGGCAATCCCATCCTGTAGCTCGGTGAACAGGTCATTAATGTAAATCCTCACCTGGACCAAATGCAGGGCAGAACAATGTCAAATATCTAATCAGGAGAAAATTCAACCCCTTACTCTCTCAATCCAAGGCCATGTAACTCTGCCCACCCACTGAATCTCTTCCCACAGCCGTAAACACTCTACCCCATCATGGATTAATCTCCTCCCACAGCTCATGTACACTCTACCCTATCATGGATACTACCCACCCATTTAATCTCCTCCCACAGTCCTGATACAATCTATCCTATCATGGATACTACCCACCCAATTAATCTCCTCCCACAGTCCCAATCTGATTGAATGGTGGAACAAGTTTGAGGGGCTGAATGGCCTTCTCCTGTTCCTATGTCTGATATGATCACAAACACATTGCCATATTTTAGAGATTCCAAATGAAGCTGAGAAATCTACACCCACCTGTAGGTTTCTAATTTCCCAATATGGAGCACAAACTTTCTTGACCTATGGACATAGCCCATTTAAGCACATTCAGAGAGTTTAGGTGGAGCTTGGTACAGTCTAGGCTTGGAAAACATGCAAAGGGACATTACTAGAGCTTAACCAGTGAAAATCACGTAATCGAATGGCCTCCTATTGTGCTGTATCATTCTATGAACTTACTAGTATAGAACACTACTGAGCTTCCTACAGCTTATTAGGACCACATTGCTGATTAGGTGATTGCCTTACAGAACTGGAAGACTGCAATATCCATTAGTTGGCTAGGCTAGAAGGTTAATCATTAACAGTACCCTGGAGAACTGTGGACTTGCCTGGTTCAGATCTCAGATTACCAAGTCTACCATGGAGGTTGACTTGGTTATGAGCTTGCATCATCAGGCATATCAACTTGGAACCACATCAACCTCAAATGACAAACTAATATATCCCCTCCTCCAAAATGGGCATTCGCTATTTGGTCATCAGACAACTAACAAGTGTGGCTTGAGTCCATGTTAAGTGGACAACAGGCAGCAGGAGCTCCTTACGAATGGTACATTGAGCAGCACTTCACCATATGATGTACGAGATCATCAACATCTTCCTCTTGACCACAGCATCGACACAGGCAGTAACCCATGGAACAGTAATACCAACAGGTGGAGCAGCTGCGTTGTCTCTCTGCAACCGTGAAGCCCTGAATATATGACTGCATGCTCTCATACTTGGCCTCCAGAGCTTCCTCATCAGCTATTTGCTTTCAGTGTAGTGGGAACAGCTCTGTGGGAAACCTTGCCTCATATCAGCCAACTTTGATGTTCTATATGTTCAAGCCAGAGGACAGAAAACAGGGGGTAGGAATAAACGAGTCATTTTCAGATTGGCAGGCTGTGGGTGCCACAAGGATCAGTGTTGGGGCCTCAGCTATTTACAATCTATATTAATGACTTAGATGAAGGGACCGAGTGCAATGTATCCAAGTTTTCTGACGATACAAAGCTAGGTGGGAAAGTAAGCTGTGAGAAGGATGCAAGGAGGCTCCAAAGAGATATAGATAGGTTAAGTGAGTGGGCAAGGTGGCAGATGGAATACAATGTGGGGAAATATGAAATTATTCACTTTGGTTGGAAGAATTTTTTTAAAGGTAAGAGACTAGTAAATGTTGGTCTGCAGAGGGATTTGGGTGTCCTTGTGCATGAATCACAGAAAGTTAGCATACAGGTACAGCAAGCAATTAGGAAGGCAAATGGTATGTTATCTTTTACTGCAAGGGGGTTGGAGTATAAGAGTAAGGAAGTCTTGCTGCAATTATATAGGGCCTTGGTGAGACCACACTTGGAGTACTGTGTACAGTTTTGATCTCCTTACCTAAGGAAGGATATACTTGCTTTAGAGGGGAGCAATGAAGGTTCACTAGATGGAGTCCTGGGATGAGAGGGTTGTCCTATGATGAGAGATTGAGTAGAATGGCCCAATATTCTCTGGAGTTTAGAAGAATGAGAGGTGCTGTCATTGAAACGTATAAAATTCTTAGAGGGCTTGACATGGTAGATGCTGAGAGGTTGTTTCCTCTGGCTGGAGAGTTTAGAACTCGGGCTCACAGTCTCAGGATAAGGGGTCGGCCATTTAGGACTGAGATGAGGAGAGATTTCTTCACTCAGAGGGTTGTGAATCTTTGGAATTCTCTATCCCCGGAGGGCTGTGGATGCTCAGACGATGAGTATTTTCAAGACTAAGATTTATAGATTTTTGGGCACTAAGGGAATCAAGGGATATGGGGATAGCGCAGGAAAGTGGAGTTGATGTAGAAAATCAGCCATGATCTTATTGAATGGTAGAGCAGGCTCAGGGGCCGTATGACCTACTCCTGCTCCTATTTCTTATGTTCTAATGTAAGCCCAATGCTGTGTACAGCTTTACTCACCAGCAGCTGCTTAGCCCAGGTCCTCATGTGATGGGCATCACCAAACAGGTGTGCCCACCCCAGCCCCACACCCTCCCTGCAGTCACTTGGCCTTTTGCTACAAGTGTCCTTTGCAGCTTGGTTCTGGATGTTGCAAATGGTTGATGGGAAGTCCTTGCATTGCTTGCCTAGGAGTTCTGAAGCAGGAATGAGAACCATTTGGAAGCGTGTGTTATACACCACAAGCGTAATCTGTATTGGGATTCTGCTGTCATTGGAGAACGACCAGAGTGTACTTCAGCCTTTCTCAGCGCAGTTTGGAGGAATGTGTCTAGGTTAATGTTGGCATCCATCCAGGTGCCCATATGAATCAACAACTAGGACAGATGCCCCTTATATTTTCCAGTCATTACCTTTCAGCCATGCAAGCCCATAATACCACACTTTGAGCACCCACCACTATAGCCCACTGGTTAGCCCATCATTCAACATGATGACTATAGCACACTGGATCCCCTGGTGAGTTTCTCATCTACCCTTACACTAATCTTTGGTTGGAGTACACATCTTGAATAAAATCCAAGATTTTCCTAATAGCTTCTGCCTCAGATTGAGGGCCGAATGAATCACTGGGCCAAAAGCCTTATAAAAAATCGATGTATGCAGTGTAAGTGGTGTTCCCTGAGCCTTACTTTGCAATCTCGTATAAAGCCAACTCTGTCCTACCCATTCCTGCCAAGCGCGAGATCCTGCCTGTTCCTTTCTGATCACTCCACTATCGTCCAGAGTATCCAAAGAACCAAAGGAACATCCAATGATATCAAAGTTCCTCTGTAGTTCCAGGCCCACTAAAATCCCCCTTCGTCACAGATTATAACTGCACTCAACAGTTGCAAGGCGAGTTGGTGATTCCTGGCACTGTTATCCAAGTCCATTGCCATTCCCCTCCCACACCCCCCTTACCTCCAGCAACTTAAAAATATTCAGTGCAGTCCTCCTGATCTTTGGTATGGTCAAGGAAGAAGAATACTTAAATAAGTCAAGCAAGCTATGGTATTCAGGCCAAATATAAACCATGAGTGACCTGGGGCATAGAAAGTCACAACAAGGGGAAGAACGCTCTGTCTCACAGGAGCCCAGTGAAGTGAAACCACCTTGGATCAAGACGTCACTAGAAGTCTCCAACACATGATCCTTTCACCTCTAGGATCGAGAATTAGAGAGTTAAGGTCTATTGCTGATGGCTGAGAATAAACAAACTTGTATTTATACAGTGCCTTTCCATGAAGTCAGGACCTCTCAAACATGCTTCACAGCCAATGAATAATTTTAAAGTGTAGTCACTGTTGTAATGTAGAGAAATATGGCAGCCAATTTGTACACAGTAAGATCTCACAAACAGCAATGAGATAAATGACCAGATAATCCCTTTTAGTGATGTTAGTTAAAGGATAAATATTGGCCAGGAGACCGGGGAAACTGCCCTACTCTTTTTACTTCCACCTGAGAGGGCTGACGGGGCCTTGCTTTAATGTCTCATTCGAAAAACGGCACCTCCAACAGTGGAGCATTCCCTCAGTATTGCACCGAAATGTCAGCCTAGATTTTGTGCTCCGGTCTCTCGAGTGGGGCTTGAACTCACGTCCTTCTGACTCTGAGAGGAGAGAGTGCTACCCACTGAGCCATGGCTGACACCGACATTAATCGGGGATTGGATTTTTTTTAAATATTCGTTCACGGGATGTGGGCGTTGCTGGCAAGGATAGCAAATATTGCCCATCCCTAGTTGCCCTTGAGAAGGTGGTGGTGAGCTGCCTTCTTGAACCGCTGCAGTCCATGTGGTGATTGTACTCACACTGTGCTGTTAAGGAGGGAGTTCCAGGATTTTGACCCAGCGACGATGAAGGAATGGCGATATATTTCTAAGTCAGAATGGTGTGTGACTTGGAGGGGAACTTGGAGGTGGTGGTGTTCCCATGCGCCTGCTACCCTTATCCTTCTAGGTGGTAGAGGTCACGGGTTTGGGAGGTGCTGCCGAAGAAGCCTTGGCGAGTTGCTGCAGTGCATCTTGTAGATGGTACACACTGCAGCCACGGTACGCCGGTGGTGGAGGGAGTGAATGTTTAAGGTGGTGGATGGGGTGCCAATCAAGCGGGCTGCTTTGTCTTGGATGATGTCAAGCTTGTTGAGTGTTGTTGGAGCTGCGCTTATCCAGGCAAGTCGAGAGTATTCCATCACACTCCTGACTTGTCCCTTGTAGATGGTGGAAAGGTTTTGCGGAGTCAGGAGGTGAGACACTCTCCGCAGAATACCTAGCCTCTGACCTACTCTTGTTGCCACAGTATTTATGTCATAGAGTCATAGAGTTATATAGCACAGAAAGAGGCCCTTCGGACCATCGTGTCTGCGCCGGCCATCAAGCCCTGTCTATTTTAATCCCATTTTCCAGCACTTGGTCCGTAGCCTTGTATGCTATGGCGTTTCAAGTGCTCATCTAAATGCTTCTTGAATGTTGTGAGGGTTCCTGCCTCTACCACCCTTTCAGGCAGTGAGTTCCAGATTCCAACCACCCTCTGGGTGAAAAAGTTTTTCCTCAAATCCCCTCTAAACCTCCTGCCCCTTACCTTGAAACTATGCCCCCTGGTTATTGACCCCTCTACTAAGGGGAAAAGTTCCTTTCTATCTACCCTATCTATGCCCCTCATAATTTTGTACACCTCAATCAGGTCCCCCCTCAGCCTTCTCTGCTCTAAGGAAAACAACCCCAGCCTGTCCAGTCTCTCTTCATAGCTGAAGCGCTGCAGCCCAGGTAACATCCTGGTGAATCTTCTCTGCACCCTCTCCAATGCAATCACATCCTTCCTATAGTGTGGCGACCAGAACTGCACACAGTGGCTGGTCCAGTTAAGTTTCTGGTCAATGGTGACCCCCAGGATATTGATGGTGAGGGATTCGGCGATGGTAATGCCGTTGAATGTCAAGGGGCGGTGGTTAGACGCTCGCTTGTTGGAGATAGTCATTGCCTGGCACTTGTGTGGCGCGAATGTTACCTGCCACTTATCAACCCAAGCCTGAATGTTGTCCAGGTCTTGCTGCATGCAGGCATGGACTGCTTCATTGTCTGAGGAGTTGCGAATGGCACTGAACACTGTGCAGTCATCAGTGAACATTCCCATTTTTGATCTTATGTTGGAGGGAAGGTGACTGATGAAGCAGCTGAAGGTGGTTGGGCCTAGGACACTGCTCTGACACCGGCCAAACCCATTTCACATATTTACCTTTACAACCGTTAGAGATAGTCGAGGCTTTTGCCCCTTTGCTGTATTTGAACCCAGGTCCCAGAGGGCAGTGTGCTAATCCACTATGTGCTGCCTGCCTACTCCATATTGTACTTTTACTTTCAAGCACTTTCCCAACCTTGATGCTGATGACCTCCTGCTAAGTTATCTGTTAGTCACCAAAAGTGACCCAGCTGCAATAGTGCAGCACTCCCTCAGTACTGCACTGAACTGTGAGCCTGGATTATGTGATCAAGTCTTTGGAGTGGGGCTTGACCCCACGACCTCTGACTGAAAGGCGAGAGTGCTACCACTGAGCCAGGGCCGAAACTAAGAAGAAAATTAAGGCTCCGGACAACTGTTTCACTTCATACGATGCAAGAGTCCCAAATCTGTCAATTACTAAAATAGTGTTTCTAAATGTTAACAACCACTATCTTGAGATCAATATGGCATTTCAGCAATGTCTCTTACACGATTACAGCACTGAGTCTGCCCTCAGCAGCTGAGTCACCGGTATATGATATCCTTGTATCATTCCAAAACCACATTCCTTTCTGGAATATTGTCAATTATATTGCTTTATCAGCCACAATGTATGCTGATTCTATGCTTTATATGGATATGAAACTGCTGCTTATCACGCTTAGTGCCACATTTATGGAGCTGGAGTAGTACTGCGTAAATCTACAGTCCCACCGTCCCTGCACAAAACCTCAGACAGGCCCAGTCACCGGGATTGAACCTGTCCTCTACCCCACACATCCGACAGGCCCAGTCAATGTGATTGAACCTGTCCTCTACCCCACACATTCGACAGGCCCAGTCACTGTGATTGAACCTGTCCTCTACCCCACACATCCATCAGGCCCAGTCACTGTGATTGAACCTGTCCTCTACCCCACACATCTGATGGCCCAGTCACTGTGATTGAACCTGTCCTCTACCCCACACATCCGACAGGCCCAGTCACTGTGATCGAGCCTGTCCTCTACCCCACACATCCGACAGGCCCAGTCACTGTGATTGAACCTGTCCTCTACCCCACACATCCGACAGGCCCAGTCACTGTGAGGGAACCTGTCCTCTACCCCACACATCCGACAGGCCCAGTCACCGGGATTGAACCTGTCCTCTACCCCACACATCCGACAGACCCAGTCACTGTGATTGAACCTGTCCTCTACCCCACACATCCGACAGGCCGAGTCACTGTGAGGGAACCTGTCCTCTACCCCACACATCCGACAGGCCCAGTCACTGTGATTGAATCTGTCCTCTACCCCACACATCCATCAGGCCCAGTCACCGGGATTGAACCTGTCCTCTACCCCACACATCCGACAGGCCCAGTCACTGTGATTGAATCTGTCCTCTACCCCACACATCCGACAGGCCCAGTCACTGTGATCGAGCCTGTCCTCTACCCCACACATCCGACAGGCCCAGTCACCGGGATTGAACCTGTCCTCTACCCCACACATCCGACAGGCCCAGTCACTGTGATCGAGCCTGTCCTCTACCCCACACATCCGACAGGCCCAGTCACCGGGATTGAACCTGTCCTCTACCCCACACATCCGACAGGCCCAGTCACTGTGATTGAACCTGTCCTCTACCCCACACATTCGACAGGCAAAGTCACTGTGATTGAACCTGTCCTCTACCCCACACATCCGACAGACCCAGTCACCGGGATTGAACCTGTCCTCTACCCCACACATCCGACAGGCCCAGTCACTGTGATTGAACCTGTCCTCTAAACCACACATCCGACAGGCCCAGTCACTGTGATTGAACCTGTCCTCTACCCCACACATCCGATAGGCCCAGTCACTGTGAGGGAACCTGTCCTCTACCCCACACATCCGACAGGCCCAGTCACTGTGATCGAGCCTGTCCTCTACCCCACACATCCGACAGGCCCAGTCACTGTGATTGAACCTGTCCTCTACCCCACACATCCGACAGGCCCAGTCACTGTGAGGGAACCTGTCCTCTACCCCACACATCTGACAGACCCAGTCACTGTGATTGAACCTGTCCTCTACCCCACACATCCGACAGGCCCAGTCACCGGGATTGAACCTGTCCTCTACCCCACACATCCGACAGACCCAGTCACTGTGATTGAACCTGTCCTCTACCCCACACATCCGACAGGCCTAGTCACTGTGAGGGAACCTGTCCTCTACCCCACACATCCGACAGGCCCAGTCACTGTGATTGAATCTGTCCTCTACCCCACACATCCATCAGGCCCAGTCACTGTGATTGAACCTGTCCTCTACCCCACACATCCGACAGGCCCAGTCACCGGGATTGAACCTGTCCTCTACCCCACACATCCGACAGACCCAGTCACTGTGATTGAACCTGTCCTCTACCCCACACATCCGACAGGCCGAGTCACTGTGAGGGAACCTGTCCTCTACCCCACACATCCGACAGGCCCAGTCACTGTGATTGAATCTGTCCTCTACCCCACACATCCATCAGGCCCAGTCACCGGGATTGAACCTGTCCTCTACCCCACACATCCGACAGGCCCAGTCACTGTGATTGAATCTGTCCTCTACCCCACACATCCGACAGGCCCAGTCACTGTGATCGAGCCTGTCCTCTACCCCACACATCCGACAGGCCCAGTCACCGGGATTGAACCTGTCCTCTACCCCACACATCCGACAGGCCCAGTCACTGTGATCGAGCCTGTCCTCTACCCCACACATCCGACAGGCCCAGTCACCGGGATTGAACCTGTCCTCTACCCCACACATCCGACAGGCCCAGTCACTGTGATTGAACCTGTCCTCTACCCCACACATTCGACAGGCAAAGTCACTGTGATTGAACCTGTCCTCTACCCCACACATCCGACAGACCCAGTCACCGGGATTGAACCTGTCCTCTACCCCACACATCCGACAGGCCCAGTCACTGTGATTGAACCTGTCCTCTAAACCACACATCCGACAGGCCCAGTCACTGTGATTGAACCTGTCCTCTACCCCACACATCCGATAGGCCCAGTCACTGTGAGGGAACCTGTCCTCTACCCCACACATCCGACAGGCCCAGTCACTGTGATCGAGCCTGTCCTCTACCCCACACATCCGACAGGCCCAGTCACTGTGATTGAACCTGTCCTCTACCCCACACATCCGACAGGCCCAGTCACTGTGAGGGAACCTGTCCTCTACCCCACACATCTGACAGACCCAGTCACTGTGATTGAACCTGTCCTCTACCCCACACATCCGACAGGCCCAGTCACCGGGATTGAACCTGTCCTCTACCCCACACATCCGACAGACCCAGTCACTGTGATTGAACCTGTCCTCTACCCCACACATCCGACAGGCCTAGTCACTGTGAGGGAACCTGTCCTCTACCCCACACATCCGACAGGCCCAGTCACTGTGATTGAATCTGTCCTCTACCCCACACATCCATCAGGCCCAGTCACTGTGATTGAACCTGTCCTCTACCCCACACATCCGACAGGCCCAGTCACCGGGATTGAACCTGTCCTCTACCCCACACATCCGACAGGCCCAGTCACTGTGATTGAACCTGTCCTCTACCCCACACATCCGACAGACCCAGTCACTGTGATTGAACCTGTCCTCTACCCCACACATCCGACAGGCCCAGTCACCGGGATTGAACCTGTCCTCTACCCCACACATCCGACAGGCCCAGTCACTGTGATTGAACCTGTCCTCTACCCCACACATCCGACAGACCCAGTCACTGTGATTGAACCTGTCCTCTACCCCACACATCCGACAGGCCCAGTCACTGTGATTGAACCTGTCCTCTACCCCACACATCCGACAGACCCAGTCACTGTGATTGAACCTGTCCTCTACCCCACACATCCATCAGGCCCAGTCACCGGGATTGAACTTGTCCTCTACCCCACACATCCGACAGGCCCAGTCACTGTGATTGAACCTGTCCTCTACCCCACACATCCAACAGGCCCAGTCACCGGGATTGAACCTGTCCTCTACCCCACACATCCGACAGGCCCAGTCACTGTGATTGAATCTGTCCTCTACCCCACACATCCGACAGGCCCAGTCACTGTGATTGAACCTGTCCTCTACCCCACACATCCAACAGGCCCAGTCACTGGGATTGAACCTGTCCTCTACCCCACACATCCGACAGGCCCAGTCACTGTGATTGAATCTGTCCTCTACCCCACACATCCGACAGGCCCAGTCACTGTGATCGAGCCTGTCCTCTACCCCACACATCCGACAGGCCCAGTCACCGGGATTGATCATGTCCTCTACCCCACACATCCGACAGGCCCAGTCACTGTGATCGAGCCTGTCCTCTACCCCACACATCCGACAGGCCCAGTCACCGGGATTGAACCTGTCCTCTACCCCACACATCCGACAGGCCCAGTCACTGTGATTGAACCTGTCCTCTACCCCACACATTCGACAGGCAAAGTCACTGTGATTGAACCTGTCCTCTACCCCACACATCCGACAGACCCAGTCACCGGGATTGAACCTGTCCTCTACCCCACACATCCGACAGGCCCAGTCACTGTGATTGAACCTGTCCTCTAAACCACACATCCGACAGGCCCAGTCACTGTGATTGAACCTGTCCTCTACCCCACACATCCGATAGGCCCAGTCACTGTGAGGGAACCTGTCCTCTACCCCACACATCCCACAGGCCCAGTCACTGTGATTGAACCTGTCCTCTACCCCACACATCTGACAGGCCCAGTCACTGTGATTAAACCTGTCCTCTACCCCACACATCTGACAGGCCCAGTCACTGTGATTGAACCTGTCCTCTACCCCACACATCCCACAGGCCCAGTCACTGTGATTGAACCTGTCCTCTACCCCACACATCCGATAGGCCCAGTCACCGGGATTGAACCTGTCCTCTACCCCACACATCCGACAGACCCAGTCACTGTGATTGAACCTGTCCTCTACCCCACACATCCGACAGACCCAGTCACTGTGATTGAACCTGTCCTCTACCCCACACATCCGATAGGCCCAGTCACTGTGATTGAACCTGTCCTCTACCCCACACATCCGACAGGCCCAGTCACTGTGATTGAACCTGTCCTCTACCCCACAATTCCGATCGGCCCAATCATTGAAATTATCCCATACCCATCTCTGCTGTGTCACTGCAGCAAAGCACCAGTGGCAAGGTGCTTTTTCACTGAGTAAACCAGATGGCATACCAACCCTACTCGTGTCACAAATCAAACAACTTAGGCAGAAGCCTGGGCAGGGGGGGGGGGGGGGGGGGGGGGGAGGGGGCCTAATAGGCCGGCGTTTCATAGTTTGATGATGATGGGACACAGGGTGGCAGGAAGTGTTCCAAGGTGATTGTAAAATAGCAAAAATAAATTCCTAAATGTTGAAGGAGCATCTTGGAGTGAACTAGCTGTGCTCCAAAACTCCTTAAGCAGAAAGAGCAAAAAACTACCCTCAAGCACTTTGGGTCACCTAACCCTTAGAACCATAAAGGTTTATAGCACAGAAGTAATCAGCTCATCGTGTCTGTCCTGGCACTTTGTTAGAGCAACTCAAAACTAATTCCAAGCTGCACTCTCTTTCCATAGTCCTCTATCTTTGCCTCAAATATTTATCCAATTTTCCCTTAAAAAGGTGCAATGGTCTCAGCCTCAACCACTCCCTGTGACAATGCATACCATGCTCTAACAATCGTCTGCACAAAGAAATTTCCCCTAACTTCTCTCCTCACTCTCTTCGTGACAATTTTAAATTGTTGACCTCTTATCACTGACTCCCCAACCAAAGGAAACAGTCTATCCCTATTAACTATCAAACCCCTTCTTAATTTAAAAATCATTCATGAAAGCTCCCCTTAGCTTTCTCTGCTCCAGTGGAAACAGTCCCAGTATCTTGAGTCTCCCATCATCCGAGTAAATCTACACTGTTCGCTCTCTATGGATTTAATGTCCTTTCGATAATGGGGTGCCCAAAACTGCACACAGTACTCGAACAGTGGCCTAACCAAATTTTGCCTAAATTTACAATCACTTCTTTAGTCTTATACTCTGTGCCCCTATTTATAAAACCCCAATTGCTACAGGCCTTTTTTATGACTTTAACTACCTGCACTTCCTTCCATCTCCCTCCACCCGAATCCACATTGGATTCAATCTAGTCTATGTTCCTCAGCTGGACAACACAGGCTGCTCTTGTTAGCGTGACACACTTCAAGCAGTGTAATACAACATCACTGACCAATACCAAGAGAAGGTTTTGAGTATCAAGTGAGTTGACTGGGATGCTGCCCTTTGCCCCCTCATTAGGGGTTCCCCCCAGGCCACTCCAAGAAAGGGAATAGAAAAGCTTGGTCTACAAGACACCTTACGCCACTCGAGCCAGCCACTAGGAGGTGTATGAGAGTAGGTTCCTCCTCCTTACTTATTGATGGGAGACTTGGGTTCGGCTTGACACTCCTCTTCCCCCTCTCCACACTGCAACTATATCCAGTGACATCGCCAAGATCAGGAACCCCCATACGGGGAATGCAAGGAGTTAACTTGCACCCTTCCATTGCATGGTGCAGGGTGTTGCAACACTGACACATATTAAAAATGGCAGCCTATTATTCTCTCTCCCCGGGACTCGCCCCCTCTCCCCGGGAACTGCTTCTCTCCCCGGGAACTGCTTCTCTCCCCGGGTCTTGCTTCTCACCTGGTTTTTTGAAAACATTTGGTTTATCCAGTTGGTGAAGGTTTTTTTCTGCACAATCATCCGTTGCTGCTGAAGCTCCTTGATGCGGCCTTTCTCAAACTCCTCGTCCATCCTGACCTGTGGGTTGGAGACACGACATAATGAAGGGACAGCTACATCACTGCGGTCAATGCGGACAGAACTCAGGATCTCATCACATCACCAACACAGCACTCTGCCTGCCACTGTGAAAGCTTCAGAAGTTATTGGTCTTTGAATACACAGCGTTCATTGTGGTTACTCTATAGTAATGTCTGTTAACCTTCCAGTGAGAGGAGGAGGAGGAGGTTCAACCAGTGACAAGAGTAATGGCTTTTGTTAGTGTTTTATTCAAGTCACTGTTTATTTTAATTTATCAGTAATGTGCAAGGGTTTCACAAGACATAAATACAGCTGTTTGGGGACAGGGAGTTCACCGACTGATGCCACGATTCTGGCACACTGACTCTTTCAACACCACCAAGGCTCCAAGTTCAAAATTGGAATACATAGGGGGAGAAATTCAGTATCGCCCCGTTTGGGGCGCAATGATTAGCGCCTGGCGCTAATTATCGCCACCGACTGCAAACTTGACTTTTATCGCCCCTGGAGGTGATTGCAGCGCTATATCAGGCGCTTCACACCTGTCTTAAGGCGCAAAGGCCGAGGAGCGAGGCGCTACCTCAGAGCGCTGGCGAAGCTCATGTAATGTCAGTCAGCAATGGAACACACACACAATGGCACGGGCCAGTTCTTAAAGGGGATGGTTAATCTTGCTTTCCATCCACATCCTGCTCATTGCAGCCTTGAATCTCGGCCTGGAGAGACCTGCACATCAAATGTGCTGGAAAGAACAATGGAGAGTACCAGGCCAAGAGCTCAGAATGCAGCCCCCACAGTCTCTGCTAAATTGATACAAGGAATGGCAAATCAAAATGAACCTGCAAAGTGCTGCTCAGTACCCAAAACTCCTTCACACAACGTTGAATCTCTCCAGAAGTCTCTCCCTCCCTCTCTCAGAATGCGTAGTTCAAAAATGGCACCAACAATAAAAGGCAGGAAGCGGTCACCTTTAAATAGCGCTCCCTCTTTCCCTTCATGACTGCAGAACGCTCCCCTCAACCTGTCGTTGCTAGCGTCAGGCGGTAAGGCAGGGGGCGCCACTCAATATCCGCTCCGGGGCGATACCGGGGCGTTGCGCACTCGAGTGACGTCATAATCTGCCGGCGCAGGAGATCGTGGCGGTAGTGTTTAGCGCCGCCGCAAAATGTCTAGTTAATTTCGCGAGCGGCGCAAACTTCGCCGCGCCTGGGCGCTAGATGCTTTGCGCCCCATTAGCGCCCTCTTCAGGCGCTAACGGGAGGCGCAACCAACTGAATTTTTCCCCCTTCGAGCCTTATAACACAGGAGGCCATTCGGCCCATTGTGCCTGTGCCAGCTCTTTGATAGAGCTATCCAATTAGTCCCGCTTCCCTGCTCTTTCCCCTATAGCACTGCAAATTTCTCCTGTTCAAGTAATTATCCAATTACCTTTTGAAAGTTACTATTGAATCTGCTTCCAACACTCTCTTAGGCAGTGCATTCCAGATCATAACAACTCGCTGTGTAAAAATTTTCTCCTCCAAGTTACTTTGCTTTCCCCCTCTTCGCCTGAAGGTGCTGCCCGATGCTGGGTACAGCAGTCCTCCTGTTTTCCGCTTCAATGCTGGTCTTCATGTGTGAGCATGGACAGCTGAGTGCTGGCAGGCTATTGAACTATGAGGGCATCAAACCTGAACCTGATCCAGTCCTGACTTGCCACTCACACACGCACTTTCCAGAAGGGGTCACTCGACAGAACTCACGACTCAAAGCCCTGGTTGATTTATTTTCTCTCTTTAGTCAAGGAACATAAACTTGGCCCAAACACATCAGAGCAAAATAAAAAGGCAAGACCCCCACTAGTATCCAGCACTGTGTCCCTATCAGACAGTGTCAGACCCCCAGGAGTATCCAGCACTGTGTCCCTATCAGACTGTGTCAGACCCTAGGAGTATCCAGCACTGTGTCCCTATCAGACTGTGTCAGACCCCAGGAGTATCCAGCACTGTGTCCCTATCAGACAGTGTCAGACCCCAGGAGTATCCAGCACTGTGTCCCTATCAGACTGTGTCAGACCCTAGGAGTATCCAGCACTGTGTCCCTATCAGAGAGTCGGACCCCCAGGAGTATCCAGCACTGTGTCCCTATCAGACTGTGTCAGACCCCCAGGAGTATCCAGCACTGTGTCCCTATCAGACAGTGTCAGACCCCCAGGAGAATCCAGCACTGTGTCCCTATCAGACTGTGTCAGACCCCCAAGAGTATCCAGCACTGTGTCCCTATCAGACTGTGTCAGACCCCCAGGAGTATCCAGCACTGTGTCCCTATCAGACAGTGTCAGACCCCCAGGAGAATCCAGCACTGTGTCCCTATCAGACTGTGTCAGACCCCCAGGAGTATCCAGCACTGTGTCCCTATCAGACTGTGTCAGACCCCCAGGAGTATCCAGCACTGTGTCCCTATCAGACTGTGTCAGACCCCCAGGAGTATCCAGCACTGTGTCCCTATCAGACAGTGTCAGACCCCCAGGACTATCCAGCACTGTGTCCCTATCAGACAGTGTCGGACTCTAGTACAGGAAACTTTCGTTTATCCGGCACCCAAATATCCGGAATTCTCGCTTAACCGGCAAAAATCATCCTCCGAAAACTCCTCTCAAATAACCGGCAATGTTGCCGAGCCACAGTCGAGTCTCCGCGAACGCCGAGTGCTCCGAAAACTCCTCTCAAATAACCGGCAATGTTGCCGATCCCGAGTCCGAGTCCGAGTCCGCGAACGCCGATTTAGTCAGTAGGGGTACTTTTCAAAAGTGCCACTACTCGGCCACCTGGCGCTGTCGGAAGTCCGAAACACTGCAGTAGCAGGATTTGATTCTCCCGCGCTGCCTGGAGTCTCTTTGTTAAAGATAGCCTCGGTAGATATAACTCTCCGTTATCCGGTACTTTCGATAAACCGGCACCACGCCGGTCCCGTCGATGCCGGATAAACGAAAGTTTCCTGTATAGAGACTGTGAATGTTTACTTTACATTTGAAAAGCTAAATAATCCAATTTGCACCGTGGGGCAACACGGTGGCATAGTGGTTAGCACTGGTGCCTCACAGCGCCAGGGACCCGGGTTCGAATCTGACCTCGGGTGACTGTCTGTGTGGAGTTTGCGCATTCTCCCCGTGTCTGCGTGAGTTTCCTCCGGGTGCTCCGGTTTCCTCCCACAGTCCAAAAATGTGCGGGTTAGGTTGATTTGGCTATGATAAGGGGGGGATTAAATATGTGGGGTTATGGGGATAGGATGGGATATGTTAGGGGGAATTAAATATGTGGGGTTACGGGGATAGGGTGGGATATGTGTACTGTGGGGATTAAAGCAGGGACAGGGTACTGGATTTGGATGATCAGCCATGATCGTATTGAATGGTGGAGCAGGCTCGACGGGCCGAATGGCCTACTCCTGCTCCTAGATTCTATGTTTCTATGTTTCTATATTACTGCAAATATATATGTAGAATCCTACAATTTTACAGCACAGGAGACAGCCATTCGGCCCATCGTGCCTGTGACCTTGCTCTGAAAGAGCTATCCCCTTATTCCCAATTCCCTGCCCTTTTCCCATTTGGCCCATTATGCCTGTGCCCTTTCAGTAAAAGAGATTTCCCCTCAGTCCCAATCCCCTGCTGTTTCCTCATTCCGTCCATCGCCCCTGTGCCCACTCTCTGAAAGATATCCATTTAATCCAATTCCCCTGTCCTTTCCCCACATACTTAAAAAAAAATTATTTTCAAATATTAAATCCCTTTCCATTTTAAAAGCTGTTGTGGATTCTGCTTCCCCCAGTGTTACCTGTAGGACCTTCCATGTCCTAACTATCCCTGTAAAAAAAACTTCTCCGAACCTCTCTCTTCGCTCTTGGTGTTAATCTTAAATTTATGCTCTCTAATTAGCGACTCAGCGATGGAATGAGTTCTTGCTGATTTACTTGATCAAACCCCTTATTATTTCCAACACATCTGTTAGAAATCCTCACCAAATGGAGCTACAATATTCTGTCACTGCCCAGATACAGGCTGTGTAGCAGTCCGATGTTACTGACAGTGACAAGTTGGGCAGAGTTTTTTTTGAGGACCGGGGGGTGGGGTGTCCTCAAACTTGTTTGCCTCAGTCTTGATAAGACACTATTACCAACTCAAAGAGCTGAATGTTTAATTGTAGAGCGTAGAGATGGGCGACCAACATAGGCCCATCCTTCGCGAGTTACTGGTTTAAGCGGGGAATTTCCTCGGAGCTGCCGTAACTTTGCCGTAAGTGCGGCGGAAACATTGTTTACATGTGTTCAAGGCAGCACACCGTTTGTCCAGTTCAGTTTTATCGATATCTTTCTGTGGTGAGCTTGTCCTTCAGATGGGGAGAAGAGTTGGGGGAGGTGTTCAAAGGCAAGGACAAAGAGGTAGATTGGGAAGGTGGGGGAAGAGAGGTAGTGAGGCCGAGTGGTTGAGAGAGAACGTTCAAGTGTTGCAACATCTGCATCTAAAATGACACTCTGTATAAATTGAATTTATCTGCATCACACACCAGCCTGTACAGGGCGTGTCTATGAACAAGTCTCTAAACTAGTCAATAAACTGGTCTCTAAACTAGTCAATAAACTGGTATCTAATCTAGTCAATGAACTGGTCTCCAAGCTAGTCAGGACTGCGCCCTGTGAAGCGCCTTGGAACGTTTTACTACATTAAAGGCACTATATAAATACAAGTTGTTGTTGTTGTTGTTATAACACATTTGATAATGGCTCCGGGAACAGTTTAAAGTTCTGCTTTACTGTAACTCATAAAAGGGAGTGCTAGCTGGAGATTTTTGACAATTGAGTCGGTGCTGATTTCTACAACAGATATAGAGTAAACAAAATCTGTTTCTCTTAATTACCTTAGTTATTTTTACATCATTTTTTCTGTTCTCCAATCTTAAAATAACTGATAACTGAGATCAAATAAAATCTATGGCCGGAATTTTCTGGGGTCCGTGCAGGCGCAATTGGAGGTGGGTTGGGTGGGAAATTTGAAATAAGTTGGAGTGTGTGGGGAACCCACCGTCGTCCCGCCCCCACGTGCCTTTCCCTCGGGCGCGTTTGACGTTGCAGCAGCGACCCGAACGGCAGAGGCAAGCGATGTAATTTAAATCATTATCACCTTGTTGTCAGACCTTAAGTACCTTTTTCAGCCTACCTTTCAAATTTCTCTGGCTGCCCACGGGATTCACGCAGCTCGGGAGCCACATCTGTCAGCCTGAGACGGGAGTTGAGTGGCCATTGTGCCAGCTGATTAGTTGACAGCATGAAATGTACTATAAAAACTCCCACATCACAGCTGGTCACTTTCCTCAGGCAGCTGTTACTGACTGCATTCCCAGCACAGATTTAGCTTTCTACAGGCTGCAAGTGTTTCCAGCAAAGTCTCCATCCAGTCTCACCTCATTGGTACAACCTATCACACCATTGACAGATTGCTTCTCTCATCTCTACTTGACCTGCCATCTATTCCATCATTTTGGGTGCCGTTTATACTGTCTCACCTTGGTCCTCAGAATCGACCACGATGGGCCCCAACACCAGCAGCACCAGGCACACCAGCAGCACCAACAACACCACCAACCTTCTCCTCAACCATCTAATGCTGCACAGGACAGAGGGCATCAGCGCAGGGCTGCACCGCGCTGGAGGCCGATACCCCCAACACAGGGTACACAGGCAGAGGATGAGCTTCCTCAACATGACTCAGCAGCAGTGCCAAAGGAGGCTCAGGCTATCGCACCAGGTCATCGCAGACATTTGCACATTGCTGCAGCAAGACCGGCAGCCCAGAGGAGCGGTTGGACACACCTTACCAGTGGCTGTCAAAGTCACCAGTGCCCTCAACTTCTTCGCCTCAGGTTCCTTCCAGGGATCTGCAGCAGACATTTGCGGCATCTCGCAGGCGGCCGTCCACAGATGCATCACACAGGTCACCGATGCCCTCTTTGACAAGTCAGCCAATTATATCAACTTTGCCACTGATGAAGCCAGTGTGACTGAGCGAGCGCTCGGCTTTGCCACTCTGGTTGGCTTCCCACGGGTGCAGGGCGTCATCGACGGCACACATGTGGCCATCAGGGCACCCCATCATAACCCAGGAGTCTTTGTCAACCGCAAAGGCTTCCATTCCCTCAATGTGCAGCTGGTCTGCAACTATAGGAAGATCATCATTCATGTGTGTGCCAAATTCCCTAGCAGCTGCCATGACTCTTTCGTCCTTCACCAGTCCACCCTCAGCTCTTCACTTCTCCAAACAGACTTTCCGGCTGGCTGCTTGGAGACAAGGGCTATCCACTGAAGACGTGGCTCATGACACACTTGAGGAGGACAAGTACTGAGGCCCAGGAGAGATATAATGAAAGCTACATGTCCACCAGATGTGTCATGGAGCAGACAATAGGCATGCTCAAAATGCGCTTCAGATGCCTTGACAGATCTGGAGGAGCCCTTCAGTACACACCAGCCAGGGTCTCCAGAATCGTCATGGTCTGCTGCGCCCTGTACAACATAGTGCAGCAGCGAGGATTAGCGCTGCATGAGGAGCAAGGCACTGAGTACACAGCCTCTTCAGAGGAGGAGGAGCATCAGCTGGAAGACAAGGAGGAGCAGGAGCTGGAGGAACCTGTGGCCCAGATCCCACCAGCACCTGAGTACATTGCTGCCCGGGAGGCCAGGGATGGCCTCATCATGGCCAGATTTACTTAACTTTATGCAGTACACCCATATGGCTGCCACATGCTGTGCCAGATTGGCACCACCCCACAGCCACACCATAAATCATCCCTACAATGACCAAACCATTCCTTTCACACTGACCACCATTGCTGGAGGTATCGTTATGTCTCACCATTCACTGCAACTCACTAAGTCACTTCCAAAGGTGCACACAAATTTGTCCAAGAACACAAAGTGGTGAAAATAAATATTTTTATGGTTGACATCACATTAACGGAAACTTGACATTAACATTGAATAAAACACCCAAGTGGCTACCCTTGTGAATCTACTTGTGTGTCATCTTTCTCTTACGCGTGCTTCTACGAGGTGCTACCTCTGGGCTTCGGCAGAGGCAGAGGCAACCTGCTCACTTCCCTGCTGCGACTGCTTAGACGCTTTTGGCGGACGTCCTCTGGGTTTTGGAGCCTCTGATGGCCCCGCCAAAGTCTGATCCTCCTGCGACTGTGAGGGGGAAAATTGGCCATCGCTGTCCGAGGAGGCATCTGAGGCTCTGACTGAGGGAGTGGCAACGGGGGAGAAATGTAAGTGCTTTGAGAGGAGCCCACACTTCCATGTCCCCTCTCACCGTCATCACGCTCATAGGCCATCCGCACTTCCCTGCTAGCAAAGAGCTGGCGAGCACCTTGCTGCACATCAGTGGGGCCATGAGGACCCATGTCTAAGCTGACATCCCTCCTAGAGAGGAGGTCTATGAGCCTCTGCCATCTATTCTCCATAGAGACCATGTGCTCCTGTGAGTGGCGCATTAGCTGCTCCATGCAGGTGGTCATCCTTTCAGTGGAGGAGCCTATAGTCACCATCGCCTGGAACACGGTGGTGTTCATGTAGGAGACGGACTCCTCCATTCGCTGAACATTTGCAGACATCACAGTCGCAAAACCTGTCAGAGCCTCCTGCAATTCTTCCTGTACCTCCAGGATCGCCCTCTTTCTGGATGGCCCCCGAGGCTCAGCATCTGCATACAGCTGAGCAGAGCTGGGAGCGACATGTGCCCTCCGGCGAGGAGTCTCCACTGCTGTCCCTGTCTCCACCATCTGCTCTTGCTCACTTGTTACTTACCAGGTGACAACACTACTTTATCTCGTGTGGGACCCACCGAGGTGTGCATCTCTGCGCTGGTGCTGGTTGTGCTTATGTCTGGTGACGCTGCACCCTCAGAGACTGGAGGCTCCTCTGAGGAGTCGTCTTCCTCTTCCTCCTGGACAGTCGGTGGGGGGAGCGGGGGAGCTCTTGATGGACTTGTGGGAGAGTAAAGAGATGAGTTAGATATGTCATATGAAGAATGGGTACAGATACCATTTTTCACATGATGACCATTCAATGGCTGCTGACATCAGTCCCCATATGAGTGACTGAAGTATGCCATGTAGCTGTATGATGTGTAATTCTGTCACCAGGTTGCAGAGATGTCCCCCTCTCTCCATCTCCCACCTCCAGCTGCTCGGCCACTCCCGATACTTCTAAGGCAGCCTCCTCTGCTGTTGAGGGTGGCAAATGATGGAGGGTCACCTCCAATTCTCTCTTTCTCCCTCTTATTGTGCGTTCTCTTTTCCTGCAAAGAGGGAAAGAAGGGAAGGTTGAGTGAGAGTGATGGAATGAGTGTAAGGAATGGATGGATTACATCTTTAGAGGGGGACTAAGATGGATTGGGGTGGCAATGCCAAGTGGGCTTCTTGTGTGTTGTTAGTTGGTATGATTGCATTAGGATGAGGCTGAGCGTGAGGGGTGGCTAGATGAATGTGGCCATGGCCCCTTTAAATGTCCCAGCTGAAAACGCGTCATGGATGATGTCATCAGACCCGCACCATTTAATAGGGCTAGCTAACGCGCAGGGCGGGCTTAATAGGCCCCATTAGTGCAACGTCGATTTCTGCAGTGGGACGGAAGCAAGAACGGGGTCACATCCCGCCACGGCGACCGCCCACACCGGACCCGCCCAGGTAAAGAAAATTCCAGCCTGTGTGTGCACCTGTCCCTATTTGCTCCTTTGCTAGCTTTAAGGTGTGTGTACCTGAATGTAAGTGTGGTACGGCACTTGTCATATGCTGTGGGGGTGATTTTCCCCAGATACTTTAGGCGCTATAGAGCTTCGAGGTGGCCAAGGGCCTTGTGCTGCAACGCCGGTTAAGCCCTTGTTTAGCGCAAGACGCCATCTTGGTAAAGGAGTTGAAGTGCACACCAGGAACGGCCACCCGGAAGATCGCTAAGGGGCTGATTGCCAATTAAATTGCCTGCTGGCGCTCATTAAAGAGGCTGCACGGCATTTTGGTGGCTGATGCTTCAATTAACATCCTCTCCCAACAGCGACCAGCTGAACAGGAGTAAACAAGTCATTGCTGAGGATTTTGAGTGCTAATTAAAGGCTACTTTTATGGTTCACTTGCTGCTGGAGGTTTGAAAAGGACTTTTGAAACACATGCGGCAGTTTGTCAAGGCTTCATCAACATTTATTTTGGAAATTCTCTGAGGACTTCACCTAAAAAGAGTAAGTGCTGTGCTACTCTACCTTATTGGACACCTTATAGGAGTCACCAGGTGAAAGGGAGTGCTTGGTCATGGGCATCTTGCGAGGGGTCCCCCTTGATCTGCAGGTGGACATAAGGCTAGGCAGAGCAGCACCAGCTTCTGCAGGAGAGAGGGAGACAGGAGAATGAGGTGGAATCCTTTCCTCCTCCTCCAGCAGGACCTCCAGTGACACGTCAGAGAACCTGTGTGCTCTCTCTCTCAGTCTCTGAGCCATCCTGAAACATGGAGTTGTGTGTCAGCCAGCACACTCCACAGCTTGAGTGGCAGTGGGTGAGTGGAGCCCACATACACTGCTCCACGAAAATTGCTTTTAATCAGTGCTTGAGTGCTAAACCTGCAGGTGTCTGTTTTAGCCTCCAGGCAAGTTCAAATTATGTTAATCAGCAATTAGGCCCAGAATTGTGCGCTAAAACCAGATTAGCACAGCACCCACTTAGTGCCTGTTTTCACCCTTTCACGAAAATAACCCCTATAAACCTGTGGGTGTAAGTATGGTATAACACTTGTCATATGTGCTATAAGGTGTGTGTACCAGTGTAAGTGCAAGTGTGGTAAAAGAAAGAACTTGCATTTATATAGTGCCTTTCATGACCTCAGAACATCCCAAAACATTTACAGCCCCTGAAGTACCTTTGAAGTGTAGTCACCGTTGTAATGTAGTTTTACCCCTCCAGGTCCATTCATGAGCCAGTCCAGTTGGTCAATTATTAACAGGGCCCTGGGGTACGATGGACCGGCCTAGTTTAGGCATCAGGTTTCCAGGATCGCCACAGAAGGTTAACTTGGTTCTGAATTTCTATCACCAGGCAGGTCATCAAAGAGCTAGCTCAACCACAAGGAGACGCCGCTCACTTCCTCTCCCACACAAGGATAGTCACTAGCTGGTAATTACACAACTGACAGGTGTGAGTTTGAGTCCTTACTAGGTAGAGAGCAGGGGGAGCATCAGAGGAGGTGTACAGGACATGGCCCATACTTCCACCAGAGGTAGTGTACAATACACAGACTCCCTACTTCCACCAGGGGTAGTGACAATACACAGGCCCCATTCTTCCACCAGAGGTAGTGACAATACACAGACCCCATTCTTCCACCAGGTGTAGTGACAATACACAGGCCTCATTCTTCCACCAGAGGTAGTGACAATACACAGACCCCATTCTTCCACCAGGGGTAGTGTACAATACACAGGCCCCATTCTTCCACCAGGAGTATTGTACAATACACAGACCCCATTCTTCCACCAGGGGTAGTGTACAATACACAGACCTCATTCTTCCACCAGGAGTATTGTACAATACACAGACCCCATTCTTCCACCAGGAGTAGTGACAATACACAGGCCCCATTCTTCCACCAGGGGTAGTGACAATACACAGACCCCATTCTTCCACCAGGAGTAGTGACAATACACAGGCTCCATTCTTCCACCAGGGGTAGTGTACAATACACAGGCCCCATTCTTCCACCAGTGGTAGTGACAATACACAGGCCCCATTCTTCCACCAGGGGTAGTGACAATACACAGGCCCCATTCTTCCACCAGGGGTAGTGACAATACACAGACCCCATTCTTCCACCAGGAGTATTGTACAATACACAGACCCCATTCTTCCACCAGAGGTAGTGACAATACACAGGCCCCATTCTTCCACCAGGGGTAGTGTACAATACACAGGCCCCATTCTTCCACCAGGGGTAGTGTACAATACACAGGCCCCATTCTTCCACCAGGAGTATTGTACAATACACAGACTCCCTACTTCCACCAGGGGTAGTGACAATACACAGGCCCCATTCTTCCACCAGAGGTAGTGACAATACACAGGCCCCATTCTTCCACCAGAGGTAGTGACAATACACAGGCCCCATTCTTCAACCAGGAGTAGTGACAATACACAGGCCCCATTCTTCCACCAGGAGTATTGTACAATACACAGACCCCATTCTTCAGCCAGGGGTAGTGACAATACACAGACTCCATTCTTCAACCAGGGGTAGTGACAATACACAGGCCCCATTCTTCCACCAGAGGTAGTGACAATACACAGGCCCCATTCTTCCACCAGGGGTAGTGACAATACACAGACCCCATTCTTCCACCAGGAGTAGTGACAATACACAGGCCCCATTCTTCCACCAGGGGTAGTGACAATACACAGACCCCATTCTTCCACCAGGGGTAGTGACAATACACAGACCCCATTCTTCCACCAGGGGTAGTGACAATACACAGACCCCATTCTTCCACCAGAGGTAGTGACAATACACAGGCCCCATTCTTCCACCAGGGGTAGTGACAATACACAGACCCCATTCTTCAACCAGGGGTAGTGACAATACACAGACCCCATTCTTCCACCAGGAGTAGTGACAAAACACAGGCCCCATTCTTCCACCAGGGGTAGTGTACAATACACAGGCCCCATTCTTCCACCAGGGGTAGTGACAATACACAGACCCCATTCTTCCACCAGGGGTAGTGTACAATACACAGACCCCATTCTTCAACCAGGAGTATTGACAATACACAGACTCCCTACTTCCACCATGGGTAGTGACAATACACAGGCCCCATTCTTCCACCAGGGGTAGTGACAATACACAGACCCCATTCTTCCACCAGGAGTAGTGACAATACACAGGCCCCATTCTTCCACCAGGGGTAGTGTACAATACACAGGCCCCATTCTTCCACCAGGGGTAGTGTACAATACACAGGCCCCATTCTTCCACCAGGAGTATTGTACAATACACAGACCCCATTCTTCCACCAGGGGTAGTGTACAATACACAGACCCCATTCTTCCACCAGGAGTAGTGACAATACACAGGCCCCATTCTTCCACCGGGGGTAGTGACAATACACAGACCCCATTCTTCCACCAGGAGTAGTGACAATACACAGGCTCCATTCTTCCACCAGGGGTAGTGTACAATACACAGGCCCCATTCTTCCACCAGTGGTAGTGACAATACACAGGCCCCATTCTTCCACCAGGGGTAGTGACAATACACAGACCCCATTCTTCCACCAGGGGTAGTGACAATACACAGACCCCATTCTTCCAACAGGGGTAGTGACAATACACAGGCCCCATTCTTCCACCAGAGGTAGTGACAATACACAGGCCCCATTCTTCCACCAGGGGTAGTGACAATACACAGACCCCATTCTTCCACCAGGGGTAGTGACAATACACAGGCCCCATTCTTCAACCAGGGGTAGTGACAATACACAGACCCCATTCTTCCACCAGGAGTAGTGACAATACACAGGCCCCATTCTTCCACCAGGGGTAGTGTACAATACACAGGCCCCATTCTTCCACCAGGGGTAGTGACAATACACAGACCCCATTCTTCCACCAGGGGTAGTGTACAATACACAGACCCCATTCTTCAACCAAGAGTAGTGACAATACACAGACTCCCTACTTCCACCAGGGGTAGTGACAATACACAGGCCCCATTCTTCCACCAGGGGTAGTGACAATACACAGACCCCATTCTTCCACCAGGAGTAGTGACAATACACAGGCCCCATTCTTCCACCAGGGGTAGTGTACAATACACAGGCCCCATTCTTCCACCAGGGGTAGTGTACAATACACAGGCCCCATTCTTCCACCAGGAGTATTGTACAATACACAGACCCCATTCTTCCACCAGGGGTAGTGACAATACACAGGCCTCATTCTTCCACCAGAGGTAGTGACAATACACAGGCCCCATTCTTCCACCAGGGGTAGTGACAATACACAGACCCCATTCTTCCAACATGGGTAGTGACAATACACAGGTCCCATTCTTCCACCAGGGGTAGTGACAATACACAGACCCCATTCTTCCACCAGGAGTAGTGACAATACACAGGCCCCATTCTTCCACCAGGGGTAGTGACAATACACAGACCCCATTCTTCCACCAGGGGTAGTGACAATACACAGGCCCCATTCTTCAACCAGGGGTAGTGACAATACACAGACCCCATTCTTCCACCAGGAGTAGTGACAATACACAGGCCCCATTCTTCCACCAGGGGTAGTGTACAATACACAGGCCCCATTCTTCAACCAGGAGTAGTGACAATACACAGACTCCCTACTTCCACCAGGAGTAGTGACAATACACAGACTCCCTACTTCCACCAGGGGTAGTGACAATACACAGGCCCCATTCTTCCACCAGGGGTAGTGTACAATACACAGGCCCCATTCTTCCACCAGGGGTAGTGTACAATACACAGGCCCCATTCTTCCACCAGGAGTATTGTACAATACACAGACCCCATTCTTCCACCAGGGGTAGTGTACAATACACAGACCTCATTCTTCCACCAGGAGTATTGTACAATACACAGACCCCATTCTTCCACCAGGGGTAGTGACAATACACAGGCCCCATTCTTCCACAAGCAGTAGTGACAATACACAGGCCCCATTCTTCCACCAGCAGTAGTGACAATACACAGGCCCCATTCTTCCACCAGGGGTAGTGACAATACACAGACCCCATTCTTCCACCAGGGGTAGTGACAATACACAGGCCCCATTCTTCAACCAGGGGTAGTGACAATACACAGACCCCATTCTTCCACCAGGAGTAGTGACAATACACAGGCCCCATTCTTCCACCAGGGGTAGTGACAATACACAGACCCCATTCTTCCACCAGGGGTAGTGTACAATACACAGACCCCATTCTTCAACCAAGAGTAGTGACAATACACAGACTCCCTACTTCCACCAGGGGTAGTGACAATACACAGGCCCCATTCTTCCACCAGGGGTAGTGACAATACACAGACCCCATTCTTCCACCAGGAGTAGTGACAATACACAGGCCCCATTCTTCCACCAGGGGTAGTGTACAATACACAGGCCCCATTCTTCCACCAGGGGTAGTGTACAATACACAGGCCCCATTCTTCCACCAGGAGTATTGTACAATACACAGACCCCATTCTTCCACCAGGGGTAGTGACAATACACAGGCCTCATTCTTCCACCAGAGGTAGTGACAATACACAGGCCCCATTCTTCCACCAGGGGTAGTGACAATACACAGACCCCATTCTTCCACCAGGAGTAGTGACAATACACAGGCCCCATTCTTCCACCAGGGGTAGTGTACAATACACAGGCCCCATTCTTCAACCAGGAGTAGTGACAATACACAGACTCCCTACTTCCACCAGGGGTAGTGACAATACACAGGCCCCATTCTTCCACCAGGGGTAGTGTACAATACACAGGCCCCATTCTTCCACCAGGGGTAGTGTACAATACACAGGCCCCATTCTTCCACCAGGAGTATTGTACAATACACAGACCCCATTCTTCCACCAGGGGTAGTGTACAATACACAGACCTCATTCTTCCACCAGGGGTAGTGTACAATACACAGACCTCATTCTTCCACCAGGAGTATTGTACAATACACAGACCCCATTCTTCAACCAGGGGTAGTGACAATACACAGACTCCATTCTTCAACCAGGAGTAGTGACAATACACAGGCCCCATTCTTCCACCAGGAGTATTGTACAATACACAGACCCCATTCTTCAACCAGGGGTAGTGACAATACACAGACTCCATTCTTCAACCAGGGGTAGTGACAATACACAGGCCCCATTCTTCCACCAGAGGTAGTGACAATACACAGACCCCATTCTTCCACCAGGGGTAGTGACAATACACAGGCCCCATTCTTCCACCAGGGGTAGTGACAATACACAGGCCCCATTCTTCCACCAGGGGTAGTGTACAATACACAGGCCCCATTCTTCCACCAGGGGTAGTGTACAATACACAGACCCCATTCTTCAACCAGGAGTATTGACAATACACAGACTCCCTACTTCCACCAGGGGTAGTGACAATACACAGGCCCCATTCTTCCACCAGGGGTAGTGACAATACACAGACCCCATTCTTCCACCAGGAGTAGTGACAATACACAGGCCCCATTCTTCCACCAGGGGTAGTGTACAATACACAGGCCCCATTCTTCCACCAGGGGTAGTGTACAATACACAGGCCCCATTCTTCCACCAGGAGTATTGTACAATACACAGACCCCATTCTTCCACCAGGGGTAGTGTACAATACACAGACCCCATTCTTCCACCAGGAGTAGTGACAATACACAGGCCCCATTCTTCCACCGGGGGTAGTGACAATACACAGACCCCATTCTTCCACCAGCAGTAGTGACAATACACAGGCTCCATTCTTCCACCAGGGGTAGTGTACAATACACAGGCCCCATTCTTCCACCAGTGGTAGTGACAATACACAGGCCCCATTCTTCCACCAGGGGTAGTGACAATACACAGACCCCATTCTTCCACCAGGGGTAGTGACAATACACAGACCCCATTCTTCCACCAGGGGTAGTGACAATACACAGGCCCCATTCTTCCACCAGAGGTAGTGACAATACACAGGCCCCATTCTTCCACCAGGGGTAGTGACAATACACAGACCCCATTCTTCCACCAGGGGTAGTGACAATACACAGGCCCCATTCTTCAACCAGGGGTAGTGACAATACACAGACCCCATTCTTCCACCAGGAGTAGTGACAATACACAGGCCCCATTCTTCCACCAGGGGTAGTGTACAATACACAGGCCCCATTCTTCCACCAGGGGTAGTGACAATACACAGACCCCATTCTTCCACCAGGGGTAGTGTACAATACACAGACCCCATTCTTCAACCAAGAGTAGTGACAATACACAGACTCCCTACTTCCACCAGGGGTAGTGACAATACACAGGCCCCATTCTTCCACCAGGGGTAGTGACAATACACAGACCCCATTCTTCCACCAGGAGTAGTGACAATACACAGGCCCCATTCTTCCACCAGGGGTAGTGTACAATACACAGGCCCCATTCTTCCACCAGGGGTAGTGTACAATACACAGGCCCCATTCTTCCACCAGGAGTAGTAACAATACACAGGCTCCATTCTTCCACCAGGGGTAGTGTACAATACACAGGCCCCATTCTTCCACCAGTGGTAGTGACAATACACAGGCCCCATTCTTCCACCAGGGGTAGTGTACAATACACAGGCCCCATTCTTCCACCAGGGGTAGTGTACAATACACAGGCCCCATTCTTCCACCAGGAGTATTGTACAATACACAGACTCCCTACTTCCACCAGGGGTAGTGACAATACACAGGCCCCATTCTTCCACCAGAGGTAGTGACAATACACAGGCCCCATTCTTCCACCAGAGGTGGTGACAATACACAGGCCCCATTCTTCCACCAGAGGTAGTGACAATACACAGGCCCCATTCTTCAACCAGGAGTAGTGACAATACACAGGCCCCATTCTTCCACCAGGAGTATTGTACAATACACAGACCCCATTCTTCAACCAGGGGTAGTGACAATACACAGACTCCATTCTTCAACCAGGGGTAGTGATAATACACAGACCCCATTCTTCCACCAGGGGTAGTGACAATACACAGACCCCATTCTTCCACCAGAGGTAGTGACAATACACAGACCCCATTCTTCAACCAGGAGTAGTGACAATACACAGACCCCATTCTTCTACCAGGAGTAGTGACAATACACAGACCCCATTCTTCAACCAGGAGTAGTGACAATACACAGGCCCCATTCTTCAACCAGGAGTAGTGACAATACACAGGCCCCATTCTTCCACCAGAGGTAGTGACAATACACAGACCCCATTCTTCAACCAGGAGTAGTGACAATACACAGGCCCCATTCTTCAACCAGGAGTAGTGACAATACACAGGCCCCATTCTTCAACCAGGAGTAGTGACAATACACAGACCCCATTCTTCTACCAGGAGTAGTGACAATACACAGACCCCATTCTTCAACCAGGAGTAGTGACAATACACAGACCCCATATGTTCTATTCTTCAACCAGGAGTAGTGACAATACACAGACCCCATTCTTCAACCAGGAGTAGTGACAATACACAGGCCCCATTCTTCAACCAGGAGTAGAGACAATACACAGGCCCCATTCTTCAACCAGAGGTAGTGACAATACACAGACCCCATTCTTCCACCAGGAGTAGTGACAATACACAGACCCCATTCTTCAACCAGGAGTAGTGACAATACACAGACCCCATTCTTCAACCAGGAGTATTGACAATACACAGACCCCATTCTTCAACCAGGAGTAGTGACAATACACAGACCCCATTCTTCCACCAGAGGTAGTGACAATACACAGACCCCATTCTTCAACCAGGAGTAGTGACAATACACAGACCCCATTCTTCTACCAGGGGTAGTGACAATACACAGACCCCATTCTTCTACCAGGGGTAGTGACAATACACAGACCCCATTCTTCCACCAGGGGTAGTGACAATACACAGGCCCCATTCTTCCACCAGGGGTAGTGTACAGGAAACCGGGTCCAATGCTTTCACTATGGACTGTATCCACCAGGTTGGGAGGGAGAGAATAAACAATGGACGAGTCATCCCAGACTACATTCAAGTCTGCCCTACAGCCAGTTACAACAGTATCAGGAGGGGCCTGGGAGTAGGTCCTTTGCCCTTAATTTCTCATGGCTACACTGTACCAACGTCCACAAGTAATAATTTGACAATTAGTGGGAAGAGTAACATTTTTCAGGACATGATTCATCTGAGCATTGGATATTTAAATATAAAAAGGGTTTCTCATCATCAAATAATGAATTCATTAGTTTTTTGTGTTCCTTTCTGTAAAATAAATGTTCAGTGAGTCCTGATAACATCGGGTTACTGGTTTGGACGACTTATTGATTCCCAGTACGAGGTACATTGATATAAATCATTAACCCATAATGCTTCAGCTGTGTGTGTTAATTAATTCATTTGCTTCATACCATATGGATCACTTACTTTTCCAAGCATTCCTTGCTGATTTAAAGCACAAAGATTTTAAAAATCAAAGGATGGCAAAATCACCAATCACTCTCATTTATATAGCGCCTTTCACGATCTCAGGACGTCCCAAAGCACTTTACAGCCAATGAAGTACCTTTGAAGCGTAGTCAGTTGTAATGTACGAAACACAGCAGTCAATTTGCACATAGCAAGCTCCCACAAACAGCAATGTGATAATGACCAGATAATCTGTTTCAGTGATGTTGGTTGAGGGATAAATATTGGCCAGGACACCGGGGAGAACTCCCCTGTTCTTCTTCAAAATAGTGCCAAGGGATCTTTTACATCCACCTGAGAGGGCAGACAGGGCCTCGGTTTAACATCTCATCTGAAAGACGGCATCTCCGACAGTGCAGGACTCGGGTGCAGGAGTCCCCGAGTCCTGCAATGGAGTGTCAGCCTGGATTTTGAGCTCAAGTGTCTGGAATGGGGCTTGAACCTACAACCTTCTGACTCAGAGGGAGAGTGTGTTACCCACTGAGTCACAGTGTGAGATGGGGGAGGCTGACACATATGGGGAGACAGGGGTGCACATCATCCTTAGGCCATCATTGATGGATTCATCTTAAGCAGTCAGTCTTGGTGAAACTTTTCCTACCATTCAGCAGATGTAGGTTCCTTAAAATTCAGCAAGATTTTCTGGCTAGGGTTCCTCAGGCAATCACACCTTATGATTCAAGCTTTCTTCTTGGTGTCAGAGTTGTCCCAATTTTTCAGTAACAAGTGTACAGCAACGGAACTTTGAACTTTTATGATCCTAATTTGAATTTGATTTATTCCACTTTATTTCTACAATCGCGTTATTATTTTAAAAACAGTGTACGACTATTGACAGTTTCAAATCATCTGAAGAAAATACAAAAAAAATTCTAAGAGGTACACAAACTGATGGTCTCCTACCAGTTATCGCGGAAGCCTCTTACAATGTTGATCAACAGCACCCAGTCTCCGAGTATTTAGAAACAATCCACACTCAGCTCTCCCTCACGTACAAAGAATCAGGTCTTATTCCTTTTCTAATGTACTCCAGTCTCTGATGTAACTTTTTTTTCCTCCTGTGACCTTTGATAATAACTTGAAGGAATTTACAGTCCTCCTCCTCGTTAGCCAGTCAGCCACCTGACCCACTGCACTGTTAAAGGCCACAGAAATCAGATCTGAAATGGCGCAAAAAATGAATACACTTGAAGGAGGAAAGAGAAAGTGACACTCCCTGCACAAGAGGGCAAAGATTAATGACATAACTTACTCAAATTATTAACCTCAATGTCATCTCACCACCAGATGATATCACAGTTCAAGTGTATTCAGTAGTCATACGGCCCAGATTTATCACTTAACCCTTGGAGCAATGCATTATTTCCATACTCAAATCTCAGATACGTAGAGAGTAATGGCATTGTGGGCCCTGGGGAGGGGTGAGATTCAAACAACAACTTGCATTTAACGTAGTAAAATGTCCCAAGGCACTTCACAGGAGTGTTATCGAACAAAAAATGACACCTAACCAAAGAAGGAGACATTAGGACAGGTGACCAAATGTTTAGTCAAAGAGGTAGGATTTAAGCAGCATCTTAAAGGAGGAGAGGCAGAGAGGTTGAGGGAGGAATTCTAGAGCTTAGGGCCTCGACAGCTGAAGGCACAGCCGTCAATGGTGGGGCGAAGGAGAGGGGGGGGGGGGGTGGGGGGTGCACAAGAGGTTAGAGATAGGGAGGGGCAAGGCCATGGAAGGATTTGAACACGAGGATGGGACTACACTTGTGGGCTTTGACTAATGTTTTCTTAAGATTCTTGCAGATGAATTTTTTTTTTAACCAATGCACTTAAATATAGTATTTAAAAAACCCACAATTCCCAGTCTTCCCTTTCCAAGTATTACTTCTATTTTGTTACTATTTCACTCCGTGCAAGATGTCAAGAGGTTGTGTTCAAAAACTATGATGCCAGACCATTTTAAAAGCTTTGCTCTTCCTGCACGCTCACACTGTTGAAATGTGGACCAATGGAATTATCTGCTACTGTAACTCAATCCTCACTGCGTTGAAACTGGGAGTTATTGCACTGTGTCCAACTCTAACTTAATCCTCAGACTTAAAACTTCATTACCTCGTTTTCCCTGACTCTTTTTAACCTTGCTGGTGTCCTTTGCTATGAACCTTATCCCTTTACCTACTTTTCTCAATTGGAAAAAAAAAAGATAGCATTGCTTAGGTGACACCCAACTTAAGTTTTAGAGATTGTAGTTGGAAGGGAAGGCTGAAGTGTTGATTTAGAGATATAAGGAGGCAGTGCAGATCGGAAAATATATTGGAAGTTTGTGGAACAAGAGAGGAAGGTTCAGAAGAGCCTGGACAAAATAAGAGGAACAGATAGGGTAGATAGAGAGAAACTACTTCCACTGGTTGGGGATTCTAGGACTAGGGGGCATAATCTAAAAATTAGAACCAGACCCCTCAGGAGTGAAATTAGGAAACACTTCTACACACAAAGGGTGGTAGAAGTTTGGAACTCTCTTCTGCAAACGACAATTGATGCTAGATCAATTGTTAATTATAAATCGGAGATTAATAGCTTTCTGTTAACCAAAGGAATTAAGGGAGATGGGCCAAAGGCGGATATATGGAGTTAGGTCACAGATCAGTCATGATCTCATTGAATGGCAGAGCAGGCTCGAGGGACTGAATGGCTTACTCCTGTCCCTATGTTCCTAACATGGTTAAAATAGGAAGAAGGGTTGCAATGGAGAGATGGAGATTGGAAGCTAAAGTTGAAAGAAGTCTCGTCTTGTATCCTGTCCTGAATGCAAGAGGAGCCAGAAGAGTTCCCTATCGAAGAGGTTGATGATCGGTACTTGGCACAATACTCTACTACTCCAAGGACTCTTGTATTGAAATATTTATGCATTCAACAACAAAACCAATGCCATGTTTTTACCTGAAAACCCACTGAAAAATGTTCCTCATTCCACCAGTCTAAATCTTCTCCAGTTATGGATAGATCATGTGCCATTGCTCTGAATCTATGCTGTACCTACCCTGGGAGTGTTTGATGAGACAGTGTAGAGGGAGCTTTACTCTGTTTCTAACCTGTGCTTTACATGCCCTGGGAGCAGTTGATGGGACAGTGTCGAGGGAGCTTTACTTTGTATCTAACCCATGCTTTACGTGCCCTGGGAGTGTTTGATGAGACAGTGTAGAGGGAGCTTTACTCTGTTTCTAACCCGCGCTTTATATGCCCTGGGAGCAGTTGATGAGACAGTGTAGAGGGAGCTTTACTCTGTATCTAACCTATGCTTTACCTGCCCTGGGAGTGTTTGACTGAATAGAGGTAGTTTTACTCAGCATCTAGCTATGCTGTACCCAACATTCTTCAACTTGATGAGCACAGAAATACACATTAAAGCATCATCCTGGGGACTTGAAAGACTTGTTTGGATTTATTATGAAGTCATATTTCACCAGAAGATTCGTTCTGCAGTATTCCTGTAAAACGATAAAAGATTTTAGGGAAGAGATTGTTCAGGCACAAGCATTTCATCTCTTTTTGATTGATCACCTGCTCCTTTTCATTAAATTATTCCACAGCTTTCTTACTGTTTGGGTGTAAAAGTTCCCCTTACTTCCTTTTTACTCTTACCGTCCTAATTTTTAAACTTAATCTCCATAATCCTGAAACGTTCCATTGGTCTACTTTGAGGTTTCCACTTTTCCAATAAGAACAAGCCCAACTCCATGAATCTTTTCCCTTAAGGCGGACAAAGCCTAGGATACCCCAACAGGAGGCAGCACTCTAAAATAACATTGCCATTCGTTAATCTCCAAGTACCATTCGGCATTTTTCCCCACATTCTCTCTCTTTCTCAGTCAGTTCTTTTTAAACTTTTTTTTTGCCCAATCTAATATGTCCTATATTTTCTACCATTCACTAAGATATTTACATGTCTGATCTTCCTAGCTCCATTGTACGGGTAAGATCAAATTATGAAAATTGTTGTTTCCACTAGTAGATCTCCCATGATATTGCTCACTATGCAGTGAGTGCATTATTTAATACAGTAGAAGCACAATGTATAGTCCATCTTCTGTAGTATGTGTTAGTTTTCTGGGTTTCACGCTCGATATTGTACTTGGGTTCAGTGTCACCAACTACTCCATAAGCGGACCTCGCGCCCCCTATGCCTGGAGTGTGCCTTTACCTGCTCAATTTCTGGGCAACTGCCTATGCTGAACGGGAACAAAAATATCTAGCACAAACCTGATGGTTGTAATATCCCACATTTACAAACCGTCTAAGCTAATCATCCATGATCTGGGCTGATTTGAAGATAAAGATATGGGCAACAGAGCCGATCAAAGGAATACTACCACAGAAACTCAAGGCCCAAGCCCTGAGAAACTGGTAGACCTCGACAAATTTGTAAAACAGTAGTAACTCTACAGATAAGTTTAATGGTTTTAGGAATTATTTGTGTATCAATTTAACATTTAGATGGGAATCCTAGCCTCAGCGAGAAACCAAAATGGATACTGAAAACAGTTTGAAGAAATGTTTTGAGTAATTCCATTGGCTGGTTTGGTTTTGCATGTATGGTAATACCCACGTTTGCTGTTTGCCAGTCAATTTCCTGCTTACGGAGACTTAATTCAGGGAGTCCCCATTGCTGTTAAGTGATTTGCTGCTCTATTTATATAAACTAAATGGTGCAATTTTAAAGGGGGTGCAGGGACAGAGAGACCTGGGGTTTTACATACAAAAATCTTTGAAGGTGGCAGGACAAGTTGACAAGGCTGTTAAAAAAAGCATACGGAGTCCTAGGCTTTATAAATAGAGGAATAGAGTACAAAAGCAAGGAAGTTATGCTAAACTTAAATCACTTGTTAGGCCGGGCACCACACTTTAGGAAAGACGTCAAGACCTCGGAGAGGGTGCAGAAATTTACTAGAATACCAGTGATGAGGGACTTCAGTTACGTGGAGAGACTAGAGAAGCAGGGATTGTTCTCCTGAGAGCAGAGATGGTTAAGGGGAGATTTAAGAGAGGTGTTATGGCAGAAGGATCGGTAATCAGGGGACACATATTTAAATTAATTGACAAAAGAGCCAGGAGGTGAGATGAGGAGGGTTTTTTTTTATGCAGTTAGTTATGATCTGGAATGCACTGCCTGAATGGGCGATAGAACAGATTCAATAGTAACTTCCAAAAGGGAACTGGATAAATACTTGAAGGGGAGAAAATTGTAGGGCTATGGGGAAAGGGCAGGGAAGTGGGGCTAATTGGATAGCTCTTTCAATGAGCCGGCACAGGCACGATGGGCGAAATATCCCCCTTCTGTTCTGTATGATTCTATGATTTATGATAGTATGTGTGATAATGTAACAACTTTTGAGTGAGGGACACTTTAGCTGTTTGATGCCTGCACACTAAATGCAAAACTTTAATATGAAGGCTGTTTTTTCAGATGTTTACGACATGTTGCCACATCAAAACTGCCAAATAGTCATCCTCCGCACCCAAAGCCGACAAGGAAGCTCTCCAGTGGTGATCAAAGGGTTGATGAATGCCTCTAATTACAAGAGAACATATAAAAATTCTTTGCATATAGATAAGGATGAGGATGGCTTGATACAAATGGGTAATAAACTGCTAGATTGCCAGCAAAGGCAAAGGTTGATTTTAGCACAATCAGCATACGTTTCTGGTTCTAAGGTTGACACAGGAGCTGGGTCAATTTTGGTGACTAACATAACTTAGCAGGAGGTCATCAGTTGCAAGGTTGGGAAAGTGCTTTAAAGTAAAAGTACAATGTGGAGAAGGCAGGTAGCACGTAGTGGATTAGCACACTGCCCTCTGGGACCTGGGTTCAAATCCAGCACAGATGAATAGGGCGAAAGTCTCAACTCTCTCTAATGGCTATAAGGGTAAATATGTGAAATGGGTTTGGCTGGTGTCAACCCAATCCTTGATTGTCAGTGTTAGCCATGGCTCAGTGAGTAGCTCTCTCTCCTCTCAGTCAGAAGAACGTGAGTTCAAGACCCTCTCGAGACTGGAGCACAAAATCTAGGCTAATACTGAGGGAGTGCTCCACTGTCGGGAGGTGCCGTTTTTCAGATGAGACGTTAAAGAAAGGCCCTGTGTGCCCTCTCAGGTGGATGCAAAAAGAGTAGGGCAGTTTTCCCCCCAGTGTCCTGGCCAATATTTATCCCTCAAATAACATCACTAACAGATTATGGTGTGCACAAATTGACTGCCGTGTTTCCTACATCACAACAGTGACTACACTTCAAAAGTTCTATCATTGGCTATAAAGTGTTTTGGGATGTCCTGAAAGGCGCTATATAAATGCAAGTCTTTTCTTTAATTTGGCAATCTTCCTCGTGGTACCAACTGGATGGCTGGTACAATGAGGCAATCTGTTGAATTTGGGATAAAGGCATCATGTATAGAGATTTACTTTCCAGCTCATTGCACTAGAACTGGCTTGGAGGATTCTGATGTCAACACTGGCTTCCTAAAGGGGGAAGTTAAGAGAAATTTCCCAGAATTTTTCCTGAATTTGTCCACAGGCTTTTTTTCTTTTGCCTCTGAGTTTGCATTACAACAACTGGGGACGGTGGTACATGAAGTTGCAGTCTAACAAAGTGAGCATTGATAGGCCCGATTGTCATCTCACCCATCTTTCCATATGTTCAAGTGTTCCATGCCCCAACACCAACCTCTGTCGCCTTGATTAAACACAAATTAGGAAGTTGCATAGGGAGCCTCATGCCTGCCAGTGGAACCTTTGTTTAACATACACAGGTGTTCTCCCAAGCCACAGTTAACTACTATTCTAGAGGCTGGGTTGGACAGCACAAGATCAAAAGATCAGAGTTTGGTCAATGTAATAAAATAAATTAATCAAGATGATCACTAGCATTCAGGGACTTAACAATTCCAGGTTTGGTTTAGATTTTCCAAGGTGACCAGAATTAACTGGATAAAAGCTGAGCAGTGTTCAGATATACCAGTATCTACTATAGAGTATCCATGTGGGCCAACTGAACCATCATGACCAATTAGACAGATGAAACTTCATTGCAGCCACCACCACATGTTGATTGCATTTTGACCATACAATTAACAAGCTTGAAGTGAGACTACACATTAGATGCTACCCATGTAAGTAGACTCCCTTCACAAGCCTTTAAGGCTGTGTCAATAAACTCCTTTTACAAAAAGAATGTAAGAGGGTAAACTCCACATCGTACATCAAGTGTACTGCACCCCACACAGACCCTGCCCTTTTGAGGCGGCCTGGAGAAAGGCACAACATCTGTTTTCAGGTCCTATTGTCAAGCAATCTGGAAGGTCACAATGACCAGGACCAACCTTGTTCTCTCCCAGCCCCATGACTATTGACCAGGGAGCAACAGCCCACACCATCATGGAGATTAGCATAGCTCTCATTGTTAGCATCAAGTGTTTCTTCCCCTCCCTCCCCTTTACAGGGAGAGCACAACACTACCACACTCCCTCAAAAAGGTATGCAAGACACTGATGGATATGCCAATCAGAATGAGTGAGCTGTATCCTCCAGCTAAAATGCAGAACTGTCTGTGCCCATGTGCAGACCCGACTGTAGAGGTGAAAAATGCTCAATCTTTTGTCGCACAATATGCATTTTGGCTGGTCACTCACTCGCCCACCTCAAAGATGTATGAAGATGTGTGCAAGGAGCAGATACTAGAACATAAACACAGCAATTAAATGAAAGGCACACTAAGTTAGAAACCAAGATTTTATTTATTCAGAGATGTTTTAATGCAATTTTACATTAAAGATGCAAATGTAACAATTTTAAAATTATAAAATAATTCCATCTTCCCCAATATAGAAATAATTGAAGAAAAAATGTCATGTTTAAACTTAGTCAAAATCCAGGTTTAGAGTTTATGGAGAGTAGTATCTAAAGCAGAAGCAGGTTTTTAAATGTATGTACAATATCACTTTAAACTTCCTTACATAAACCATGCGGGCAGCCTGATATTTGGCCATATTTCAGATAATCCAGTTAAGTTTGTGATTACTCCAAAGATGGTACATACAGTACCTACAATATTACAACAAACAATCCTGAGGAATACTTTGAAGATAGTAGATTCTCACCTCAATGTGCCGAGCTGCAGTTTGTTCCACAAATATACAGTTCGATACGGAATGCACTGACAGGCAACAGCCCCAGAAAGAAGATTGCAGGGACAAAGAACAGGATCAGCAGCTGATCAAAGTCACTCATCTGCAACAAAATCCCCTGCCCTGCCACTGTGACACAAACTAAAATTATACTGGCATTTCACACGGATACTAAGCAAGGCACTTTGGAAAAACCTCTATGGCAGTATTTTGTGGTTTTGTATGTGTTAGCATCAAGAAAGTGTTTCTTCCCCTCCCTCCCCTTTACAGGGAGTGCACGACACTACCACACTCCCTCAAAAGGTATGCAAGACACTGATGGATATGCCAATCAGAATGTCAGAGTGCATTCATCACCAGTCGAACCACCCCCACCCCCCTTTCCCAATGTAATTAGTCTGCTAAACTCCCCAACCTGGTCTAATTACAAGGGATCAACCTTTCTCCCTTGCCTGACATTCTCTGGCTCCAATGTTCTGCTGATGCTGCTCTGCAACTGGCTGCAAGAACTTGTTCTCAGTCTCTCAGGGAAGAGAGTGGCAGGATCAACCTGGTTGTAACACAGGTGCACAACACAAGCCCGTCCTGTATACCTGGAATGGCTTCACTTCATTGGAATTCCTCAGCAACATGCACGTTAACTTACACCATTTCACCTGTACAACCTCCTCCAGGCACACAAAAACACACATCTGATATAAACCAGTTGGATAGAGAATCCCTGCTGGGAACAGGGGCAATACAGTGTTCATCGCAGCAGTCAGGCTGGCCTCATCATTCATGTTTTGCTGAAGATTCTTTTGAAGGAAAGTATGCAGCTGTGGGAGTGGCACAGAGCCCAAGCAGTAACAGTTTGCAGTGGGAGGTGAGATTTGGCAGCTCTGCAGTGCACCTAATTTCTGGTCATTTATTTTTGAATAATATTTAAAATGCGTGATTAAAACAGATGGGAGGCAAATATGATGATTCAATTTCTTTAAGATATTAAAATTAGGTGAGATTGGTACAATATGTTTTTGTGTTTGTAAAGCTAGAGTGATGCGTGGGCAAATGTTTAATCTTCTACACCAGACACCGTTCTCAAGACAAACAGCATGAATTTTTCATGTTCCATTGGAGTGAAAATTTATCTAAAAATAGCACATTAATTATATAAACAGAAAAACTTAGTTTTAGGGTACATAAAACACATCCAGTCCGATCACTCGGAGCTGTGACAGTGTCGAGGGTCCGATCGCTCGGAGCTGCGACAGTGCCGAGGGTCCGATCGCTCGGAGCTGCGACAGTGCCGAGGGTCCGATCGCTCGGAGCTGCGACAGTGCCGAGGGTCCGATCGCTCGGAGCTGCGACAGTGCCGAGGGTCCGATCGCTCGGAGCTGTGACAGTGCCGAGGGTCCGATCGCTCGGAGCTGTGACAGTGCCGAGGTCCCACATCCAGTCTGATCACTCTGAGCTGGGGCACAGTCTCAAGGATCAGCAAATAAAAATAGCTGAATTTAACCACCTTCAAGCTCCTTTGAATAAGAAAACCTACTCAAACTAACAGCATCCAGTGAAGTTCACCAACTCAGTACTATCTCAAGCTGGAAGACAAGCCAATGACCATTCCAACTTAACAGAATCCTGCAGCATGCATTTAGAAAATCTACTGAACAAAATAAAGCAGAATTGTACAACTGATTGGATACAGAGGGCAACACACAGGCTGAGGTAGAAGATGCAGGAGGGACACACTGCTGAGTTACATAAAATACTATAGGCACGAGCAATTAAAGTCAAAACAAATGCAACAGTAAAAGGAATTTTAACAGATCTTAACATGGGTATAAGGAGTGATGTTATGGACAATGTCAAGTGCAATGTAAGAACGCAAATCTTCAAGTACAATACACAGCATCTGTCTGGGCCAAGAATTTTTGGAAAAATGGGAGTGTTTTAGATGTATAATACGCAGTGCCAACTTTTGGAATTTTGGGGAAAATGCACAAAATACTAGAGAAAGAAAATTGTCAATTTAGAAATCAAGCACTGGGAATACAGCGAGACAACAGAAAATCTCATGTTATAAAGTGTTCTTCTATCACATGTTCTAATGCTCAATGTATTCTTTGAGTTAACAGACACATCTTTAGCGATGACCCCACCTAATAAATGGCACAATTTTAATGTTAATGTAAGAAAAGGGACACTGCTGGCAGTTCCAGCTATATTGGCAATAAAAAAAAAGCAAGGACTCTCCAATGGGAAAACTTGCCATACAGGACACTGCACTTATTAAAACCCATGCTTGAAATTAGTTTGCCAAAAGAGCTTGGATGATTGTGTACTGTTTGACTTTTGCTCTGCCACAACGCTTCCAATATGATTCAAACTTTTCTTTTTAAAAGCGTGCATCAGTTTTGCTTACCATTCCCATTACATTCAGGAGTTTATCCTGTTCTTATCTAGCCACCAGTAGCTCCTTTCCATTTCCCTTTTATTTTGTGATTGACATTCTGACACGAGATTACTGATGAAATGAAGCAAGTCAGTCACTGAGGTTCACCCCCATGACATCATATCTGTAGTAAGCCTCCTAAAATTACTCAGTGGTGCACTCATCAGTTAAGAGACTAAATGGACAGTTAGAGAAGGCTTTGTTTTATAGCAACAACTTTCAATTGGATGGCAGATTTGGTCGCTGTCCAGGGGCAGTAAAACTGGAAAATTCAATGAGCCACCCACCCCAGGATCATTCTTCATTTCAAAACTCACAACCAACATTCATACAGCCCCCACACCACCAACCTCTTTAACTTGTACATTGCAGCGGGTTTTGGTTCACTGCCTTGTATGAAACACTATAAAACATCCAAGTAATGTGGTCTAAAGGAGAGCTACAGTACCAAGATGCCGGCTCTCTGTAGAATGGATGCATTCCATTAATATAGAGGCAATAATTTCCCGGTCAACATAGGATTTCATAAATAGCAGGCAAATAATTTTTTTTTAAAGAATTTTGTCCAAATTTCAGTGCAGAAATGAACAATCTTTCATCTTCTGGAGACAAAAACTCTGATTTGGACAGTTTGCTAAATATCAGGAATAGTCAGGAACCCAGAGCTCTGGGATTCTCAGTTCTGACATAGGGTCATTGACCTGAAACGTTAACTCTGTTTCTCTCTCCACAGATGCTGCCTGACCTGCTGAGTATTTCCAGCATTTTCTGGTTTTTTTTTCCCTCAGTCAGGATTTGCCTTTTATTAGATTCCAGTTGAGGTTTTTTCCAAGACATGGGGAGAGCTATGCTGCAAATTTAACACAATCTCCTGTTATCCCCTGCAATTCATTTCTAAATGTAATTTTAACTGTATGCATTCATGGTTTCTATTTCTAACCAAGCAACTTCAATGGCAGTTATCTGGGGATCGCCAGTAATATACAAGTACATAGTGCTTTTAAGGACTACCATTGCTACAATGCGGCCCCAGGGAAAAAGTGTGCCTACAAGCAGATAATGGTATTACTGCACAACTGAGGGCTTTCTGTAACTGAAGACAACATTTCAGTGGTTATATAGTCTGCAGGTGGAAGTCACCATTTGCCTCATTCTACTCTTCAGCTAAAGCTACCTCCATGTTCTCGGTTTAGTAAACGGTAGCATTCTAGCTCCGAGGCGTCTCAGTCTGCCACTTGGAACATAGGCTTAGAATGATGGGCAAGCTATACAACAGGACTGTACACACTTTATAACCAGTGCTATAAACAGAATTATGCAGAACAGCAGAAATAGGTCCAATGGCAATTACATTTTTGTGGACTGATTTAAGAGAAACAGCGATGCTAGTTTCGAGTCAGGTATAACAGTGGGTGAAATTCTGGCCAAAAGTCCAAAAGGACAGATGGCCGCCGCAATATATAGGCAGTCAAATGTCATGAATTACACAGTGTATCGCACTTAAAATTCAGACACTCCCACTTCAGGAAACAAATTGGTCATTAGTAAGTAAATATATATATTTTTAGATTTGCAGCTTCACTATAAGTTACCAATACTACCTGGTGATAAAGCTCGAGATATAGTAGACAAGTTTAGGAGCCGGATACTATCTGTGGGCACATGGATGGTATGTTCTTCACCAGCATTGTGAAGTCACTTGCAACAGCCTGAATCCACTCTCTGTAGCTGTAATCAGCTGGCTTCTCCCAGGACCAGTCACCGCCATTAAGCGCCTGAGATCTTCAGTTCTGATTTTGCCACTATTCAATAAAGGCTTATTGCAATTCCTCTCAAACGGGTCCTGGAGAAGTTCTGATTGGCACCTTCTAACATTTCTCATCACTGAATATTTAGCAGCAGCCCCAGTACAGTTGTCACATTCAATATTTCATATATTGCCCTGAAACTGTCTCATAGCCCTGAGTAAATAGAAATATACTTAAGTTATCTGTACTTCATAAATGGTGCAACATAAAACAAAGTTGATCTGTGAAAACCTATATTCGAGTCATCAGCACTGAATGAAACTGACCTAAATCAGGTGTCCCTCTACTGCACTGAAGCCGGCTGAGTTTAAAAACGGAACCTTTCCTAAAAATTCTGGATGTAAAGCGATTTGCAATACAATGTATTAACCAATATCTCATCAGCTCTCAAATTACGATTTTCAGTACTTCACCCTGTTAAGAAATTACAGAAGATCAAGAAAGAAAGTTACACTTCATTGATTATCATTTAAATGTGCAGCAAAATAATGTAGAGCCAGGAGAATTGTTAAAAGGACAAACGTGCACACATTCTGCACACAATTGGCAATGATGATGACCTTTAATTTTACAAAAATGTCAAATATGCCAACACTTCAAAGTAACTTTTCATCTTTTGGACTCCGTTTCTCTCCTGCCTGTTGATGCACTGATTTTGGCACTTGAGGTTTCAAAAAGCAATGCAGTTTCGCAAATATCTGCTCTCTCCCAAACACCCCACCCACTCCAAGTCCTGAGCAGTTCCAATAAAGATTTAGCCCAGTTTAGTTTGGAATAGAAGTTTTCCTCTCTCTGCTTATATTTTCAGGAAGACAGTGCTTCCAAATGAGAAGAATGAGTGCATGTGTCGCCTCTCGGATCAAACTATTTTGCAGTAAACCTACAGCATGCAATACAGCTGTACACTTATCAGCATCTCATTCCCCTGATGACATTACCTTGTGTTTCAAAACTGCTGGGATGCAGCTTGGGATCAGGCATGGTGTGTGCCCCTCCTTTCACACCCCCACTGCCAATTTCATTTTAGAAATGTAATTTTTTTTTTTCCTAACACCTCCCCCTTGAAGCACTTTGGGAGTTTTTCTACGTTAAAATCACAGTATAAATACGAGTTGTTGCTGTTGTTCTGAATGGTGAGTACACCCCAAGCTCACCATTCTTGGTACTATGAGCCTGTGTGTCCCTACAGGGCATGGTTTATAACACAAGATCACATCACTTGCAGTCTCCAAAATAAGTAATTGTGAAGCGATAAGAGGAACAAGAGCCGTTAAGTGTGCAGGTAGCGTATCTACTTTTAGTACACTCAGCAATGTGTGGTAATGCATTTGAACACAGGTCCCCTTTTAACAATGTGCAGCCTGCACATTTTGTTTTGCTCAAGATTAATAGTCTAATCACCTGCTACAGCAGAAGCCACTATTTGGAGGCATTAAATGGAATGTTTTTCAAATTCAGTTCAATCGAATTCATTCAGTCACTTCATTCCTGTGGCGTGTATTCTCCATCCCACGATTCAGTGTCACTCTATTGTAATGATCCCGGAATTCGAGTCTTGCCTCCTTCTAGCTGTACTTCTGGTACTTGCCGGCCGAGGCCAATGTCCCATTGAGTGCACATGAAACTTTCCCCTCCCTAATTTTTAACCATTATTCCATTAAATAAAATATTAGAGGGCAGGAGATACAGTTTCAAAATTTTGGTCACTAGAACTTCTTTTCCTAGAAAATTTTAAACTGACTAGCAAAAACAATAAATAAATAAATCTTTCTTTACATTGTGCTGATGCAGTATTTAACATTGACAGCAGTTACAAATTTATATAATGGGCTAGCCCGGTACTGCAATGGTCACACACCAAGATAGTTCAAGCCCAAGGATTGGCTCGAGTTCTCAACCTTCGCCGCAAGCCTCCGCTGGGGTGAGTTTTCCCTATTTGCAGCCGGCTGCCAGATCTATGAGTACAGTCGTAAAATACTTTACGCATGGGATGAAGGCGGTGACAAACACTGAACTGACAGGGCAGCGCATGGTTAGCTTTAGGACTTTTACAGCCTTTTCAGGAGCGGAAAGCTCTCCTGCCTTGGTCATAGCCACCAGATCAAACCTGTTCAGATTACCCAGCCACCCAGAGGACAGGAACCCGACAGTGGAGAAAAATAAGAGGGGCAGACACGAGAGGAAGAGTGGCAATGTCTCTGCACACCTGAATCCAGTCAGGACATTTCAGAAACATGAAGCTATGTAGAGGTACTCAGTCACGTTAAATCAGATGTTTGTCACAGACTGCATCAAGTGCTGACATTGAGTCACACTCTGGGGACACGTTAGAAGTCCAAGATTCAGAAACTCCAGTGAGACCCACTATTTTTATAGGTCAGTTAAAATGCACCAGCACTTGATTTAGTAAAAATGGTTATGTGTCTAGCATAGATTTATATTATATAGAAAATAGATCTTATTTACCCAAATCTACAACCCTTTCCACCCTCCCTCAGAATTAACTGAACAGCTCTTTCTGCCATCCATTCACCAATTTGTCTCTACTCTAAACTGCTGAATGAACTCAGTTCTTTCTTTGGGATGGAGGTATGAGGTGCCCTGGCAATTCACCGGGCAAATCATATCCTTCGAGTTTTATCTTAATCAGGTGACAGGCCAGAGCAAATTCCTCATCGTCCAGCATTCCGTCATGATCGCAGTCAGCCAGTTTCCAGATCTTCCCCAAGACAGTGTTTGGCAATTTAGACTTGACCATTTCTTTCTTTGCATTGTTCCCGCTGATTTTGCCATTAATTGGTGAGAGCATGTAGAAAATTTCATCGTACTTTGACTTCTCCCTTGCCACAATCCACTCACTCTCATCTATTCCTGCTCCGGCGCCCTCACCATACCCTTCATTAAAGGGCCCGTTAAGGTTGCCGTCAAACGCCCCGCCTGTCACAGCCTGCGCTGGCCTGCTCGCCTCTTCGTGCCGGATCAGGTTCATCAGTTGGGCGATGTGATTGGCCAACATTTCATCCACCGCCTCCAGCAGCTTGGGTTTCAGAGTATGGAACTTGCTGAAGTCATAGGACTGCAGCATTTCCTGCCAAAGCAAAAAAAAAAGAGTTAAATAGTAAATAGCAGCAAAATTTAGTCGGACCTGGATACCAGCCCTTTCATACTCTGATAGGGAAACTACAAGGCAGAATTTGATACGCCAGTTGCCAGTGTACAAATTACCAAGTATCATCTACTCAATAAAGCTCTGGATGCTTTTCATTATTACAGTCCTGTGGAAAGTCTGTTCTAACTGATGTTAGACTAGATACATTTAAGGGAAATTTAGATAAACACATGAGGGAGAAAGGAATAGAAGGTTATGCTGATTGGGTTAGATGTAGAAGGGTGCGAGGAGGCTCGTGTGGAGCATGAACCCCGGCATGGACCAGTTGGGCCGAATGGCTTGTTTCTGTACTGTACATCCTATGTAACTATGTATAAAAGTTATAGTTATACTACAGCTACTGGTCTCGGAGTGGTAAGTCCAGAGTTGATCGCGAGTTTGCAGACCAGAGTTACACCATTACTCACATGTGACTCTCTGCCCCGGGACAATGCATTAGTACCTCCGCAGAGTTACACCCACTGGTACCCAAACAATGGTAGGAAAGAGCCAATGGGATATCTAATTTAAAATGCACTTTAAAAAGTTCGCAGGCTTTCCAATTTACCCTTGGAAATGTTGAAACAGACTGCAATTATGCATTTTTTGCCACAACATGGGACTGAAGGTCAAGATTATCAATCCGACTCCTGAGCTATACCCAACACTTTGTGTTAATGTCCATCCAAAACTACTTCCGGGCCAGAAAATCCATAGCATAACTGACTTATAACAAGTTTCTTCGTCTCCATTGCATCTGTTCCAACGATGCCACCATCCATACCAGTGCTTCCGATATGTCTTTTTTCCTCAACCATCTGTAACTTTCCCCAGTTCTGATGAAAGGTCATCGACCTGAAACGTTGCCTCTGTTTCTCTCTCCACAGATGCTGCCTGACCTACTGAGCATTTCCAGCATTTTCTGTATTTATAACAAGTGGTGACTGCTTTCAACACAGTATACTACATTCAATTCCAGAAACAGGAGGATGTGCAAAGGAACTCCCACAACCAAGAAAAATGCGTCATTATTTGACCTCTAAAGCAGTTCCAAAACACTGCCATTGTATTCTCCCATTCTTTGCTGCAATGTGTTTACACCAGAGGCCGTGCCATGAATTATTTCCAAACTTTTCAAACAATTTCACTGCGCTGCGCTGACTGCAGGTTCCAGACACAACACATTGCCATTTCTTTGTTCTCCCAATTTCCTTCCAACATGTGAGCTGTGGATTACAAGTCGGGCACTGCAGAAAATACAGCTTTTGTTCCAAGTCCTTGGTTTTGGGAACAGGGATTCCTGTGCAAGTAGGAATGAAGCACATTCCTACATAACTATGCAACAGTTTCAGCCTAAAGGCTTCACTATTCACATCCTCAATCTAAAGCGGAAGACCCCGGATAAGATCAGCAGTTCGAAACTTTCAATATGAGGACCATGTAACTATGTTTATTCTTCCACAATTTTCCCAAGGAAGAATAACTCCAAGCCAGGAGTTCGAAATTTCAACATCCTCAATAGCAGCAAGTTAAGCTTTCCAACAAGAAAAATTTAACTATTTTTTTCCTTGTTTTTTGTCCTAGTTCTTGTTCAATGTATAGTTTACGAGTTCAGCATGCCTTTTGTTCAGACTGATTAGAAATGCCAAGGTTCTGACATTTCCACATTTTGAAAAGCTTTGATCAGCATCAACACTTTTGAGAGGAAACATGTGGATCACCACAATTTTTGACAGCTTTGGAAGTTGCTGTTAGTTTCCCCAGAACATTACAGGTGGTGCTGGTTGAAGACCCTCCAGGTAAAGGGATCAATTCTCTCTTTGCTGCCTTCTAACCGGGACTTCGTAAATTGTCGATGCACATAACTGTCTCGGATCAAAGACGTGACACAGCAAAAAAAAAAACACCCTCGCTGGCTGTGTGCGTCATGCTATCTCCTTGTCCTGGTCGCTTAGATGCTTTTTTTGTTACCTGTCCATATTATTACTGTTTGAAATTGAAGGCTGAGTAATTAAGAAAACGGAATTAGAATAAAAATAGTATTTGACACTGCTCTCCTTCAAATCATACTGCAGGAAAAGGACTTCCAGTGCAGAGTCTCAACCGCATAAACTCCATTCACGCTGGGCACCTTCCAGAATTTGAGCCAATTGACAACCGTGTCGTGTCCCAATCCATTATACTCACCTGTCCAGATGAATTGACATTTCACAATGCTCCTGCCCCACATTTTTTTTTTTAACCACATCAAATCACTTGCCCTGCCCACAATCCATTAGCAAATTGAAGAGTCTTTGCTCAGCTTCCCAGAGCGTGGGAGGCCGAGGACAGCAGACCTGGAAGGAGGCGGCATCAAGAGGCGACTGCAGCAGAGAATAAAGAGCGCGGGAGGCCGAGGACAGCGGACCTGGAAGGAGGCGGCATCAAGAGGCGACTGCAGCAGAGAATAAAGAGCGCGGGAGGGCGAGGACAGCGGACCTGGAAGGAGGCGGCATCAAGAGGCGACTGCAGCAGAGAATAAAGAGCGCGGGAGGCCGAGGACAGCGGACCTGGAAGGAGGCGGCATCAAGAGGCGACTGCAGCAGAGAATAAAGAGCGCGGGAGGGCGAGGACAGCGGACCTGGAAGGAGGCGGCATCAAGAGGCGACTGCAGCAGAGAATAAAGAGCGCGGGAGGCCGAGGACAGCGGACCTGGAAGGAGGCGGCATCAAGAGGCGACTGCAGCAGAGAATAAAGAGCGCGGGAGGCCGAGGACAGCGGACCTGGAAGGAGGCGGCATCAAGAGGCGACTGCAGCAGAGAATAAAGAGCGCGGGAGGGCGAGGACATCGGAGGAGGCGGCAGATACAAATCCGCCAAATTCCAAAAGAACAGCAAAATCAACGAGTGACATCACAGGACTGCAGGCAGGTGATTGGTGGGTGAGTATTAGCGTTTTATTCTCTCTAACTTAACTAAATAAACTAATTAATATAACTATAAATAATCGTGTGAATAAAGACTTTAACTAAGTGAGCGAGAGAAGTGGCCGGAGATCAACGTAGGCCCAACTTAAGACTCTTAGTCTAAAGTTCATTTCCGTAAGTTAGTTAATAGTCGCATAAATAGAGGCATGGCAGGGCGCCTCACTCCCGTGGAATGTACATCTTGTGCCATGTGGGAAATCCAGGATGCTTCCAGTATCCTGGACAACCACATGTGCAGGAAGTGTCGCCGGCTGGAGGAGCTCGAGCTCCGGATTTCGGAGCTTAAGCAGCAGCTGGCGTCACAGCAGTGCATCCATGAGGCCGAGAGCTACGTGGATAGCACGTTTCAGGAGGTGGTCACCCCGCAGCGCAAGAGTGTGCAGGCTTAGAGGGAATGGGTGACCGTCAGGCAGACAAGTAGGACCAAGCAGGAGTCCCCTGAGTACATCTCGCTCTCCAACCAGTATTAAGTACTGAATACTGGGGAAGGCGATGGTTCCTCTGGGGAGTACAGCTAAGTCCACGGCACCACGGGTGGCTCAGCTGTACGGGGTGTGGGGCAGGAGGAAAATCGGTAAAGCAATAGTGGTAGGGGATTCGATAGTTAGGGGAACAGACAGGCATTTGTGGCCGCAGACGTGATTCCAGGACGGTATGTTGCCTCCCTGGTGCCAGGGTCAAAGATGTGACTGAGCGGCTGCAGGACATCCTGAAGGGCGGAGGGTGAACAGCCAGAGGTCGTGGCCTATATCGGTACCACCGACATAGGTAGAAAAAGGGATGAGGTCCTACAGGCAGATTTTAGGGAGCTAGGAAAGAGTTTAAAAAGCAGGACCTCAAAGGTAATAATCTCCAGATTACTCCCTGTGCCATGAGCTAGTGAGTATAGAAATAGGAGGATAGAGCAGATGAATGCGCGGCTGGAGAGATGGTGCAGGAGGGAGGGCTTCAGATTCCTGGCTCATTGGGACTGGTTCTAGGGGAAGTGGGACCTGTACAGGCCGGACGGGTTGCACCGCAACAGAGTTGAAACCAATGTCCTCGTTTGGGGGGGGGGGGGGGGGGGGGTAAGGTTGCTGGTGCTGTTGGGGAGGGTTTAAACTAAGTTGGCAGGGGGATGGGCACCAGGATGTAGCATTAGAAAGGAGAAAAAAGTGCACAAAGGATGGAGAGAGACAGAGAGCACTAGAGTAAGAAACAGTCCGGTATTAGGTGGGGTCAGACTAAGAGAATACAAGGTGGTCTAAGACAGGTTTACAGTGCATGTGTGTAAACGCACGAAGCGTGGTCAATAAGGTTGGTGAGCTGCAGGTGCAAATAGACACATGGGAATATGATGTCGTGGCGATAACGGAGACCTGGCTCAAAAAAGGGCAGGATTGGGTTTTAAATATTCCTGAATATAAAGTGTTCAGGAAAGATAGGGAAGGAAAGAAAGGAGGTTGGGGTGGCAGTATTGGTTAAGGAGAATGTTACAGTGCTGGAGAAAGAGAGGATGTCCTGGAGAGGTCAAATTGGAATCAAAGATTGGCAAGCAAAACTGTAATCAAACAATGGGCTGTCTTTAAAGAGGAGGTGGTTCGGGTACAATCAAGGTACATTCCCTCGAGGGGGAAAGGTAGGGCAACAAAAGCCAGAGCTCCCTGGATGACAAAAGAGATAGAGAGTACGATAAGGGAGGAAAGGGAGGAAAGGGAGGAATGGGAGGAAAGGGAGGAAAGGGAGGAAAGGGAGGAAATGGAGGAAAGGGAGGATTTGGAGGAAAGGGAGGATTTGGAGGAAAGGGAGGAAATGGAGGAAAGGGAGGAAATGGAGGAAAGGGAGGAAAGGGAGGAAAGGGAGGAAAGGGAGGAAAGGGAGGAAAGGGAGGAAAGGGAGGAAAGGGAGGAAAGGGAGGAAAGGGAGGAAAGGGAGGAAAGGGAGGAAAGGGAGGAAAGGGAGGAAAGGGAGGAAAGGGAGGAAAGGGAGGAAAGGGAGGAAAGGGAGGAAAGGGAGGAAAGGGAGGAAAGGGAGGAAAGGGAGGATTTGGAGGAAAGGGAGGATTTGGAGGAAAGGGAGGAAAGGGAGGAAAGGGAGGAAAGGGAGGAAAGGGAGGAAAGGGAGGAAAGGGAGGAAAGGGAGGAAAGACTTGCATTTATATAGCGCCTTTCACGACCATCGGACGTCTCAAAGCACTTTACAGCCAATTAAGTACTATTTGAAGTGGAGTCACTGTTGTAATGTGGGAAATAGAGGATAGTGATAAGACTTCAAGAAGACACAGACAGGCTGGTGGAATGGGCGGACACATGGTAGATGAAACAACGCAGAAAAGTGCAAAGTGATACATTTTGGCAGGAAGAACGAGGAGAGGTAATATAAAGTAAAGGGTACAATTCTAAAGGGGGTGCATCAACAGAGACACCTGGGGGTATATGTGCACAAACCGTTGAAGGTGGCAGGGCAGGTTGAGAAAGCGGTTAAAAAACCATACGGGATCCTGGGCTTCATAAACAGAGGCATAGAGTACAAAAGCAAGGAAGTTATGATGAACCTTTATAAAACTCTGGTCCGGCCTCAACTGGAGCATTGTCATATTCTGGGCACCGCACTTTAGGAAGGATGTGAAGGCCTTAGAGAGGGTACAGAAAAGATTTACGAGAATGATTCCAAGGATGAGGGACTTCAGTTACATGTATAGACTAGAGAAGCTGGGGCTGTTCTCCTTAAAGCAGAGAAGGTTGAGAGGAAATTTGATAGAGGTGTTCAAAATCATGAGGGGTCTAGACAGAGTAGATAGAGAGAAAATGTTCCCATTGGCGGAAGGGTTGAGAACCAGAGACACAGATTTAAGGTGATTGGCAAAAGAACCAAAGGCAACGTGAGGAAAAACTTTTTTTTACGCAGCGAGTGGTTAGGATCTGGAACGCACTGCCTTAAAAAGTGGTGGAGGCAGATTCAATCGTGGCTTTCAAAAGGGAATTGGAGAAGTACCTGAAGGAAAAAAATTTGCAGGGCTACGGGGAAAGGGCGGGGGAGTGGGACTAGCTTGGAGAGTCGGCACGGGCTCGACAGGCCAAATGGCCTCCTTTTGTGCTGTAACCATTCTATGATTCTAAATAAACCTATCCAACAGATTTAAGTTCAGTGTAAATGGTAGAAGCCCCAGTCCTGTAGAGAACACACTGCTGCACACTATAACCATAACCTGTATTACCGCTCCCTTGTTAACACAGACCGAACATTAACATCTGCATTAAGCCTCGCTATCTATCCCTCTCTCTGGCACCGCTCAGCAGTCTCCACCTGTGACAGAAGTACGATCTCATCTCCCAGCGTCACTCTTCAACTAGTTGCAAGGTACCAGGCCAAAGCAGCAGCTGACCGCTACTCAACACCCCCCCCGTGCCTTCCCTCCCCCTCCCTAAATAATTCTCTAAACTCATTACCTTTGCCAGAGAAAAGCTGAGCAATGTGGAAATCATTTTGTGGATATATAAATGTAAACTGATCTACCACACTGCGCTGGTCTACCAGCTCAACTCAAACCTGTCTCTCTGAACTCTGTGCCTCCCAGACATCTTTAGGGAGCCGATATTACTGACTAGCCTTAGTTTCTAGTACATTCCAAAGGGACCCTATTCCAGGAGTCTCAAGTGTTCTATTGTTGCAAATGGAGTCTCCTGCACGTGGAGTTAGGAAGGTTCTAGAACTCTCCTGCCTGGTGCTCACCGATGCTGCTGTCCATGTTACAAAGGTTAATGTTGGTTGTTTCAATTTCAGGAGCCAAAGGTCGCTCATGATCAGCTCCCAGTATGAGTCACTTCTCTGTACGCCAGAGATGCAGTAAATACCAATACTTGCACACCTTCAAACTCTGGTGATATGAACACCTGCTGGGGTCCGTGTTGAAAGTCTGCACAATAACTGGTGAAACTCAACTGTCTTTGGTGTCCATGGAAAAGACGGGCTTCGTAATCTCTTTTTGCTTTAAAGAGCTTCCATGATGCCACACTATTACGCTGAATGTAAGTACGATGGCTCCAATACGGGTGTGAGGACAGAGTCTTTGGCAGTCTCCACACTATTCTGCTCCCTGATGGACAATGTGGTGATTTCCATTTCAAGGGAATTGACCTGTATGAAATCCCTGCAACAGATGCTCAGCAATCAGTGACTCCAACTATCATTTTACAGGCCACTGATTTGGGGTTTGCACTGGGGAAAAAAGGGACTGAATCACAGAATATAATCTCAAAAGATAGGTAAAAAACCCCATGTAAACAGAACGACTTACTCGGTCATTGTAAACCGGGGCATTAATTATAAATTGACAATCGTGGAATGCGATGGTCAAAACAGTAGCAACATTTTTTAAATCTCATGTAAATTAGATTGTCACATTAAACAGTTTTAAACAGGTCGTTATCGATACCTCGATCGAGACAGATCCACTTCCCTCAACGTGGCAGGATTTCTGGCTGGGTTAACCTAAAGGCTATTTCAATGGCAAAAGAGGTGTGCTGATGAGATGAGACTCCTAAAGACCGCCCATTACTCTCCTCCCCCTCACTCAACATAACTCCCTCATAAAATACAGATCACACATGTAAACACAGACCCACATATACTTGCCCCACAAAACACAGACCAAGATACCGAGAACACCTACAAAAGCATGTGCGATATACCACTTGCACTGGGAATGCCTGCAGTTTGAACAGATATCTGTTACAAGGCCAAAACATTACACAAATGACTAATAACTAACAGCTTCCCCTGCCTTCAACTGCCAGCTCGTCTGTTGTGGTAGGACATTAGTTTACCACATACAGATGCGCCTGAATAGTTACCTTCGGACTTATACCCTCTAGTGGCAAAAGTAGGTACTGCAGTCGTGTAGAAATTCACAAATCTCAACTGTATTATCATTTTAGCTCAGGGCCTGTTTTACCAAGTATCCGACTAACATCAGACAATAGTGGCTTTTATACACACATTAGATTAGTCCAGAGTAGGTGGCCCAGGCCCCAAAAGTTACATTACTAAATCCGCTCCCATTTCCAGCCGCAGAATCATGGATGTGGTGCCAGCAGGATAAGGCAGCCGGACTTAATGTTATAAACATGGGGGTAACTGCCCGAAATCTCCCGAACTCCAGATCAGGAACCAGAAAGCAGACTGAAAGCATAAAGTGAATGATAAACTGCTGATATACATGGCCCAGGAAGAGCAGAGGGGGGGTCACAGGTGGGCAAAGTGCAAGTTGCTCGCATCTTGGTGGATGTCGACTCTGCCTCACAACATGCACATTTTAATTATTAGAACATAAGAACACAAGAATTAGGAGCAGGAGTAGGCAATACGGCCCTCCGAGCCTGCTCTGCCATTCAATAAGATCATGGCTGATCATCGACCTCAACTCCACTTTCCCACCCGATCCCCATGAGTCCAAAAATCTATCGATCTCAGCCTTGAATACGCTCAACGACTCAGCATCCACAGCCCTTTGGGGCAGAGAATTCCAAAGATTCACCACCCCGAGTGAAGAAATTCCTCCTCATCTCAGTCTTAAATGGCCGACACCTTATCCTGAGACTATGCTCTATGTTCTATGAGTCTATGTTCTAGACTCTCCAGCCAGGGGAAACATTAGCTCAGCATCTACCCTGTCAATCCCCCTCAAAATCTTATATCTTTCAATCAGATCAACCGCTCATTCTTCTAAACTCTTGAGAGTATAGGCCCAATCTACCCAATCTCTCCTCAGGACAACCCGCTCATCCCAGGGATCAATCTAGTTGCAGCACCTTTAAGGCAAGAATGTCCTTCCTCAGATAAGACAACAAAAACTGTGCACAGTACTCCAGGTGTGGTCTCACCAAAGCTCTGTATAATTGTAGTAAGACTTCCTTACTCTTGTACTCCAACCCCCTTGCAATAAAGGCTAACATACCGCCCCTTGACATTCAATGGCATTACCATCGCCGAATCCCCCACCAACAACATCCTGGGGGTCACCATTGACCAGAAACTTAACTGGACCAGCCACATAACTACTGTGGCAACAAGAGCAGGTCAGAGGCTAGGTATTCTGCGGCGAGTGTCTCACCTCCGGACTCCCCAAAGCCTTTCCACCATCTACAAGGCACAAGTAAGGAGTGTGATGGAATAATCTCCACTTGCCTGGATGAGTGCAGCTCCAACAACACAAGATGCACTGCAGCAACTCGCCAAGGCTTCTTCGGCAGCACCTCCCAAACCCGCAACCTCTACCACCTAGGAGGACAAGGGCAGCAGGCGTATGGGAATACCACCACCTCCAAGTTCCCCTCCAAGTCACACACCATCCTGACTTGGAAATATACTGCCGTTCCTTCATCGTCACTGTGTCAAAACCCTGGAACTCCCTCCCTAACAGCACTGTGGGTGTACTTTCACCACACGGACTGCAGCGGTTCAAGGCGGTGTCTCACCAACACCTTCCACAAGGGCAATTAGGGATGGGCAATAAATGCTGGCCTTGCCAGCGACGCTCAGATCCTATGAACGAATAAAAAAAATACCATTTGCCTTCCTAATTGCTTGCTTTACCTGCATGTTAACTTTCTGTGATTCATGTACAAGGGCACCAAAATCCCTCTGCAGACGAACATTTACTAGTCTCACCTTTTTAAAAAATATTCTGCTTTTCCATTCTTCCTACCGAAGTGGATAACCTCATTTCCCCACATTATACTCCATCTGCCACCTTACTGCCCTCTCACTTAACCTGTCTAATTCCCTTTGCAGGCTGTGTCCTCCTCACAGCTTACTGTCCCACCTAGCTTTGTATCAGCAAATTTGGATACATTACACTCTGTCCCTTCATCCAAGTCATTAATATAGATTGTAAATAGCTGAGGCTCAAGCACTGATCCTTGCGGCACCCCACTAGTTACAGCCTGCCAACCCGAAAATGACCCGTTTATGCCTACTCTCTGTTTTCTGTCTGTTAACCAATCCTCTATCCACACCAATATATTACGCCCAGCCCCATGAGCCCTTATCTTGTATAGCAACCTTTTATGTGGCACCTTATCGAATATCTTTTGGAAATCCCAAAACACTACATCCACTGGTTCCTCTTTATCTACCCTGTTAGTTACATCCACAAAAAATGAATAAATTTGTTCAACACGATTTCCTTTCATAAAACCATGTTGACTCTGCCTAATCATATTATGATTTTCTAAGTGTCCTGTTACCACTTCCTTAATAATGGATTCCAGCATTTTCCCAATGACTGGCCTGTAGTTCCCTGTTTTCTCTCTTCCTCCTTTCTTGAATAACGGGGTTACATTTGCTACCTTCCAATCCGCTGGGACTGTTCTAGAATCGAGGGAATTTTGGAAGATCACAACCAATACATCCACTATCTCTGCAGCCACCTCTTTTAGAACCCTAGGATATAGGCCATCAGGTCCTGGGGATTTGTCACCTTTTAGTCCCATTAGTTTCTCAAGTACTTTTTCTCTATTGAAACAGAAAGTGTATATTCTTTGCACCAATCTTTTTTGCCAAACAGGACTGGTCACATTCCAGCGAGATGGAATGCATTACTCAATGTGACTGGAACGGTCTGTGCTGCTCAGACAGGTGCTTTATGGTGGAATCTCAGTTACTGTGCTGCATGGAATTGAAGCAGCACTGATAGTGCTTCATGGAACACCCAGTGAGTTTGGCAACATATTGTAAATGGTTAATATTTGTGTGGAGTCACTTAGTTAGATATTCACAGGCGTAAGACACCAGAGTTAAATATTTCAAAGGAATTTAGGTTGGCAGTCAGTTTCATCATCTGTTAAAGGGAAAAGGTTCACATGACTCAACAGTGAATCACTACGGTAAGCAGAGACCATGAAGACAATGAGGCAGAAACTCCGATCCCTACGGGTGTGTACGTGCTGTGTACTCACCCGTCGGGCCAACAGAAATGCCGGTTTTAGGCATGCACTGCGCCTGTGCTGGAAACCGGCATTTCCAATCTGTCAAGAAAGCTCTCGACAGATCCTCTGCCTGCCCGGGAGCAGGGCCTCTGCGGGTGGAGAGTTCCTTTTTTTGTAGACCCACCGCAGAAAACACTTACAATTCTTGCGCCTGGTAAAAGCAGGCATAAGGCCTGCTTTTACCAGGATAAGAGTTGAAAAAAGTTTTTTTTTTTTTTAATTCCATTGATTTATCATTTAAAAATACTTTAAAGAAAGCTAAGTTTATTTTTAGCCCCGTTAAAAACTTTATTTATCAAATAATAAAATTTTTGTTTAAAATACTTAATTTATTGTAATTTAAAGTCATTTTAAAAATGTGATTTTTTATTTAAATTTATTTAAAGTTTTACTATGTTTTGGGGGTGATTTCTGCATATATTGGACAGGTCTTCCTGTCAAATGTATGAAGGGAGATTCCCTTCTCTGATTGGCTCCCCATGGCCCACGTGATCCCAGGGACACGGCGAACCGCCTGAGCCTCTGGGATACATGGGCCCTGTGCACCGGAAGTTTGGAGAGGCCCAGCAACGGAACTCTGCGCCTCCTGGGAGCCCTCCGGTCCAGGCGCAGATTTTTCCAGATCGCAGCCCTCCGCCCGCAGGAGGCCTGTGAACGGAATTTCTAGGCCATTATTTTTTTATATTTGTTTATGGGATGTGGGCGTCGCTGGCAAGGCCAGCATTTATTGCCCATCCCCAATTGCCCTTGAGAAGGTGGTGGTGAGCCATGTGCCGCTGCAGTCCGTGTGGTGAAGGTACTCCCACAGTGCTGTTAGGGAGGGAGTTCCAGGATTTTGACCCAGCGACGATGAAGGATCGGCGATATATTTCTAAGTCAGGATGGTGTGTGACTTTGAGGGGAACTTGGAGGTGGTGGTGTTCCCATGCGCCTGCTGCCCTTGTCCTTCTAGGTGGAAGAGGTCACGGGTTTGGAAGGTGCTGCCGAAGAAGCCTTGGCGAGTTGCTGCAGTGCATCTTGTAGATGGTACACACTGCAGCCATGGTACGCTGGTGGTGGAGGGAGTAAATGTTTAAGGTGGTAGATGGGGTGCCGATCAAGTGGGCTGCTTTGTCCTGGATGGTGTTGAGCTTCTTGTGTTGTTGGAGCTGCTTAAATCTGATATTAAATGCAGGCAATATAAACTTTGAAGTAGAGCAAACTAACTAAACCTACAAATGACTGCACAGGAAGGGACAGTGATGTCTCATTTTGGCAGGATGTGGGAGTTTCAAGCACCAGGTGTTGGCTTGAGCAAACACGTCTGTGGGAAGTGTCTCCAACACACATTGCTCGAGCTCAAAATCTCAGAACTCAAGACGCAGATGGAGACAATCAGACACATCAGGGAGAGAGCAGTTCCTGGAGTAAGAGTTGGAGAGGATAATCACACCGAAGAGAGATAGGGAACCTGCAGTAGAGGAGGATAGGTGACTATCTGAGAGGCAGGGAAAGGTAGAAAGGAAAGGTTAGAAGAGCACCCAGTGCAACTTAAACTGAGATTTGAAGCTCCAGATTCATGTGGGGAAAAGGACAACTCTGGGCAGGTCCATCAAATAATTATCAATGGCCCCAACAAACATGAGCTAGGTCAATGGTGTGAGATTAGCAACACAGCTAGAAATGCAGCAGTTATAGGGGATTCCACAGTTAAATGGGCTGACATGATCTTCTGCTGTCTAGACCAAAAGCCCTGGATGCAGAGTTCTGACGAAGGGTCTTCGACCTGAAACGTTAACTCTGTTTCTCTCTCACAGATGTTGCCTGGCCTGCTGAGTTTTTCCAGCGCTTTCTGTTGTTATTTCAGTTTTCCAGCATCCGCAGTATTTTGCAATTGTAGCCCTGGATGCTTTGTTGCCTCCCAAGGGGAAAGGTTGTGGAAGGGGAGGGAGAGCAGCTAGTTATTATGGTCCATGTGGGAGCCAATGATGTGGGTAAAGAAAGGTCTGAAGTCCTTCAAAATGAATTTAGATTAGGAAATGAGTTTAGGAGCCAAACTTCACAGGTTTTAAAATTCTCACCCTCGTTTTCAATCCCTCCATGGTCTCTCATCCCTCCCTATCTCTGTAACCTCCTCCAGCCCTGCAGCCCTTCGAGTTCTCTGCGCCCCTCCAATTCTGGTCTCTTGTGTATCCCTGATTTTCATCATCCACCATTGGTAGGCATGCCTTCAGCTGCCTGGGCCCAATCTCTGGAATTCCCTCCTTAAACCTCTCTACCGCTCTCCTTTAAGACGCTCCTTAAAACCTACCTCTTTGATCAAGCTTTTGGTCACCTGTCTTGATATCTTTGTGTGGTTTGGTGTGAAAGTGTGTCTGATAACGGTCCTGTGAAGCGCCTGGAGACATTTTTACTACATTAAAAGGCACTATAGTAGTTGCTGTTGATTACTTCTCCAGCCATATGCTAGAATAGGGAAGGACAGGAAGATTAGGTAAATCAATGCATGGCTAAAGGAGTGGTGTCAGGAAGAGGAATTCCACTTTGTTGGGCATTGGCACCAGTTCTGGGACAAATGGGGCTACATCTGAACAGGAAGGGTGATAATATACAGGCAAAATGGTTAAATAGGGAAGAGATGAAATTTTAAAACTAGGAAGTGGGGTGGCTGGTAAAATAAAACCAACTAGGATCAAGTAAGAGAGAAGGGAGAAATAGATGAGTATAATATTCAGAGAAAACAATTTAGCAAGAGGAATATGGAATAGAGGAATCAAATCAAATGAACTAAATATAAACAGGGAAAAGACTGAAATAAAGGCAGGGTAGCTGAGACAAAAAAAATCATGGGAAAAGGAGTGGTATTAAAAAAAGTTAAAATGTATGTAATGCAATACAAGAGTGTGGGAAATAAACGGAGGAGACGGGAAGCAATTATTTTACAGGAAGGTCCAGATTCAATGACAGAAACTTGGCTGCAAACTGGACAAGAATGGAAAACAAACCTATCAGGATATTATATTTAGGAGGGATAGAAAAGATAAGGAAGGAGGCAGAGTGGTAATATAAAAATGGAATAGACTGTAGAAAGGGTTGATGTAGACAATAAAGAGGTACAGACAGTAAATACGGTTGGAGATCAAAGATTAAAAATAGGTTTGTTAGATTAGTAGGGGTGTATTACAGACCTCGAAATTATTGATAGGCAATTGAAGAGGCAATCTATAGTCAGATCAAAGAGGGAATAAAAATGTTAATTATCCACTTATTGACTGGGACAGAGAGGGAGTAAATGGAGGAAAGGGAATGGAATTCCTAAAATGTGTACATGGGTCCTTTCCAAAGGGCAGAGGTATTGCTAGATCCATTTGAGTAATAAAATAGATCAGGTAGATTAACAAAATGTCCTGAAGTGGTTGAGAGTGATATGAGTGATATTATGATGGATAAAAGGAAAATGTTAAGAGAAGTTAGTTAAGCTAAAGGACGTCAAAAGCTAGTGTTCAGTGGGATACATCCTAGGATCCTAAGGGAAAGGAGGGAGGAAATTGCTACAGCACTAGAAAATTATATTTTAGGGCTCTATTGAGTGTGGAGGTGTGCCAGAGTCTGGAGAGTGGCCAATGTAATACCTATTTTTAGAAAGGTAACAGAGCTAACCAGAGTAAGTACAGGTCAGTCAGTTTAACATTTGTGGTAGGGAAACATTTTGGATTCTCTAATTAAAAGGATGAAATTACCACATATCTAGATAGAGAGAAAATAGTTAGAAGCAGCCAGCACCGATTTCAAAAGGGATGAATCGTGCTCGACAAACCTCATGGAATTCTTTAAAGGAGGTCACAGACATGCATGGTAAATAGGGGAAATGCAGTGTACATGGACTTTAGAAAAGCCTTTGCCAAGGCACCACCTGGAAGATTACCAGAGAAGATTAAGGGGTATAGAATTAGGTGGAGGATAGCAAATTGGATGAAAAATTGGTTGGCGGAGAGAAAACAGTCGGATTTATGAGCAGTTTTAGAGTGGTTCGAAGTGGGTAATGATGTCCCACAGGGTTCAGTTGTGGGGCCACTTCTGTTCACTGTGTTCAGTAATGATTTTGCTATGGATCTAGAGAGAATGGTACCAAAATTTGCAAATACCGAAATAGGAGGTATAGTTAATTATTTACAAGGCCAAAGGAAGCTGCGATGGGATACTGATATTCTGGAGGAATGGGCTGAAGTGGTAGATGGAATTAAATGTTTTGCTAAAAACCAGTAATTATACTCTGAATGGAAGAGGTGTGTGTGTGTGTGTGTGTGTGTGTGTGTGTGTGTGTGGGTTAGGGAAAGGGGACATTATAGGCAGCACTTCAGGTTAATAAAATTGTAAAAAAAAAGTTGTGGAATTCTAGATTTTAATCATGGGGTATAGAATATGAGGTTATGAAGAAACACTTGAGAAATTGGGGCTTTTTTCATTAAGACAACACAGATTACAGAGCGATGCGATATAGTGTTTAAAATTATGAAAGAATAGGACATGGTTGATAGCAGACTGTTTCCAGTAGTTGAGGGGTTTAGAACGAGGAGCCATAAATACAAGATTAAATGTAAAAGATTTCGAACCGAGGGCAGGAGAAACTTCACAGAGTTGTGAGGCTGTTGAATTCACTTCCAGGGTTAGTGGTTGGAGCAGAAACTATGTCAACATTCAAGATTAGATTAGATAGACGGATGAAGGAGAAGGGGATAAATGGATCTGGGAACATGGAGGGTAAATGTGATTAGGACTATGTGGAGGGTAAATGCCGACACAGACTGGTTGAGCTAGTTTCCATGTTATAACTTCTATGCACTTGCACATAAAGCAAGGTTTATACCAAATCCAACAAACATAATACAGTGGGAGAGAGTGTTTATTTCCTTGAGATAGCATTAATGTTTTTCTCAACATGAGAGTTATCAGGTCTCTCTTGGCCATGAATTAAGTTAAGTATTCCATGGTTTCTTGTCGTCATCCACTTCTACGACCTACGCACAACATTCTGTGGTTCCCCTGCGCTCTCTTCTCCTATTTCGCGTCCCCACATAAAATCCCCCTCGCAACAAGTTTGAAATGGTGTGCCTGGGGAATATCAGGATCCACGTGAATTTTTTTTCTTTTTACAGAATAGTGAGAGATTGGTTTGTGGTAAAGCTGTAAACTAATTCTAGATCTAACAATGTCAATTCCTTCTCTCACACATCCAGCACCTCATCCCCAAAAAAATTACACTTGTCAAATGGAAAATTATTGGATGCACCCATTTACATTATCGTACCTGCATCTTCTTTACGTTGGGAAAATCACCAGCAGAGATATTGTGTTCCTGCTGGAGGATTACATATATCTCTGGAAGTCTACTTATCATTTCCTTTTTCTTTAGGTCTTTCCCAAACACAGCTGGCATCTCCCTCTTTAAGTAACTGATGATGTAGGCATGAACCTGGAAAGTAATGCAGATAATGATTAGACAACACCTGAAACATCCAGTGTATTTAATATATATCTATATCAGTAGTATATTAAAATCTGTACACACTTCCTGTCTACAAATCTTACTTCCTACATTCATATTTTGGTCATCCTTCTGAGTCAACTTTTCCATTTAACTTGTCCTGTTTGCAATGGAAACTGTATGTAAACCTGTCACATAACTACACCTCCCGCCAGTGGTGGCGCTGTAGCACATCAGTTCTGCTTCTCCTAGCCCTTTAGCCCCTACTTCAGAGAAACTCCTCCATTCCAACCAAATCTCTTTCTCTGCTTTGCAAACTACTTAAGTTTTTTTATTTAACTATAAATAATTAAAATAATCAAAGTTTGTATTAGGCAAAAGTAAGGAGAAAACGCGTGACTTTAAAATGCTGGCTGAATTAAGTCTCCATGGCCTGGTCCAACTACCCCCCTGCCCTATAACCCCACTTCACCTGAAGATTATACTTAAGTTTTCATTCACAGGAGATCAATATTAAAGATTTTGCTGAGGACGCACACGTGCTGTCAACAGACCTTACTTCCATATGTCACAATTTTTGTGATGGCTTTAGTTAACATTTACAGCTGAAACTGCCTAAGACTACACGTCAAAAAGTACTTCATTGGCTGTAAAGCACTTTGGGGTGTCCTGAGGTCGTGAAAAGCAATATAAATGCAAGCCCTTTCCTTTATGGAAACATCTACAGTATGAATTTCTCTATGTACAGAGTTCCAATTACTGAGTAGTTGCAGATTTCCTGCCACTAGCTGGTGCTATAACACCTCCTGCTCCTATATCCCAGCTGCTGAGGGAAGGGGGCACTTTCATGTTATAGACCAAAGGGACAAAGGCCCTCAATACAGTAAATAGGACCACCACCAAACTGGAACCACACAAACATATATATTCATGTCACTTATTCAATATTGCTGTAACATGAGGATACAATTAGATACTAGATTCATTTACTTTATCTTATGCTTTCTGGAAGACCTACCAGATTGTATGGGTAGAGAGAGCTGACGTTTAATATTGGATTGTAGTAAAGCTGGAATCTAACCTCAACAGCTTTCCAAAGCCACTTCAGCTCATTAGAAACCCAAGGGTTCCTTGGCTGCAATCATCAAGATCACATCCAAATCTGAAGCCTCGCAGGCTCCACTCTCAGCAAAATCCCACAAGTCCACACCAGAACAAACATCTCATCAGAGACTCTCCACCTATTGCATCTGAAATTCACTTTGGTCACATTGGTAGCATAGTGGTTATGTTACTGAACTAGTAATCCAGACACCAGAACTAATAATCCGGAGACATGAGTTCAAATCCCACCATGGCAGCTGGGGAATTTAAATACAGTTAATAAATTAATCTGGAATAAAAAGCTAGGATCAGTAATGGTGACCATGAAACTACTGGATTGTCATTAAAACCCATCTGGCCCTTTAGGGGGAGAAAATCTGCCATCCTTACCGGGTCTGGCCTACATGTGACTCCAGACACACAGCAATGTGGTTGACTCTTAACTGCCCTCTGAAATGGCAAGCCACTCAGTTAAGGGCAATTAGGGATGGGCAATAAATGTTGTCGAATATTTCTGCAGTCAAAATTTTAAAGTTGATTTCATTTCAGACAAAGTCAAGTTGTGCTAATCAATTACACAGGGCTCCAAGATGTCAGTAGCATCCTACTCATCATATGCTCTGCTGCAATGCTTTTATACAAGGAGTACAATAGACAGCACTCCGTGTAGAGCTGACTATCTCCTGAGACCCTCAATTAAAGCATTAAAGATCTGATTTTCACATTCTGTGCTGTCACGGAGTTTCCACATACCTCTAACATGGAGCCGGAGACACATTTTTCTGCAATTTACAAAATTACCAGCTTCTTGGTGCTCAACACCCAGCAGTCAATTGTGATTTTAAATGACATGACATGACTGTGAAACTTTTCTATGCTGGCTAAGTAGTGCTAATGTGTGCATTTTTTGGTAGGGGAGGGAGATGAGAGACCAGACATGAAACCTAGCCATACATGAAACAGCACTTCCACTGGTGCATACACACACAGGCACAGTCAGAGTTTACATTTTTGTTACTTACATAGAATTACATAGCACGAAACAGGCCATTTGGCCCAACTAGTCTGTGCTGGTGTTTATACTCCACACGAGTCTCCTCCCATTCTATCTGCGTCATCATAGCCTTTCAGCATATCTTTCTATTCCCTTTTCTCTCATGTACTCTTCTAGTTTCCTTCTGAAAACATCTAAGCTATTTACCTCAAACACTTCCTGTGGTAATGAGTTCCACATTCTAACCACTCAGTCGAAAAATTTCTCATTTCCCTACTGGATTTATTAGTAACTATCTTGTATTTATGGCCCCGAGTTTTGGATTCTCCCACAAGTGGAAACATTCTCTCCACATCTACCCTGTCCAACCCATTCACAATTTTAAAGACCTCTATTAAGTCACCTCTAAGTCTTCTCTTTTCTAAAGAAAAAAAAAAGCCTTACCCTGTTCAATCTTTCCTGACAGCTGTAATCTCTCAATTCTGGTACCATCCTTGTAAATCTTTTTTGCACTTTCTCCAGTGCTTCTATCCTTTTTATAGTCTGGAGACCAGAACTGTGCACAGTACTCCAAGTGCGGCCTGACTAGGTTATACAAGTTTAACACAACTTCATAATTTTGAATTCTATACCCCTAAAAATAAATCCCAGTGCTTTGTTAGCATTTTTACAAGCTTTCCTGACCTGCGATGCTGCTTTTAATGATTTGTTCACCTGTATCCCTAGATGGCTTTGTTCTTCTACCCCATTCAGTTTCTTATTTTCTAAGGTGTAGGTGATGTTTCCATTTTTCCTAACAAAGTGCATCACCTCACATTTATACTATGTTAAAGTTCATTTGCCACTTAACTGTCTGCAAGTTTATTAGTGTCTTCTTGTATTATGTTGCATTCTTGCTCAGTGTTAGCTATACCCCTCAGTTTGGTATCATCTGCAAATTTTGATAGTTACTTATTACTACCTTTGGGAACACCTTTCATTTACCTTCTCAGTCAATCCCTCTGCAAGTGTCAGCTTGACTCAGTGGTAGCGTGCTCAGCTGAGTTTTCAGGTTGTGGGTTCAAACCCCACTCCATAACTTCAGCACGTAATCTAGGCTGATGCTTCAATTCAGTAATCAAGAAGTGCTACACTGTTAGAGGTGCCGTCTTTCAGATGAGATGTCAAACTGAGGTCCCCATTGTCTATTCAGTTGGACACAAACGACCCCATGACACTTCTGAAGTGCAGGGTGCTTTCCCTATGCACTGGCCAACATTCATCCCTTGACCAACATCACCACTATTCATCTCACTATACTGTGGGACCTTGCTGTACGCAAACTGGCTGCCGTGCTTACTTACAAAATAAGTGACTGCACTTCAAAACAAATTCTTTGTCCATGAGTGCTTTGGGGCATCCTGAGCATGTGAAAGGCATTATATAAAGGCAAGTTCTTGCTTTCTCTTACACAACTTCAATAACAAGAGTCAAATGTTGCACACTCATTGTTTCTGCATCACTTCACACTTAATCTCATTAACAGTAGTTTAGAGTCTGCTCATCAGTAACAGTATTGATGCAGGCAGTCATGATCCAGCATTTCATGATGTACTCTAGTTATGGATAGGTCAGTCAGGCTAATGTAACTCAGACATTAAGGGAGGGTGTAATAACTCGTTATCTTAATGCACTGATAGATAGATACCATTACATCTTGTAAGGAAAAATTGAATAAATATTTGAAGCAGAGGAACATACAGAGCTATGGCGAGTACGGGGCAGTGGGATTAATTTTGGATTGATCTAGCATAGAAACAATGGCCAAATGATCATCTTCGGTGCTTTAAACTTCTATGGTACTAATAGCAACAGTTAAACTTCTGGCACAGAAAGATACGAATGTCCGTTTGGTGGATTCTTGGGAATGGTGGACAGAGTTTGTGGCCAGGAGTCTGCGGTGGTACGTGGTACCAGGTTCAGCCAAAAGGTCTAAAGTCAACCTCAGGGCACAGATGTGGGTGGAGACCGTAGGATAGGTGTGGACTTCAGAAGATCATATTCAACCCAGAGCTGAAAGCAACATGAAGTCTACAATGCAAACTGACTGGAAAACTAATTAGATAATCCCCACAACTCATATCAGGCTTATCCCTAGAAATTCTGAATAGAAATGAAATAGGTTTCATAACATGATCTACTTGCATTCAGCAATACTTAAAAACTATTTTTCATACAATTAAAAGGAAATTTCTTTGACATTTTATTTCAAATGCAAATAGTTTGAGTTCAAGGCTCTCATTTCCAAATCAAATACAGCACCATTGATGTTCAGGCCAGCTGTACCAAGCTGTTTATTGGAACACACAGTGCATTTCTGAACCCAGTGTTTAAATAACCTGTGTTCGTACATTTTATCATTCCAGAAAAACAATGCATTAAAAAACCTCCATGTACTAGTCACTGGAAATGTGACATTAAATTACCAAGTTGTACATGACCTTGTAGTTCCAGACTTTCAAAAGTTTCCAGCATGACTGCAGAGCACATCCTCAGGATACAAGTTATATAAATATAACACACCCTTCAACTTAGGTTATAGCGAGGGCAGCATTTCATATGTGCGGTTTCTATTGAACTGGTGCCATAAACAATGCATTGTTATACGCTATACTCTGGAGTGTTACACTAAAGAATATATGTAATGTATATATTTGGAACAGAGTTACTGATATTATATAGAGATTTGCAGAATGGAGTTGCAGCAATGACTACAATTAGAAATATCAAATCAATCCTGTATGCCTTAATAGTCCACCCCACCCAGCTGACTGAGATCAGCTCATGAATGGGGCTGGCCCATAGTCCACATACAGTTCTGACAAGTCCATGACAAAGTCTTCCTCACAACTGAAATAAACCTGGTGCTGTACTGGTGTGACGTTCAATCCTGCAATGCCTCAGTTACTGTTTAACAGATAGAAAACCATGGCAAAATGCAGAACTTCATTGAACTACTTTCCAATTGAAAAGAAGCATTGATGTGGTGGATGCCATGGTAACCAGGCTTCAGGATCAGTTCCACTTTTGACGGTCCTTTGCCCAGGATTTATGTAAGAGATAGCTCTGTGGCATGGGCAGAACTGGAGAGTAGTATACAATATGACACTCAATCATATAATCCTAACTGTTATAAAGGGAAATATGTAAACTCAGCATCCCTACATCCACTCCATGATACCACGTTTCATACCTTCAAACGTAAAACAAGAGGCAGCATTCGACCCATCAGGGTTATTCTGCCGTCTTGTTAGCCTCAGCAGTTCTATCTATTTAATCCCTATTTCCCACCATTTTTCCATATCCCTCAAAGCTCTTCCTTCCCAAGTATCTATTACTGTTTTAGGCATCTCAATAGAAAGCATCTATGGCCTTCTGGGACAGTGTGTTCCATATTCTCACAACCTTTTTCTGAAGAGGTTTCTCCTGGATTCACTTTTAAACAGCTTAGCCTGAATTCCCCGTTTGGGATTATCCTGCAAAAGGAAAGTGTCATTCCTATCCATTGTCAAATACTTCATTAATTCAAACACCTCAAGACCTCAACATTAAAGTTTATCCAGGGTCTCATCATAAGAGTCCCTATATCCCAGGTATCATCCAGGTGAATCGTCGCTGGTCTTTCCCCAAGGCCAATCCAACCTTCCCAAAGTAGAGCAATCAAAACTGAACACGCTATCATAGAATAGTACAGCACAGAAGGAGGCCATTCGGCCCATCGAGTCTGTACCGGCTCTTTCGAAGAGCAATTCAGTTAGTCACACTCCCCTGCTCTTTCCCCATATCACTGCAATATTTTTCTTCAAGTACTTATCCAATTCCCTTTTGAAAGCTACTATTGAATCTGTATCTACCACCCTATCAGGCAGTGCATCCAAATCCTAACCCCTTATTACATAAAAGTTTTTCCTCGTGCCGCCTCTGGTTCGTTTGCCAATCACCTTAAATCTGTGTCCTCTGGTTCCCGACCCTTCCGCCAATGGGAACAGTTTCCCTCTATCTACTCTGTATGGACCCCTCATGACTTTGAATACCTCCATCAAATCTCCTCTCAACCTTCTCTGCTCGAAGGAGAACAACCCCAGCTTCTCCAGTCTATCCATGTAACTGAAGTCCCTCATCCCTGGAACCATTCCCTTCTATACCCTCTCCAAAGCCTTCACATCCTTCCTAAAGTGCAGTGCCTAGAATTGGGCACAATACTTCAGCTAGGGCCAAATTAGCATTTTATATAGGTTTAGCATAACTTCCTGGCTTTTGTACTCTATGCCTCCATTATAAATGTCAGCAACAAACCCAATGAGACAATCAATGATCCAGAACAGCAGACAGAGGGACTCGCAGTGCAGCAACCGAAGAAAAAAGAGTCAAACTGGACCCCTCCGGAGGGTCGCTGCCCCAAGCTTGACATGTATGCTCAAGCTGTCAGGAGATGCATCAACGCCAGATTCATCAGCCGCACTCACAAGACAGTCCAGAATGTCACCCGAGCACAACGCAACGCCATCCACGCTCTCAAGACCAACCGCAACATTGTCATCAAACCAGCGGACAAAGGAGGAGCCATCGTCATACAGAACAGAACGGACTATTGCAAAGAAGCATACCGACAACTGGACAACCAGGAACACCACAGACAGCTACCCGCAGATCCGACCAAAGAACACACCCGCCAACTCAATAGACTGATCAAGACCTTCGATCCAGACCTTCAAAACATCTTACGCGCTCTCATCCCACGTAATCCCCGCGTGGGAGACTTCTACTGCCTCCCAAAGATACACAAAGCCAACACACCCGGACGTCCTATCGTATCAGGCAATGGAACCCTGTGTGAGAACCTCTCTGGATACGTCGAGGGCATTCTGAAACCCATCGTACAGGGAACCCCCAGCTTCTGTCGCGACACTACAGACTTCTTACAGAAACTCAGCACCCACGGACCAGTTGAACCAGGAACACTCCTTGCCACGATGGACGTATCGGCACTCTACACCAGTATCCCCCACGATGACGGCATCGCTGCAACAGCCTCAGTACTCAACATCAACAACAGCCAATCTCCAGACGCCATCCTACAACTCATCCGCTTCATCCTTGACCACAATGTCTTCACCTTCGACAACCATTTTTTTACCCAAACACACGGAACAGCCATGGGGACCAAATTCGCACCCCAATACGCCAACATCTTCATGCACAAGTTCGAGCAAGACTTCTTCGCTGCACAGGACCTCCAGCCAACGCTGTATACCAGATACATCGACGACATTTTCTTCCTTTGGACCCATGGCGAAGGATCACTGAAAAGACTACACGATAACATAAACATGTTCCATCCCACCATCAAACTCACCATGGACTACTCCTCAGAATCAGTCTCATTCCTGGACACACGAATCTCCATCAAAGACGGACACCTCAGCACTTCACTCTACCGCAAGCCCACGGACAACCTCACGATGCTCCACTTCTCCAGCTTCCACCCTAACCATGTTAAAGAAGCCATCCCCTATGGACAAGCCCTGCGAATACACAGGATCTGCTCAGACGAGGAGGAACGCGATGGACACCTACGGACGCTGAAAAACGCCCTCGTAAGAACGGGATATGACGCTCGACTCATCGATCGACAGTTCCGACGGGCCACAGCGAAAAATCGCATAGACCTCCTCAGAAGGCAAACACGGGACACAACCAACAGGGTACCCTACGTCGTCCAGTACTTCCCCGGAGCGGAGAAACTACGCCATGTTCTTCGCAGCCTTCAACATGTCATCGATGACGACAAACACCTCGCTAAGGCCATCCCCACGCCTCCACTACTTGCCTTCAAACAGCCGCCTAACCTCAGAAGTACCATCGTTCGCAGCAAATTACCCAGCTTTCAGGATAACAGCGACCACGACACCACACAACCCTGCCACGGCAAACTCTGCAAGACATGCCAGATCATCAACACAGATACCACCATCACACGTGAGGACACTACCCACCAGGTACATGGTACATACTCATGTGACTCGGCCAACGTTGTCTACCTCATACGTTGCAGGAAAGAATGCACCGCGGCATGGTACATCGGCGAGACCATGCAGACACTGAGACAACGTATGAACGAGCACCGCGCAACAATCGCCAGGCAGGATTGTTACCTCCCAGTCGGGGAACACTTCAGCAGTCAAGGACATTCAGCCTCGGATCTGCGGGTAAGCGTTCTCCAAGGCAACCTTAGAAACACACGACAACGCAAAATCATCGAGCAGAAACTGATAGCCAAGTTCCGCACTCATGAAGACGGTCTCAATCGGGATCTTGGGTTTATGTCACGATACATGACGTGATCCGGACTCGAGTCGTCGTTAGCTTGTTCACAGATGTGATTCCCAGTAAAAAAGTAAAAATTTTCCCAGTAAAAAAATGTTAAAGCTTTTCGTTTTACATACAGACGGCAGCTTTTGACACGTTAGAACCCCTGCGACTACACCTCATTGTCTCAGTTGTATCTTGCTATGTCTTTGATGTGGTACCTTCCTGGCTGACTTAATTAACTTTATCACACCTCGGCAGATAGTCAGGATGATTTAATTTATTGGTCTGCAATTGTAAAGTACACATGCTTTGTTTTCCATCTATATATGCTTTGGAGATTCTGTATCTAATTTACTTCACCTGAGGAAGGAGCAAATCGATAGCTCCGAAAGCTTGTGATTTCAAATAAAACTGTTGGACTATAACCTGGTGTTGTGCGACCTCTCAATTTTGTCCATTTATAAAGCCCAGGATCCCATATGCTTTATTAACACTGCTTTGTTAACCTGTTCTGCCACCTTCAAAGATTTGTGCGCAAACACCCCCAAGTTTCTGTTCTTGCACCCCCTTTAAAATTGTACTCAGTCAGACCAGCGCTCTGTATATCTACAGTAACACCTCCATGCTTTTATATTCTATATCTTATGAAGCCAAGCATCCTACAGCCATTTTGATCACTTTTTACATCTGAAAGCTAGCTTTAATAAGTTATGTACTTGGGCCTCTAAATCTCTGTTCATCTACCCCCTTAGTACTTATTCATTTAATAATATTCCCATCTGCCATTCTTACAGTCCAAGTCTGCTCCCTCACAAAGTGCTCCAGATTGTGTAACCCACAATTTCCAAACACAGAAAACATGACCAGGGCAGCAGATACCAAGTTTACAGGTACTTTCCTTCAGGATCCAAAAGATTTGAAAATTTATATTTTCCAATTGGGAGAGTTAGACTGATTATAAAAGCAACAACCAATTAAATCTATTGGCAGGAGGGAATGAGAATGCATACATGGGGTTTTACTGTACCAATGATGGCTTCACCTCTTGCTGTGAATCAATCACAGCCTTCTACCCAATACATGCAGTCCAGCAGCACATACAAATAAAATCTAACCATCTAAATAGCTGACAATAAAAACACTCAGCAGGTTTCTCTGTGAAACGTTAACTCTATTTATCTCTCCACCGATGCTGCCTGACCTGGAGTGTTTCCAGCATTCTGTATTTATTGCAGATTTCCTACATCTGCAGCATTTTGCTTTTGTTGTACATAGCTGACAATACCATTTTTAACCGACATATTACCATCTTGTAATGAACCAGATTCAAGGATCCTTTAAATTCATACCTTTGCAAGTCTGGCTCGTTTGATGAGGTCATTGAGTTTGCGCAGTGCAGCATTCCGAGGTAAATCCTTAATATCCTTGAAGAGGTCTTCTGTTTCCATCTCAAAAAGTTTCCGATTCTCTGTAATTTGGAGGGGTTTGGACCAGAAGGAGCCTATGTAAACACGTACAACCTCTGGGGTGTCAATCACTTTGCCGAGGGACCACATCAACGCACCATACACCCTCATCAATTGCTGTGTATCAACTTGGTCTGCTTTGTTCAGGACAACTCGAATTTTGTCATCTTGGCCTCTCAGTGCCTTGATAGCCTCTGAAAACTCATCAGATATATCCAACTTATGAGCATCAAACAGAAGGATGATGCGATCAACTCTTTCAGCAAACCATCGCAAAACTTCTGAAAAGTCATAACCTAAAAATGCAGACAGAAGACATGGTTAGAGATTTCTATTCACCTAGAATAAACGTCAAACACCTCAGTAGAGAAACCTCAAAATTTAAAAAACCCTCAGGACTAGCATTAATACCTTGTGTTCCTGGCAACATACCCCAAGTCCGACCTATATAGAGCCTTGCGCTGATCATATCATCAGTTCCTTCAATGGAGGAGGCTGCAACAAGTGCATCACACATGGAACACAACACGTGTTCATTTAAGTCCCAATCTATTATGTGCAACAAAGAGGACAGCTATATCCCAGATGCATAAGCTGACCATTCTTCAGTTATCAATCTGCATAAACAGGAGTATAACAGAGACGCCACTCTATTGAACTGAACTCAGGCCACATTTGAAGTAATGGTGCTTCAACAGTTTTATAAAATTGCACCATATCATGTTGTCCTCTCCAGAATGGGCTCTAACATAGGCAGTTAACTCTGGCAATTTCCCCTCACTCCAAAAAGGAGGGGAGCATAATCTTACATTAGAAAGAACAGCTGAAAACACAAACTCAATCTCTTGGCCCCTGCTGTTACAAAACAAATCTGCTGTAAGTTATCCCAAAACTAGATCTGGAACCTAATCTGATGAATTTTAGACTCCCTAAAAGTCAGGGAAGACCCAAAAATATCTGGAATATTTCCCCACTGCATCATGGGTAATTCTGTTATAGAATGTATGGGTTTTTACATCAAACTGACGTATTCTTCAAAAGAAATTAAGAGGGAATAAAAGTCAGGCTCTTCCTGTGGTTCTTGAATTCTGTTCAGTCTGCAGAGTTCCACGAACACTGTACTTCAAGTGAACTTCCCAACTGAGGGAGGCAAGAAGTTTTTTTAAATTCCAACATATTAGATGCAAGGACAGAAAGCAAAAGATGCAGATTTCGGAGAGTAATGGAGACGGTCACATAGAAACTGCCTCTATGCCTTCTCAACCTGAAGTCTGCTGTAATAACTCGCACATATTTAGAACCTGTAACCCAGCTTTTATTGAAAGGAGGCAACAAAGAAACCAACGTAGAATCATAGAATGGTTACTGCACAGAAGGAGGCCATTCGGCCCATCAGGCCCGTGCCGGCTTCCTGCAAGAGCACTTCAGCTAGTCCCACTCCCCCCGCCCTTTCCCCATAGCCCTGAAAATGTTTTTCCTTCAGGCACTTATCCAATTCCCTTTTGAAAGCCACAAATGAGTCTGCCTCCACCACCCTTTCAGGCCGTGCATTCTAAATCCTAACCACTCGCTGCGTAAAAAAGTTTTCCTCATGTTGCCTTTGGCAAAAGAACCAATCCCCTTAAATCTGTGTCCTCTGGTCCCCAACTCTTCTGCCAATGGAAACAGTATCTACTCTGTCTAGACCCATGATTTTGAACACCTCCATCAAATCTCCTCTCAACCTTCTATACTCCAAGGAGAACAACCCCAGCTTCTCTAGTCTATCCACGTAACTGAAGTCCCTCATCCTTGGAACCATTTTCGTAAATCATTTCTGCACCCTCTATAAGGCCTTCACATCCTTCCTAAAGTGCGGTGCCCAGAACTGGACACAATACCCCCTTTGAGGCCAAAGCCATGTTTTAGAACGGTTCATAACTTCCTTGCTTTTGTACTCTATGCCTCTACTTATGAAGCCCAGGATCCCGCATGCTTTAACCGCTTTCTCAACCTGCCCGGCCACCTTCAACGATTTTGCATATATACCCCCAGGTCTCTCTGTTCATGCACCCCCTTTAGGATTGTACCCTTTAGTTTATATTGCCTCTCTTCGTTCTTCCTACCAAAATGTATCACTTCACACTCTTCTGCGTTAAATGTCATCCGCCATGTTTCCGCCCATTCCACCAGCCTGTCTATGTCCTCTTGAAGTCCATCACTATCCTCCTCACTGTTCACTATACTTTATACAAGACAGTTTGACACACAAAAATAGTCATCTTGGAGTTAAAAAGGGTGAGTGAACTAGAAAGAACAAGGAAGACCATATTTAAAGTCACGTGACATTCTTCCCAATTTATTCATCACATGCAAATCGAATTATGCCAAAGCAGGACCGAAAACTGAGGTGGGAGCCTGTTGAGGCCACCTTGCAATACAAAAGCTCCAAAGCCCCAGTCATTCTGAGCTGTGAGATCAGTACTGCATGAGGACACATCGATCAGAGAAAAGAGAAAGCCACTGCACATTAGCCCAGAAGGTAGCCACAACAAGTAGAACGAAGCCAGCTGATGAAAGGTCGTCGATCCGAAACATTAACTGTTTCTCACTCCACAGATGCTGCTTGATCTGCTGAGTGTTTCCAGCATTTTCTGTTTTTACTTCAGGTTCCCCCATCCGCAGTGTTTTGGTTTTGTTTCAGAATACAGAAGCATCATTTCCTGCTGATTCTTAATCAAAGGAACAAGAAAATGAAACACATTTCACTTAAACGAAACTACCTAAATTAGCAAATGTTCCTACTTCTATCTATATAAAGTGGTACGGCTCTGAAGGAAAAAGAAAAAGTACAAAGGCGAATAAGATTTTAGCAAATGGAGTTTCAGACAGTGTCGCAACGTTCCTCCTAGTGAGGCAACAGCTCCCCAACAAGTCAGAGAATCAAATGCTCTTCAGCAATTCAAAATTACTGTTCTAGATACCGGCAGAAATTATAAGAAAATACCATTAGATTACAGTATCCAGGATATCAAGAGATTCAATTATTTTGCCTCCTGCAGTAGAATGTTGTGGCTTTTTGTTATTAAAAAGTTGCTATCAGGTCTGAATAATCCCATTTGAAGGTGAACTAGGTTATCTCTAAATGAAGGATCCCACACACATTGCTTTATGCTCCATTTTCCTTTACAAAAAACAATCTTGGGTACAGAACACGTTGGTCCAGAATTTGCTGAAAAAAGTGTGCGTGAACGATGCATGCCGTTGTTAGTGCGCAAATCGGCCAGCAACTTGTGGCGAGGAAGAGAAACCCCGTAAATTGATCGCCACAAGTTGCTGGTTGATTTGTGCCGCTTCAACATTAGCTTCGCGAAAACTGCATCTCGCCCTTAAGGTCCCCGAGTTTCATGAAGTTGCTGCATTTGCACATTAATTGCCCATTAAACTCGCCACAGAAAGTTAATTCTAGTAATTAACAGTGCAAGAACCCTTTTAACGATGTGATAATTGATAATGACTGCCAGTCAACCTCTGGCCCAGAAAGTGAACAATTAAAAGTGTGGAGTCTCATTCCTTCAGGTTGTGAAATGTTGAATTCACCCACTCCAATTCACCCTCCTTCTCAGTCCTTGTTGTTTATTTCTCAATCCTTTAATCTCATGGGTTAAGGATACACACTGTTCGTCTTGTTGTTTACCAAGGTCACAGATGCCCTGTTGTCCTCGCCATGCTGTTATCAACTCGCACTTTCAGCAACTTTGTGGGCAAAAAATGTTAAAACTTAGACATGCACAAACATGTCTAACTAACAGGGCACACCGCAATGCCCCGCTCCAGCAAAATCTGACCCGTTGAAACCTTCTGATCTGTAGAATTTAAAAAGTGGGAGTAATATCCCAAGCTTTCCTCGCTATGGTGATTTTAATCCATAGCCTGGAAATTCAGACATATCTGCATGTTGAGAGTTTATGCCCATCAACTTTGGGCCTGAGAGTGACTTTGCTCAGCGATCTCCCTCACCCAACCATGCAGCTTAGTCACACTGTCGCTTGATTTGAAGCTTTTCTAAAAAAACTTTCCAGTATTACCTTCATCCAGTTCTCAAAAAAAAATCCTTAAATGCAATACTCGCAACAGCTTTTTGTAAATCTAGATAACGACCTGATAAGGATGTAATATAAAATACGTAGGCAAAGGGTTAGGTTGGATACCATTTTGCTGAAGGGCATCACCCTCTGAACAGACTAGCTGAACATGTGGCGAGTATGGATTAACGGCGATCTTTTAAAAGGGAATGCGACAGGATCCAGAGTGAAGAGGATATTTCCAGTTATACAGGGCAAGTTGCTAGTTAGCTGTAATTGTGAGGAGTCATCGACTACCAGTGTCTCCTGGAGCTTTGCTTGATTGCTTTAAGGAGTCAGAGAGGAATTACTCAGCTTTTCCTGATTTGACAACTGGATTTTTAGCTCAGCATAGTTGCACCATATCTGGATGGGGTGAACTTAATTGGCCTAAATGGCCTTTTGCTGCCCTTTTTGTATGTTCGTAAAGGAAATGCCCAAGCAGATTTTCCAATTTTAACAACCTATTGATCTGTACATGAAGTGTGAATGTATTCCTCAGCTAGCCTACTAAATAAAAGCTTGCCAGGTTATGGGAATATATTAGCCAAGTGAAAATAATGGGTATTCATGAATCTAGTATTAGCAGCTTGCAAACTGGCGAGAAGCCAGGAAGTTGCCCAATAAATAATCCTACTACTGGCCAAAAAACATCACGCAAAGAGATTGTGAAATACGACCGAGGAAGGAAAAGGATTGTGAATGGAAAACAAACGCAAGTTGTTGTTCCGTTTTCTAGTGTCCTGCAATAAATTCCACATTAGTCAAACAGAACCACTTATTTATTATACTGTAATCAATCTTAGAGCAACACAATCTCTTGTCTTGAAATGTTAAACCTGACCACTGGATTTTTTTTTAGTTAAGAGAGCAAGAACTCCTTAACCGAGACTATTGGAAAAATTACCTGAGTGGTATTGTTGAGACTTATTTAGTGTACTGGTACCAATCTCTTTCATACAAGAGTCAGAGGTAAGCCAATACACTACAATGCACAACACGCTGCTTGTGCAATACTCTCAATTCTACTGCGCTCTCTGCACGACCAGTGCCGAACCTTCATCCACAAGTTCTTCACCCTAGTGCTATACAGCTCACATACTCACCCCGGACAGAGCCTAATTCTGGAAGGGTAGAATTGTGGAAGGGGGAAGAGGGTGGCTAAGCAAATGTGGAGAAGAACAAACAGGCAGATCAAGAGGGAAAGAAACAGGCACTGAGGGAGAACTCCGACATGGGATAAGAAAAGAAATAGGAGCAGGAGTAGGCCTACGGTCCCTCGAGCCTGCTCGGCCATTCAATATCATGGCTGATCATACATTATAAGACGGTTCAGCAGGCAAAGACATGCCACCAATGCAAGTGGAAGTCAAAGGTAAGATATGAAGGCATTCAAAAAGACCAGATGCATGGAATTCAGGAAGGGCGATTTTTGTTTTCTTTTTGTTCAACCACACCCCTCCCACCAAATTTTTTTTTTTTTTTTTTTAAAACCTTATTTCTATCACCTGTAGAGCCTATTAAAATCTGTGAGCGTACTCCTGCTCCTAAGCCTCCACCCCTCTTGAGGCAGTCACCAGGAGGCCTGCCAGTGGTAATTTGACTTCATCCGAGGGGGACAAAATCCAGCTTCATGCCTTTTAATGGCAGCACAACTGAATTGGCAGACCCAACCCCACATCTTACCACTGTAAAGCATTAAACAATGGAACACACTGCATCACAAAACTACTGAGGAACAAAAAGTAATGAAATACCATTAGCTATTATTTTCCTCAAAGAAAATTCCAGGATTTAACCAGCATCACATGCCGCTGGTTAACCTTGGTAAAGGGAATTAATTGAGAAAATTGTTTGAGGGCAATCCAGCAGATTTACACATATACAACAGCAAAGGAGCCAACAATTAAAAACTGGTTTATTAACAGAAACTGGGTGACAATGGGACAAAGCTCAGTGAAAACCCACTATGTACATGTATTTATAATTTTTCCAGACTATGGACAGTGGGATTGGATGCACCAACTGTCACTAGAATATTTGTAGTGCCTTCAGTGCACGTGGATAGCCCACAGGCAATGCTCCCCGTAACTTTTTTTGGGTGCGGTGCAGCCCATTCACAGTTTCGCGCGTGCACGAACTTTAACATTGCAAAAGCCGCGGTAGAGAGCATTGCCTACAGCTCTGGATAAGAAACAACCGCACAATGTTTGGGGGGGGGGGGGGGGAAAGAGGATACCACACCACGCTACTGTCGCAGGTCCAGGCTGTCACTAAGGTTCTCACTCATTCCCCTCCCCAACAGCAGCAAGCAGGAATGTGAAAGTTGGCCCAGATATCTGCACAGGACTTTTTCCAGTCAGGGTGGAAAGAAATCACATAGCTCAGAAATATCCATTCTTCTATCCAAATATATCAGGCATGGGAAGCTCAAATGCTGACCAAGGGAGTTGAGCAACTAGGAAGAAGGAGATTTCTAAAGTAAGTGCTTACTTGGGAGTTCCCAAAATGTGGTCAACGTTAACAGTGAGCAAGCAACATTGTAAATTGCTAAAATAGAATCATCTGTTAGTGCTTCAAAAGTGTCAGCCAGTGGTTCAGTTGGTAGCACCCTCGCCTCTGAAGGTTGTAGGTTCAAGTCCCACTCCAGAGACTTGAGCACAAAGCTAGGCTGACACTCCAGTGCAGTACTGAGGGAGTGCCTCACTGCCGGAGGTGCCTTCTTTCAGATGAGACGTTAAACCGAGGTATTGTCTGCCCTCAGGTGGACGTAAAAGATCCCATGACACTATTTTGAAGAAGAGCAGGGGAGTTATCCCCGGTGTCCGAGTGAATATCTATCCCTCGATCAACATAACAAAAACAGATTATCTGGTCATTATCACATTGCTGTTTGTGGGAGCTTGTTGTGCGCAAATTGGCTGCCATGTTTCCCACATTACAACAGTGACTACACTTCAAAAAGTACTTAATTGGCTGTAAAGCACTTTGGGATGTCCAGTGATCGTGAAAGATGCTATATAAATGCAAATCTTTCTTTCACAGATTACAGATGGTTTGATGCAGTTTATGTATACCATATATAAATTGCTCATACCACAGGAATTAGGATAAATTTAGACTATAATGCACACTTCCTCATTTGCCAGATTTATTCAGATGTGAAGACCGAAAACTAGTTTCAGCTTCTGCAATTTTCAATCTAAAAATATTTGGAAAATCGGTCACAGTGCTTGACTTCGTGTCCATTATCTTTTCTCTTCCAATAGAAAGATGAGGACATGTTAAATGACAAGAAAAGTTAAGAATGAGAGGTGATCTCATTGAAACATACAAAATCCTGAGTGGGCTTGACAGGGTAGATGCTGAGAGGTTGTTTTCCCTGGCTGGAGTGTCTAGAACTAGGGGTCACAGTCTCAGAATAAGGGGTTGGCCATTTAGGACTGAGATGAGGAGGAATTTCTTCACTCAGAGGGTGGTGAATCTTTGGAATTCTCTATCCAAGATGGCTGTGGAGGCTCAGTCGTTGTGTATATTCAAGGCTGAGATTTGGACTCTAGGGGAAATATGGGGATCAGGCGGGAAAGTGGAGTTGAGGTCGAAGATCAGCCATGATCTTACTGAATGGCGGAGCAGGCTTGAGGGGCCGGATGGCCTACTCCTGCTCCTATTTCTTGGGTTCTTAAAAGGCTATTTGGCTCATGAAACTCATCACTCTGGTACTTAATCCCCAGCCCAACATCCAGCTCCATCCTCTACTTCCATTAAATATCTTTGGAGCAATCTACCAGGCAACAGAATCCAACGCTTACCACCTTTTGAGGAAAGAATTTTATCTACCTTTGGTTTTTAAATGCACTTCTCTCATTTATATTTGTAGCCATTTGTTCTATTGGTCTTACTGGCCTTAAAATTATATCCTGGGTTCACCTTCTCTGTACCATTTATGAGAGAAAGAACTTGCATCTATATAGCACCTTCCATGTCCTCTGGACATCCCAAAGCGCTTTACAGCCGATGAAGTTTTTTGCGCTCATCTTGTCTGAGACCCCCATCTCCTGCTCCCTCGACCCTATTCCCACCAAACTCCTGACCACCCAACTTCCTTTTCTGGCTTCCATGTTAGCTTTTATTGTTAACGGTTCTCTCTCATCAGGTACTGTCCCCCTCTCCCTCAAATCTGCAGTCATCACCCCTCTCCTCAAAAAAACAAACCTTGATCCCTTCGTCCTTGCAAACTACCGCATCTCCAACCTCCCTTTCCTCTCCAAAGTCCTTGAATGTGTTGTCACCTCCCAAATCCGTGCCCATCTTTCCCGCAATTCCATGTTTGAATCCCTCCAATCAGGTTTCCGCCCTTCCCACAGTACCAAAACGGCTCTCAGTCACAAATGACATCCTTTGTGACTGTGACAAAGGTAAACTATCCCTCCTCGTCCTTCTTGACTTGTCTGCAGCCTTTGACACGATTGATCACTCCATCCTTCAACGCCTCTCCACCGTCGTCCAGCTGGGTGGGACTGCACTCGCCTGGTTCCATTCTTATCTATCTAATCGTAACCAGAGAATCACCTGCAACGGCTTCTCTTCCCGCTCCCGCATTGTTACCTCTGGTGTCCCCCAAGGATCTATCCTTGGCCCCCTCCTATTTCTCATCTACATGTTGCCCCTTGGTGACATCATCCGAAAACACAGCGTCAGTTTCCATATGCACGCCGACGACACCCAGCTCTACCTCACTACCTCTTCTCTCGACCCCTCCACGGTGTCTAAATTGTCAGACTGCTTGTCCAACATACACTTCTGGATGAGCAAAGATTTTCTCCAATTAAATATTGGGAAGACTGAAGCCATTGTTTTCGGTCCCCGCCACAAACTCCGTTCCCTAGCCACTGACTCCATCCCTCTCCCTAACATCTGTCCGAGGCTGAACCACACTGTTCGCAACCTTGGTGTCATATTTGACCCTGAAATTAGCTTCCGACCACATATCCGCAGCATAACAAAGACCGCCTACTTCCACCTCCGTAACATCGCCCGTCTCCGCCCTTGCCTCAGCTCATCCGCTGCTGAAACCCTCATCCATGCCTTTGTTACCTCTAGACTTGACTATTCCAATGCACTCCTGGCTGGCCTCCCACATTCCACCCTACATAAACTTGAGGTCATCCAAAACTTGGCTGCCCGTGTCCTAACCCGCACCAAGTCCCGTTCGCCCATCACCCCTGTGCTCACTGACCTACATTGGCTCCCGGTTAAGCAGCGCCTCTATTTCAAAATTCTCATCCTTGTTTTCAAATCCCTCCATGGCCTCGCCCCTTCCTATCTCTAATCTCCTTCAGCCCCACAACCACCCTCCCTCCAAGATATCTGCGCTCCTCTAATTCTGCCCTCTTGAGCCTCCGATTATAATCGCTCAACCTTTGGTGGTCGTGCCTTCTGTTGCCTAGGCCCGAAGCTCTGGAATTCCCTCCCTAAACCTCTCTGCCTCTCTTTCCTCCTTTAAGATGCTCCTTAAAACCTACCTCTTTGACCAAGCTTTTGGTCACCTGCCCTAATTTATCCTTATGTGGATCGATGTCAAATTTGTTGTCTTAAAATACTCCTGTGCAGCCTTGGGACGTTTTACTACGTTAAAAGCGCTATATAAATACAAGTTGTTGTTGTTGGAAGTGTAGTCACTGTTGTAATGTAGGAAACGTAATGTAGGAATTTTATACAATAGGAGTGAGATCCAAGCAAGGGCAGTCCCCTGGACCTGGGCAAGGGAGAAGAATCAAGAGGAGGACAGCATGATCAACCATGTCAAATGGTGCAGAAAAGTTGGAGAACAAGGGATAGTGTACCATGGTCACAGAGGAAGTTATTTGCGACTGTAGCCAGGGTAGCCTCAGTGCTGACATGGGAAGAAGCCAGACTGGAGGGACATTGAAAAAGGAGTTTCAGGAGAGATGGGCATGGAGTTGAGCAGCAAAACAATGTCAAGGACCTGAGAAAGCAAAGAGAGGTTGTATATGGGGCAACAGTTAAAGGACAGATGGGTCAAAGTGTTTTTTCCCTAGTGGGGAGGGTAATGACAGTAGTTTTGAATGGGAGGGGGATGGCACCGGAGGAAAGGGAACAGTTAACAATGTTGGCTGGTATGTGGGCCAAGAGTTTGGTGATCATTTCAAGGGGGAGATCATCAGATGTAGCAGGAGATGGGACTTATGGAAGAGAAAGCCATATATGTTTTTGTTTTTTATGCTAAATATTCTACTCTGGTTCAGCATCACAGATCACTCCCATAAGCAAGCGCACATCCCCGTGCCTTTGCATGCCCAATATCAAGGTAAGCGTTAGCAATACCCAGAGATTAAACAGGGACTGTATGTCAGTTTACTGGAATACACCATGTCACTCTCACCTTCAGTAGAAAGGCTGAATATAAATCCGACCAAGCCTCGGGCTATAAACCAACAGAATTTATTCAACATGAAATAGGTAAATGTACAGTACTCCATGCAAATCAATTCATTTGAATTTAATATCCTTAATATGCTGAAGATGCTTCCACTAGATCCCTGAAAACAGTTGCTCACTTATGTAGTGAAATACAAGTAAAGTACAGAGTTAAACTGCTGCATATCATCTGCAGGCAGTAGACGGATTAGCTGGGCTCAGGCAACTGCAGATAAATCCCCAACTGGAAGCTTCTGGCCACAGCGTTATCTGAAGAATTACAGCCAATCACTGACCCAGCCCCTTCTCAAATCCCAGGCATAGCCGTCAATGAGAACTACCACCTCTGGATGCTTGATTCTTTAATCTGATTCAAGATTTTGCCAGAACAAAAAATCTTCAACAAACTAGCCTCTTTAATTACATACATTGGCTGCCATTCAAAGAATTCAAACTTTACAGAACAAGCCTGCAACCCCTTGTTGTCAAAAGCTTGAAAATAAAGTTTTGCCATTTAAACATAAAACTCATTGTCCAACAAGAATCACCTACAGAATTACTAATATAGATCTGCATATTCATCAAGACCCACACAAAACTTGTCTGTTTTTTTAGCTGATGTATTTCAAAAGGGCTAGCCATTTCCTTATGTGAGCTAGGTTATTAACCAGTGTGCTGTTATGAGCAATAAAGGAATTCACAATATTGTAATAACCTACATTACTACAGTGACTACACTTCAAAAAAGTACTCCGTTGGCTGTAAAGCACTTTGGGAGGCCCCGAGGTCATGAAAGCCGCTATATACATACAAGTTCTTTTCTTTCTTTAATATGGATAAAAATGCACTCATTACACAAGGGTTCAGGGCTGCAATGCTTGGGATAAAGTGGTGGTCTGGAGCAGAGGTGGAGAGGAAAGGAAGGAAGCAGCAGAGGCAGGAGAAAGAAGTTTGAGGAGAGTAATGGAAAAAAGGAGTTTAGGGTTGCCCTACTGAATTATTGATGGCATCCTGATTGTTGGCAGGAGCAGAGTCCAGAAGCAAGATCCCCTAGTGGGATCCACAACTTGCCACCCATTCATAGTCAATGGGAAGAAAATCTAGCCCACCTGTGCCAGAATCAGTCTCGCAGCAGTTACCAGTTCAGATTCTGTTGTCACACTTCTATTTGGGAATCCTCAGTTCATACTGGGTTGATTCAAGTGACCCATTATAGTAACTGTACAATCTTATAAAAGTACTCATCTTCCTTTAACCTGTCCCGAGAGTCTGAAGCAGCAAATATCAACTCGTTCCTCTGCCGTGTGATTTTTAGCTCCAGTAATTTTTTTTTTTCGCTCTCCCAATGCCAAGATCAGTTCAACATCCAGATTATCCCATAGTTACACTGCTACACCTGCTCCCCCATTAACTCTGAACAGCCTACATCCTTACATATTGACTGCTTCCTGCATAGTCAACCATCCCCAGTTTCTCTCCTGCTCCTTCCATTAGTCCATTTACACATTCTGCAATTGGCATCTACTAAACTAATCACCACATTCTAAAGAAAGGATTGGCTTTTATGTAGTGCCCTTTATGTCCCGAGGAAGCCCTTCATAGTCAATGTATTAATTTTGATGTGATGTTGTAGATAGAGGTAGGCCAGGTGGGAAGACCCTAATAATTCTAATAACTCTTGAATATTTCTCAATATCAAAGACACTTACACATATCGAAACTGAAAATCTGCAATATAAGCAGGTTCTAAGGGGTCATATTCAGAACAAGATTAGAACCTGTGAACAAACATTAATGGACTAATAATATGCAAGGACAGACATGGTATGCTCTAGGCAGAGTCAGATGGTCAGGAAATGAACTGAATACAAAGAATGTTATTAAGACTATCAAAAAAAGATGAGATAGTATGGTGAAAAGCAATGATAGTGTCACAGATGCATTAAAGAGGATTGCATAATTTACAAGGTGACTCAATGGGATAAGGGAGAGCTGTGGATGCTTAGTCATTGAGTATATTCAAGACAGAGATCGATCATTTTTGCATACTAAGGGTCTAGGGATATGGGGATAGCATGGGAAGGTGGCATTAAGGTAGAAGATCAGCCATGATCTTACTGAATGGCGGAGCAGGCTCGAAATGCCAAATGGCCTACACCTGCTCCTATTTCTTATGTTCTTATGTTAACATTACATAGTAATTAGAAATATCTAGAATGTATTGACAAGTTATCATGTTAGCAAGACGCTACTAATACTATAACTGGTGCAACATACAAAAGCTCAAGGGACTTAACTTCTAGCTTTGACCTGTGTAAACAGATTAGAACTACGCGCTTACAACTCTTCCTGATGAGTCCTCCCATGAGTATCTGACTAACAGTAATCTCATGGTTTTGCAATACGATTAAAAAGCATTAAAATGACATCTCATTGTTTCCTAGTTTTTGAGCTTGTTTAAAGGGGTCTGGAATAGCCCATAAAAACCCAATGTATATTTAACCTATTAGGGGGCAAAAACTTAATAGGTGTTACATCATTCTAGGACATTTTAGGTCCCAGTAACATTATGGAAATGCACTTGTGGTGCAGATAAAATAAAATCAGGTAATATTCACAAGCAATCTCCAATTTCCTAAGGGGTGGACAAATGGTGAAAAAGGCGAGTGATCTATCTTGTTCGTTTCAGCATCCTGCACATTTTGCAAATAGCAATCTAGTTGTACTCAGGAAAACAGAGGTGTTCTTGATGGGAAAAAGTACCTGCTGCAAGGCCAAATCTTCAGTTTGGCAACTCATCCTCAATTGCGAAGTCCAAAAAGAAACATCTGATGAAAGTAGGAGAGCTACAGAGCAAGCTTGGAAAAAGTGACCCTTTTCTGAACAGCTCTGGATTGTAGATGTTGTGAAACGACACTTCATCTTGCCCCACAGTTTATCAGCATGGTTGCAATAGAATGTACACAGAAGCCGGTTAGCTAATGTGCATTTAGAGACAATAGATCCAATAAGAATTTTAAATGGTGAAGAAAAGATGCCAGGGCTTGATAATTTATTTATTGGTTACAAGACAGTCATATGCAAGTGACAATGCACTGGGGCCCTCCTCTGTGAGACAGGAATTGAATTTAGACCAGGGCTCATCTTAATATCCTAACTGTTCAGCCTCATCAAGGACTGTTAATTGAGGAAAAGTATGCAAGAGGACACAAGACTAAGCAGATTTCACTTGCACTGCTTTAATGAAGAATTTCCCCACTTACACTGGAGCTACCATGCAACTAACCAGTTCCCTGGTGATGGTTGTATGAAGTTTTAGCCCCGGATTTCAGGACAATTACACGCACAGTTACTTACCTGGACTCTCCGTCTTGAGATATTCCAGATAAGCAGCTAGCTGAAGTGCTCTTGGAGAGCCGGCACAGGCTCGATGGGCTGAATGGCCTCCTTCTGTGCTGTAACCATTCTATGATTACCACGATCTGCCAGCCCTACTTGTATATTATTATACCCTTATGGAAATTTAGTAATAATTCCAAATGATTCAACTCAAACACACTTGCCATTACCAGATTACCATGATAGCACACTTCCACAGCATGGTTTCTCTGTGTGGCTAACTGTGATGCAAGTTTGTTTCAAGTGCTAATATTTGTGTACCCTTGCCAACACTTGGTTCCAGTTATTTACATTGTCAGGCTCCATTCATTAGGATAGTTCAATGGGCAGGGTGTCCTACAACCAGCCTGGAGTTTACAGACTTGAATCCAGTCCAAGTTCACTGAAGAGGGGACGGAGGAAATGGCTATTTTTAAAATAAGGGAGGAAAAGTAAAAAGGAAGGAAGAAATTAAATTTGCAACAAAAAAAATCTTCTAACATGGAAAAGTTAAAACTTGAAAATATAACCACACAGGAGGAAACAAAAAGCAAAATACTCAGCTTTTCCTGTGCGTAATTCAGAAGAGAGATGTCTTATAAGCCACCCAGCCTCCTTTTAAAGGAGCACACTCACCTCTGCTCATGCGTTGCTTCTCCCCAGAGAGGATTCCAGGTGTGTCAATAACAGTAATGCTCTGCAGCACTTGGTTTGGGAGCTGAGCACACATGAACCTGCAAAAGGAAAGAACATGGCATCAGGGAGGCCCTGTACATATAGCTTAGGAATAACAAACAGGCTGCACACTACCAGATGGAGAGCTCCTTAAACCTGGAGACCCCAAACAGCCAATCTATTTAAATGAAACTAGAAGTTTAAATACACAAACAACTATTTTATGAAGAACAAAAACAGCTGCAGCACGCATTAGTACCTAGGAAGATTCTGTATGTAACCTGTACTTGTACCACAAATGTCCTCAGCAACCAGAGGGGAATATGTTAAGAGAAATCTGTCCACAATATAATTGTCTGCAGCTAAATCTAATCATGATATACAAGGTTACAGAAACTGCATGACCAGGAGATTACATTACAGATACCATAAAACAAGACTTTTACTAAAATAACCAGTGGAGATCCTGTTCTGCGACTCTCAGTAATCCGCACCAACACATTTTGGGAGCTTTCCAATGGCTCAGTGAATAAATAACTGCCTGCACTAAGCTATGCAAACTAGATTGTCCTAGATTCAGCCAGTAGTCTGCGCTGAATTAGCCAATCTCAGTTGGGTACCAAAATTGGCCTCAGCACCCTTGGGCTAAGGGGAAGTAAAGTAAATCCAGGTTCCTGCTTCTGACTGCTTTCCAGCAACTGCTGCTGGAAAAGTAGATGCATATGCAGAACAAGTTCAATGGTGATGCTCCCCACAGTCAAATAGCCTGTCAACACACTCTGCTCAGACATGTTCATGAAGAATGTCCACTTATATGAGGTACTGGATGTCAAAGAACACCCGTGAAACCGTATTCCAGCAAGTCAGCGGTGTCAGGAGGAGTGGAGGAAGGAAAATTGAAAGGAAATTAAAAGTGGAAACTTACTGACTTTTGTTCAGGCTATATTATATTAACATGCAGTGTGCTCCTAAACAATTTGGATCCAATTAAGTAGGGGAGAAAGTAGTCACTGCTTTTGGCAACCCAACTGTTATACCCACCCTGCTCAAAACCAATCAGTAAGTGTGAAATAAAAACAGAAAATGCTGGAGATACTCAGCAGGTCAGACAGCATCTGTGAAGAGAGAAACAGAGTTAACGTTTCAGGTCGGTGACCTTTCGTCAGAACTGGGAAAAAAGCAGGAAATGGAACAGATTTTTAAGCAAGTTTAGGGACTGGGAAATGGGGGAGGGGATGAAAGAACAAAAGGGAAGGTCTGTGATAGGATAGAAGGCAGGAGAGGTTAAGAGACATTAAGAGATATTCAAGGCAAAAGGAGATGGTAATGGGACAGGTTAAGAAACAAAGGATGGCTCTAGATGAAGTGTAAATTGCGCTGGCAGAATGAAAGACAGCTGCCATGTGGGAGAGAAGAACAGAAGATATGATGGGGGCCGAGGTTAGGATCTGAAATTGTTGAACTCTATGTTGAGTCCAGAAGGCTGTAAATTGCCTAATTGAAAGATGAGGTGCTGTTCCTCGAGCTCACGCTGAGCTTCCATAGAACAATGCAAGAGGCCGAGGACGGTGAGGTCTGAGTGGGAGGGGAGCGGTGAATTAAAATGACAGGCAACCGGAAGCTCGGGGTCCCCCTTACGGACTGAACGGAGTTGTTCCACAAAGCGGTCACCCAATCTGCGTTTGGTCTCCCCAATGTAGAGGAGACCGCATCGTGAGCAGCGAATACAGTATACTAAATTGCAAGAAGTACAAGTAAATCGCTGTTTCACCTGGAAGGGGTGTTTGGGGCCCTGGACAGTTGGAAGGTATAAGGGCATCTCCTGCGCTTGCACGGGAAGGTGCCGGGCGAAGGGGAAGGGGTGTTGGGGGTAATAGAGTGGACTAGGGTGTCGCGGAGGGAGCGGTCCCTACGGAATGCTGAAAGGGGAGGTGAGGGGAGGATGCTGGGATCACGCTGGAGGTGGCGGAAATGGCGGAGGATGATCTGTTGAATGTGGAGTCAGGTGGGGTGAAAGGTGAGGACAAAGGTTGGGCCTCTGTTCAAGGATGAATATTTTTTCTCCCCGTCCAGGCTCTTCCCACCTACATCCGCGACTCTTCCTCCGCCCTCCGCCACTTTAACTGTTTCCCGGCCCCAACCTCCTCCTTTTCACTGGACGTACAATCCCTCTACACCTCCATCCCCCACCAGGATGGCCTGAGGGTGCTTCGCTTCTTCCTTGAACAGAGGCCCAACCAGTCCCCATCCACCATCACCCTCCTCCGCCTGGCTGAACTTGTTCTCACATTGAACAACTTCTCCTTTGACTCCATTCACTTCATCCAAATCAAAGGTGTTACTATGGGAACCCGCATGGGTCCTAGCTATGCCTGCCTTTTCGTGGGATATGTGGAACACTCTTTGTTCCAGTCCTATTCAGGTCCCCTCCCTCACCTCTTTTTCCGGCACATTGATGACTGTATCTGTGCCGTTTCCTGCTCTCGCCCTGAACTAGATAATTTCATTCACTTTGCTTCCAATCTCCACTCTTCCTTCACCTTCACATGGTCCATCTCCGACTCTTCCCTTCCTCGACTACTCCATCTCCATCTCTGGGGATAGGTTGTTGACAAACATTCACTACAAGCCCACTGACTCCCACAGCTACCTGGACTACACTTCCTCCCACCCCGCCTCCTGTAAGGACTCTATTCCATTCTCCCAGTTTCTCCGTCGCATCTGTTCTGAGGATGCCACCTTCCATACCAGTGCTTCCGACATGTCTGCCTTTTTCCTCAACCGAGGATTCCCCTCTACAGTGGTTGACACGGCCCTTGACCGTGTCCGTTCTATCTCCCGCACTTCTGCCCTCACCTCTGCCCCTCCCTCACGGAGCCACGATAGAGTTCCCCTTGCCCTCACCTTTCACCCCACCAGCCTCCACATTCAACAGATCATCCTCCGCCATTTCCGCCACCTCCAGCGTGATCCCAGCATCCTCCCCTTTCAGCATTCCGTAGGGACCGCTCCCTCCGCGACACCCTCGTCCACTCCACCATTACCCCCAACACCCCTTTCCCCCGGCACCTTCCCATGCAAGCGCAGGAGATGCAATACATGCCCTTGTACCTCCCCCCTTCCCACTGTCCAGGGCCCCAAACACCCCTTCCAGGTGAAACAGCGATTTACTTGTACTTCTTGCAATTTAGTATACTGTATTCGCTGCTCACGATATGGTCTCTTCTACATTGGGGAGACCAAACGCAGATTGGGTGACCGCTTTGCGGAACACCTCCGTTCAGTCCGTAAGGGGGACCCCGAGCTTCTGGTCGCCTGTCACTTTAATTCACCGCTCCCCTCCCACTCAGACCTCACCGTCCTCGGCCTCTTGCATTGTTCTATGGAAGCTCAGCGTGAGCTCGAGGAACAGCACCTCATCTTTCAATTAGGCACGTTACAGCCCTCTGGACTCAACATGGAGTTCAACAATTTCAGATCTAACCTGGCCCCCATCATACCTTCTATTCTTCCCTCCCACATGGCAGCTGTCTTTCATTCTGCCAGCGCAATTGACACTTCATCTCGAGCCATCCTTTGTTTCTTAACCTGTCCCATTACCATCTCCTTTTGCCTTGAATATCTCTTCATGTCTCTTAACCTCTCCTGCCTTCTATCCAATCACAGACCTTCCCTTTTGTTCTTTCATCCCCTCCCCCATTTCCCAGCCCCTACACTTGCTTAAAAATCTGTTCCATTTCCTGCTTTTTTCCAGTTCTGACAAAAGGTCATCGACCTGAAACGTTAACTCTGTTTCTCTCTTCACACTGCCTGACCTGCTGAGTATCTCCAGCATTTTCTGTTTTTATTTCAGATTTCCAGCGTCTGCAGTATTTTCTTTTTGTATCAGTCAGTGTGAAAGATGCTTTGACAAAAATTAAGTATTTTGCCTATTTTTGGCTTGGTTCCTGTTCCTGTAAATCCAATCACAGTACATCAGGAGTTTAAAACTCAGCTGGAGTTAAATTTCACCTCCTGACCCTAAATGAATGCAATGTTTTGAGGTACAGGCATTTGTTTACGGTTACAGGTTTGAGAGAGAAACCAAGCAACATAATTCAAACAGAAACAAACAATGCTGAGAGATTAGTTATGTGTGTGACTGACAGTTCCTTTTTGAATTGTCAGCTGTGTAAATCCAGGAAGCCCCTGTTACAATCTCAGAGCTATTTAAGTAAGTTTAATTGTTCAAATCAAAGCATTGGTTTGGAATTGAAGAGTCAGGTCAGATCAGTGTGGCAAGAAATACAAATCACTGAACAGTGAAATATTAATTCTAAAAATGTAACTTCATACAGCGATTACAAATATTTGTTTTTCTTTTGAAAAGCTAGCGAGCATCATTCCTTTTACAAATTAAATACAAGTTTGTTACCCTATGCATGTTAGTGAAAGATTACGTAGGTATCAGGGATAATCAACATACTGGAGGTCATGTGGAGATGGGACTCGCCTATGAGAGTAATTTAAGATAGGAAGCCAGAAAAAAATGTAGAGTAAGGAAAGTAGAAAAAAAGTAACCGCCACATTCCGCTACCCAATGAATTTTTGACAAAAACACAAAAATCACAATGATTGTACTAAATCTTATTTCCCGTCTATCACTAATCCTAGCTGTAAACATCCAAGCAGCAGAAAATTGCAGTTATTTTGTTCAGAAAGGGAAACAAGGAAGTTTGCTGCAAATAATTTTAAATGCTTAGGTCTTATAATCTTAACTCAGCTTTTTTGTATGAAAAAAGGAACTGCACCCAGCTAGCACCAAATACATAATAAAGACTTTACAACTGTGCTCAGAATATCAAAAATAAATTGATGGTATTTTGTATTTCGCCCCTTTTTCAGGTCTCCTTATACCACATTTGCACAGACTGACTTACTCCCCAATCTAGCCAATATCCCTTAGCAATGGATATCTAGAAAATTACACAAGGGATCAGGTGACTGTCCAATTTCCCTTCTCTTTAGTGAAGACACCCATACCCAACAGCTTAATTTGGCTTGGAAACTTTCCATGTTGGGAAATGACAGGCCCAGCACAATGCAGCACCACATGCTGAGTCATCCTCATCAAATGCAAACTTTTACATATTACACAGAAGCACAAATTCTCTCAATTCCCATGAGAATTCAGCTTCAAGCTGTGTGAATGTACACTACATAATGATTTAATACATAGGGGATTTAACCCAGAAAAGCAGAATGGACAAAACAAACCACAATTGTTTTTATAGCTGCCTGGTCACTTCAAGTGAATACAAATGGTCTCTTTTCTTATTACATGTCCCTGGGTGGAGGGTTCTGATTAGGCATCCCTCATTGCTCACAAACCCCAACTGCTTAAGTCACACAGCAGTCCAGTCAGTTTGAGAATTGACAGTAATTCAAGCAGCAGTCCCAACACCTAGCGTCATATTGTGCTGTACAGGTCAGAGGATCCCAGGTTCCAACCTTAGTCTGTGCTGAATTAGTCTCAGCCAGGCCAGGTGGATCTTGATCGGTTTCTATGCTCTTGGACTAAAAAGGGGGGAAAAATCCAGTGACCCCATTCCTGATGGCTATTTAATGACTTCTGCTGGCACACGTCTGGTGAGGACAGAAGCAGGCATGATACCCTCCACATTTTAATAGCCTGCTGACCTTTGCTGTTTAGGCTCATCGTGTGAGGACAACTACTTGGGCAAAATCCAGAGATAACTGCTGACAACTGTGGAACTGTACCCCAACAAGAGTCCATGTTTTTAAGAAAGAGAAGGAGAAAAATGGGTAAAATAAACTGGTGGAATAGTTCTTTGCTATGTGTTCCCTTTAACTCATCCAACCAGATCAACTACCAATTAAGGACCATCACATACTATTCTTCCTCAGTGGCTATGTACAGAAGAGGTTGCCATAGTATGGTAGATTGTGGGCAGCTTGGTAGCCACTAATTGGATTAAGACTGCTCAAGCTCATTTCACAGCAGAGTCTTACAACTAGCAAGGAGGAAGCTATGCTGGTTTATAACACTGACCCCAGGTGAAAGAACAGTTTCCTTAACCTAGTACACAATACTGTCTTAGCTCTGTGGAAAAAGCATTTTGTTATCTTATCAACTGTGCAGGACTATAACTTTAGAATCACATTATTAAAATAAAAACTTAGCATTCAAGGGTCACACATACCTGTTTAAGAAAGCATTTCCAAAGGAATTCAGTTTTCGGAAGGGTTTTTTGGGATCTACCACAAGCGCATTTCCAGGAATGATCCCCTCCTCTTCGCCATACATCACAGCAATGAAGGAATCTGTTGTTGGTTCAGGTCCAATCCTCATCCCTGGGAAATCCTGTTCCAGTAGGTATCTAACCGTATCAGAAAAACACGTTAATTAGACTTAGGATATTGCTGCATTCTAAGCACATCAGCAAGAAAACACCTCCTCTCTGATATTACTGCAGAACACAGCAAGAGACTTGATTTTAAAAAAAAACAAGGTCCTCTGCACAACTTTGAAAACTGTTAATTTCGATGTGGATACAGGCCGAGAGGGAGTGCTATTGAAACTTGCAAATTATATTAAAATAGGAGGTATAGTTAATTATTTCGAAGACCAAAGGAAGCTGCGAAGGGATACTGATAAGATGGGGGAATGGACTAAAGTGACAGATGGAATTCAATGTCAGTAAAAGCAGTAATTATACTGGTGAATGATAGTAAGCTCGGTCGTGTGGAAGAGCAGAGGGATTTGGAGGTACACGTTTACAGGACATTAAAAGCACCACCTCAGGTTGACGAGGCTGTAAAAAAGCTAACTGAATTCTAGGTTTTATCATGAGGTATAGAATATAAAGGCCAAAAGGTATTGATGAGCCTGTATACAACCTTAACAAGACCTCAGCTAGAGTAGTGTGTGCAGTATTGGGCTCCACACTATAGGAAGGAGACTGAGGCTTTAAGAGAGGGAACAGCACAGATTCAGTAAGATGCTATAAAAACAGAAAATGCTGGAGATACTCAGCAGGCCAGGCAGCATCTGTGAAGAGAGAAACAGAGTTAACGTTTCAGGTCGATGACCTTTCGTCAGAACTGGGGAAAAAAAGCCAGGAAATGGAACAGATCTTTAAGCAAGTGTAGGGACTGGGAAAGGGGGGAGGGGATGAAAGAACAAAAGGGAAGATCTGTGATAGGATAGAAGGCAGGAGAGGTTAAGAGATATTCAAGGTAAAAGGAGATGGTAATGGGACAGGTTAAGAAACAAAGGATGGCTCTAGATGAAGTGTAAATTGCGCTGGCAGAATGGAAGACAGCTGCCATGTGGGAGAGAAGAATAGAAGGCACAAACTAAAAGTGTGGATAAAAAATATATATATGATAGGGGCCGAGGTTATGATCTGAAATTGTTGAACTCTATGTTGAGTCCAGACGGCTGTAAAGTGCCTAATCGAAAGATGAGGTGCTGTTCCTCGAGCTTATGCTGAGCTTCAGTGGAACAATGCAGGAGGCCGAGGACGGTGAGGTCTGAGTGGGAGAGAAGCAGTGAATTAAAGTGACAGGCGACCGGAAGTTCGGGGTCCCCCTTACGGACTGAATGGAGGTGTTCCACAAAGCGGTCACCCAATCTGCGTTTGGTCTCCCCAATGTAGAGGAGACCACATCGTGAGCAGCGAATACAGTATACTAAATTGCAAGTACAAGAAGTAAATCGCTGTTTCACCTGGAAGGGGTGTTTGGGGCCCTGGACAGTGGGAAGGGGGGAGGTATAAGGGCATGTGTTGCATCTCCTGTGCTTGCACGGGAAGGTGCCTGGCGAAGGGGGAAAGGGGTGTTGGGGGTGATAGAGGAGTGGACCAGGGTGTCGCGGAGGGAGCGGTCCCTTCAGAATGCTGAAAGGGGAGATGAGGGGAAGATGTGTTTGGTGGTGGGATCACGCTGGAGGTAGCAGAAATGGCGGAGGATGATCCGTTGAATGTGGAGGCTGGTGGGGTGAAAGGTGAGGACAAGGGGAACTCTATCATGGTTCCGGGAGGGAGGGGCAGGGGTAAGGGCAGAAGTGCAGGAGATAGAATGGACACGGTCAAGGGCCGTGTCAACCACAGTAGAGGGGAATCCTCAGTTGAGGAAAAAGTTATTTTAAAAATGTGATTTTTTTAAAAAATAATTTATTTGAAGTTTTAGTGAGGTTTTGGGGCCGATCTCTATTCATAGATTTGACAGGTCTTCCTGTCAAAATCTATGAATGAAGCTTCCCTGCTCCGATTGGCTCTCCATGGCCCACGTGATCCCAGGGGATGCTTCGAACTAACTGCGCCCCTGGGATACGCAAGCACTGCGCGCCGGCAGCTGCAGGAGGCCCAGGAGCCGAATTCCACGCGGGCCCGAAGCACAACGGCAGGCGCGGTATGTAAGTACACACGCGAGAAGCCGGAGAGCCGAATTTCTGGCCCATTAAGAGAAAAAGAGGGTAATTTCAGACGCAGGCAATATTGTAATTGGAAATCAGGATATGGAAGACTTATTAATAGCTACTTTGTATCGGTCTTCCCAGTAGAGGATGAGGATAAAATACCAGAGAGATAAGGAAAGCTAAAAATAAATCAAGGGGAGGAACTAACTAGATTAAATACAAGTAAAAAAAAGTGACGATGGAGAAACTAATGTTATTAAAGGTTGACAAATCAGCAGGACTCGATGGTTTCCACCCCAGGGTATTAAAAGAAGGTGGTGCGGAAATTGTTGATACGTTTGTCATGATCCTCCAACACTCTTATTCAGGAATTGTCTACTTGGATTGGAAAAATTGCCAATATCACTCCACTATTTGAGAAGAGCAAGAGAAATAAACAAGGAAATTATAGGCCTATTAGACCAACGTCAATTATGGGGAAGTTACTAGAAACTGTTATTAGGGACAGAGTGACTGAGCATTTGGACAAACATGAGCTGATCAGAGAGAGTCGGCGTGGATTTGCAAAGGGTAAGCCTGGTCGAACGAACAGAGTTGAATTTTTTGAGAAGGTAACTAACGTGGTCAATAAGGGAGCACCTATGGATGTTATTTATATGGATTTCCAGAAGGCATGCGACAAGGTTCCACGTAAGACACTGTTAAAAATGAGAGCGCATGGAATTGGAGGCAACCTATTGGCTCAGATAGGGAATTGGTTAGGAGGATAGGAGCAGAAAGTTGCAATGGGACATTGATAGATTAAGTGGGCAAAACTGTGGCAGATGGAGTTCATTGTGGGAAAGTGTGAGGTCATCAACTTTGGACCCAAGATAGATAGATCAGAGTATTTTCTAAATTGCAAGTAGTTATTAACTGTGGATGAGCAGAGAGATTTAGGTGTCCAAGTACAGAAGTCATTGAAAGTTGGTGGACATATGCAAAAAATAATTAAAAAGGCTAATGGAATGTTGGCCTTTATCTCAAGAGGGCTGGAATACAAAGGGGTGTAAGATATGTTACAGATGTAGAGCTTCGGTTAGACCCTGTCTGGACACTGTGTTCAGTTCTGGGCACCGCATCTCAGGAAGGATACATTAACCTTGGAGGGGGTGCAGCGCAGACTCACCAGAATAATACCGGGGTAAAAGGGTTAAATTATGAGGACATGTTGCATAGACTAGGCTTGTATTCCCTTGAATGTAGAGGATTAAGGGGTGATCCAATTGAGGTGTTTCATGATTATAGGATTTGATGGGGTAGATGGAGAGAAACTATTTCCTCTGGTGGGAGAGTCCAGAACAAGGGGCATAACCTTAAAATTAGAGCGAGGCCATTCAGGGGTGATGTCAGAAAGCACATCTTCACACAAAGGGTAGTGGAAATCTGGAACTCTCTCCCCCAAAAAGCTGTTGAGGCTGGGGGTCAATTGAAAATTTCAAAACTGAGATCGATAGACTTTTGTTAGGCAAGGGTATTAAGGGTTACGGAACCAAGGTGGGTAAATGGAGTCAAGATACAGATCAGCCATGATCGAATTGAATGGCGGAACAGGCTCGAGGCTGAATGGCCTCCTCTTGTTTCTATGTTCCTAAAACACTATCTACCCAGCTCTTAAATGATTGGAGGTACACAGCACAAAAAAATTTATGGGATAAAATTAGTCAGAGACCACAAATACAGCTGATGTTGAAAACATTAATGATCTTTTGACACAGGAATTAAGATAGACATCGTATGATGACAGAAGAGTTATTCAGACACTGACTCTTCCCCTTCCAATTAAACCAATCCACATTATTAAAAATCTTGTAATCACTGTTAAAAAGTGTTGTAGAACCCCTTCAACCCATCGGATTGGAGAACTCAGTCACAACATATTGAACTCTGCTTACTAGCAGCAGTGGTGAGAGAGAAGAGCCCATTCCATGTTTATATCCTTTATGGGATAAGACATTGAATGTCTCCCATTGTATTGTTGATGAATTCCAGGCACGAGCAGCAACTACATGGTTGGAATCACATTTTTAAAGCAACTGCACATTTGTGACTTCAAGCTTCTGGTTGTGGATCGCTTGATGTCAGGTCAGACGTGCACAGATCAGGAATAAAAACACAGATTACTAAGCAGCACTGTGCCTCCAAGGATGTGAGGAGAAGCCAGTGTCTTGAACTGGGTCTCCATGGCACTCGAGCGGAGATGGTCTCCAGCATAAAATCCTAACCACTCAAATCTAGAGCAGCATGGAAGAGTTAATGCAGTTCAATTCTAGCCCCACAGGCCTTTTGATGATAAATTTGGGAAATCACATGCAAATCTGCCAGTCTACAAACTGAAAAGCAGTCACATGCCAATGTGCAAAACAGAATTCAACAAGCTTAATCAACAGAGACCAGCACAGAAAGTTTTCAAATGTTTTTAAATATTAAGTAATCTGCTGTATAAAGGGATGTTCAGGTGATCTCTTAAAAACCTACTTCTTTGACAAGCTTTTAGTAACGCTCCCTAATAGGGGAGGTTTGGGCTAATCATTTTAGGAGCAATAGGAATCCATTGAATTCTACTGAAGAGGTAGACATGAGTCAATAGATATAATTCACTGATAAATTTGTCCCTGTATGATTTAAGATTAAGGTGCATATTAAAGCACATATCTGTTGAAAAGCTGGCTTGAAAACAGGATACAAGGATAAAGGGAATCAGACAGCAATCAAAAAATGCCCAGTAGACATCCCAACAATCCATATATGTTTAACTCAGTGTGTCTGTCGTGACTTCCATTAAAAACTCCTATTAAGAAACTCCGTGAATGATTTCCTATTTTAAATGTTTTTCCTGGGATGCCCGTCATTTTGGGGGGGATTTTCCAATTAATGCGAGTCTCTAAAGCTCAGATACTTAGTTTAAAAGAGCTGCTTTGAGTCTGTATGCCTTTGCAGTCTCTGGCCAGGGTGGTGCTGCACAGCAATTCTTTTCGCCCATTACGTCTCATGCACAGCACACGCTTCCTGCAATTACTGACACTTGCTTCCTGTAAGAATTTCCCCCAATAGACTTTCTTGATAACAGCAAGATTGTAATTAAACATTCTGCCAGTGGATTTCACACTTCATTCAGCCTTAATCTGTCACATTAACACCACCTCTAGCCTTGCATATCTCTTAATGTCTCTTCATCTCCCCCTTTGTTCCTTTATCCCCTCCCCCTTTTCCCAGCTTTACCCTGGCCTTAAATCTATTTGATTTCCGGCTCTTCCCAGTTCTGATGAAAGGTCATCGACCTGAAACGTTAACTCTCTTTCTCTCTCCACGGATGCTGCCTGGCCTGCTGAGTTTTTCCAGCGTTTTCTGTTGTTATTTTGTAATTAAACACATTCATTTCATAAGATGCAAATTCATTCCTGAGGCAGCTGTGTTACCTTGTGCCCCAAGCCCACCAGTGTCATTTAAAAATATATATTTTATATTAAAATATATATCACCTCAACAGCTCAATCACATTTTAAAAATTAGTACTTTCCCACAGTTTAAATTCACAGAACTCAAATTGGATTGGAGTCTAGCTCAGAATTCTAGACAGGAATTTGGTCTCCCAGGTGCTGCCCTTTCATTCTCTGCCAACCTAGCCCTCCTCCCATGGAAATTAATAATTAAAGTTGCGAGTTCATTGTTTACCCCCTTGGTAAAATCAGTAGCTTCACCGTGCTTCAAGAACTTTTCTTCCACCCTACTTTCCTCCTTCAGAAATCAATATTTTCTCCAGTTCGTCCTTTTATTGACGCGGCCTTCGCTAAATAGGTTTGTCCCAACCTCTCATATCAAACCATTTTTCTGATGAGTCCTGTCCTTTAACTACCTGTGTGCACCACCATAGTAGATCGACTGGCGCATTAGTTAAAAAGACTGCTCTTCAGCCTCTAGATGTCAGTAGCACTTTCAGTAAATAGGTTTATAAAGTTGAACTCTGTTTCGTGCTCTCCACAGATGCTGCCTGACCAGCTGAGTGTTTCCAGCATTTTCTTTTAATTTCAGCTTTCCAGCATCCGCGGTATTTTGCTTTAGTTACAAAGTTTATAATAGGTATAGAGTGGAACATTACTGTGCCAGCTTTCTAAACCATTAAAACCTTGAATTGGATTAGAATCTGACTTAGAATTTGGGTTCAGGTCTAAAAAATGTTTACTTGCTTCAATTTGCAGTGGCTGCTCCAGAGACTCAGTAAAACTTGGAAAGTGTTATCTTTGGAAGTCATATGCTCCCAGGAAATAACTCATGAGTGCTGTCCATTTAAATTCCTAAATTTAATATTTTCAATATAAAAATAGCAAACCACTATCCCTGTGTAAATTAAATGAAGCATCTCAGTGTTTGGTTTCTTACTACATGCTCTTGTTTAGTTCTCTAACCATAGGGCACTGGTGCATTCTACAACAGTTAAATATACATAAGGATGCCAAAGCATCGTAAATACGGGCCAAACATATCTAGAATCCACCTTTAATCCACTACAGTGCTCCCCTCCAGAATATGACAAAATGTGCTGCTTCTCCCTCCTTTCAAAGAAAGTGATGCACGGCTGGAGCAATCTTCCTGGTTCAACAAAAACAAGTAGTGGAGTACTGCACACAGTTTTGGTGTCCATACTTACGAAAAGACATACTTGCTCTCGAGGCAGTACAAAGAAGGTTCACTCGGTTAATTCCGGGGATGAGGGGGTGGACATACGAGGAGAGGTTGAGTAGATTGGGACTCTACTCATTGGAGTTCAGAAGAATGAGAGGCGATCTGATTGAAACATATAAGATTGTGAAGGGGCTTGATCGGGTGGACGCGGTGAGGATGTTCCCAATGATGGGTGAAACTAGAACTAGGGGACATAATCTTAGAATAAGGGGCTGCTCTTTCAAAACTGAGATGAGGAGAAACTTTTTCACTCAGAGGGTAGTGGGTCTGTGGAATTTGCTACCCCAGGAAGCTGTGGAAGCTACTTCATTAAATAAATTTAAAACAGAAATAGACCGTTTCCTAGAAGTAAAGGGAATTAGGGGTTACGGGGAGCGGGCTGGAAATTGGACATGAGTGAGTTCGGATCGGTCAAGGCCCTGTGGGTGGCGGAGCGGGCCCAGGGGCCGAGTGGCCTGGTCCTGCTCCTACTTCTTGTGTTCTTTAGAGTTGAGGTTGGATCAGATCAGCCATGATCTCATTGAATGACAGAGCAGGCTCGAGGGGCCGATTGGTCTACTCCTGCCCCTATTTCTTATGTTCTTATAAAAACTAGACAACTGATGCATTACAGGATTTGGCATCTCTTGGGCCTCGCTTACATTATAAACTAAAAAACTCCTGACCACTTACTCCCAGCTACCAGTTTTAATGCTGGAACTTTAGCTGAAATTATTTGCATTAAGTTGGTAGGGTCGATACTGGACAATGGGAAAAAACAAAAGTAAATAGAAGTATCAGCCTATGTGGACCTGCCAACTTGCTGTGTGACATCAAAAGGTTTAATGGTAAACCTTTTAAAACTGATTAGTTCTGGAACTTTCCAACTCCCACTGTATACATGAACCTAGAATTCTTATAGTTTGCACTGTTTCTCATTCAACAGACTGACAATTTCCATACAGAAGCCATGCCTCTTGTGATTCTAAAATAGACTGTGTTTTCTGCCCGAACAGAACATAACTTGGGAATTAAAATTTTTCCAGTTGTGGTACTGTTGCTGAATGAAGCACATCAATGTGCTACTCTCTAACATTTACAACAACTTCTGATATTGACACTGAGCCAAAGGAGGACATTGGGAAACGTGACGAAAAGCTTGATCAAAGAGGTGCGTTTAAGGAGGGTCTTAAAGAAGGAGAGGGAGGTGGAGGTTGAGAGAGGGAATTCCAGAGCTTAGGGCCTAGACAGCTGAAGGCACGGCCGCCAATGGTGGGGAGAAGGATAGGGGGATGCACAAGAATCCAGAGTTGGAGTAACAGAGTTTGTCATGCGTGCAGGGCTGGAAGAGATTAGATAGATAGGGAGGGCTGAGGTTATGATGGGATCGGAACAAGAGGATGAGAATTTTAAATTGGAGGCATAGGGGGACCGAAAATCAATGTCATCGGTAAGGACAGGGGGGAGTGGAAGTTGGTGCAGATTGGGAAACAGGCAGAGTTTTGGATGAGCTGAAATTTATGGAGGGGAGGCCAGCCAACAGAGCAGTGCAAGAGTCGAGTTTGGAGGTGATAAAGGCATGGGTAAGGGTTTCGGCAGCAAATGGACGGAGGCAGGGACAGAGACGGGCGATGTTACAGATGTGGAAGTAGGCGGTCTTAGCAATGGCGAGGATGTGAAAATGGAAGCTCAGCTCAGGGTATTTACTACAGATAAACAGAAAATATTGCACAGACCTAGTGATTCAACAGACCAAAATCACAATTTATTTACAAAATCAGGCACAATAAAAAAAGACACAAATTAAGATTGACCTCACACAGTTCAAGAGCCGTCAACAGCTCTTCTACAGCTGTCAGAGCAATTTCTTAGAATTGAACAAAGTCTGCGGCACAACAACAACTTACATTTATGTAGCAGTTAACATAGTAAAATGTCCCAAGGCGCTTCACAGCTTTATCAAACAAAATTTGACACCAAGCCACACAAGGAGATATTAGGGCAGATGACCAAAAGCTTGGTGAAAGAGGTAGGTTTTAAAGGAGGAAAGATGCAGAGGTTGAGGGAGGGAATCCCAGAGCCAAGGACCTAGGCAGCTGAAGGCACAGCCACCAATGGCAGACCGATTAAAATCAGCGATGCACAAGAGGTCAGAATTGGAGAAATGCCGAGATCGTGGAGAGTTGCAGGGCTGGAGAAGGACACAGATATAGGGAGAGGCAAGGCTGTGGAGGGATTTGAATACAAGGATGAAAATTTTAAAATCAAGGCATTGCCAGACCAGGAGCCAATGTAGGTCAGTGAGCACTGGGATGATGGGTGAACGGGACTTGGTGAGAGTTAGGACAGGGCAGCAGAGTTTTGGATGACCTCAAGTTTACGGAGGGTGGAACGTTGGAGGCCGGCTTGGAGTGCGTTGGAATAGTCAAGTGTAGAGGTAAAAAAAGGCATGGATGAGGGTTTCTGCAGCAGATGAGCCAAGGCAGGGGTGGAGTCGGGCGATGTTACGAAGGTGGAAATAGGCTCTCAGTGTTGGCAGACTAAAATGTGCAGCTTGTGGGAGAAACCCAACAGTATTGCTCAAAAAAATCTACTCGAGAACTAATTTCATCTCAAATCAGGGTGTTATGCAAACTGGGAAGAACACATGCATCAGATATGTTTTTTTAAATATAAAATACTAAACTATTTCCTTTGACAGTGCTCATGGGGAGGCAAGACCAAGTGCAGTAGTTGGTCAGTCGAGCAAAATTAAAATGCAGGGGATAATTGGGCACACAAATGTAAGATTTTTATATAATACTTTTTTAAATTATTTGTAATTAAATAGAAAGCCTTACAGCAGTCATGAACTGCAGTATGAGATACGGTCCCTGCTATAGGATGCAGTTTGACAAATACCAGAACACGAATTCCAAGCTTTAAAATTACTAAAGTAGATGATGAACAGGCTGACAGCCAGCAGATCCTGAATACTCAAAATGGGTCAACAGGTCAGAGAAGCAGAGGCTGAAGCAGGAGAAGCCAAGGAGGCAAAAGTCAAGAGCAGGGAGGAGCAGCTATCAAAAGTTCAAAAAATAAACTTTGAAAAATGAACTTATTCTTTGGGCTGGCTGGGCTGGGGAGGTAAGGAGAGAGCAGCTACTGAATGGGTCTGGGAAATACAATTTGGAAAACTACTAGCAGTGAGTCACATGGCAAGAATTAACCAGAGTCAAGAAGAAATAAGCTGATTCAGGTAGTTTCCTTGATATTTGCCTGAATTAGGCATGTGTGTAACATACATACTATTTGATCTCCCATGGTGAGTAGAGATCTAGTATAATCCTCAAGTGAAGTGGGGTTAGAGGGCAAGGGATAATTGGGACAGGGTATGTAATTCAGTCCTCTTTTAAAGTCACACAACTGGTCCTTAGTTTTACATACTCTGATTTATTATTTAACATAAATCTCTCATATTTGCACACACTTCTGGTCAACTTTATCCATTATATAAATGTTCATGTGTATGTTTACAATGGAAACTGTGTAAACTTGTCACGCCCTAGTGGTAACACTGCAGCTCGTCCACTGGCAGGAGGTGTAATTACAGCATGACACGTTTACTCAGTTTCCATTTAAACATCTACTTAGCAATTTAAAATTGAAAGTTGGCAGGAAGTGCATGCAGTGGTTGGGTTTATAATATATAAATATAATATACATCAGACACAGTTGGCTTTCAGAGCACTTAAATCACTGTATAAACTTCCATATATACACAAGAGGGGTCAGGTCCTGCCTGACTAGAATTAGATGTCGCTAGCACCCAAGAGGGCAGACAGGCCTTGGTTTAATGTCTCATCCGAATGACGGCATGTCTGATGGTGCAGCACTCCCTCAGCACTGCATTTAAGTCTCAGCCTAGATTTTGTGCTCAAGTCCCTGGAGTGGGACTGAACCGATGTCCTTCTGACTCAGGCAACCCACTGAACCAAGGCTGACACCAATCTTGGGTAAACATGGCTAAATGAATTCGTGTGTGCTACCCCTCATTTTATACACATTATATTTGTCTAACACATCTAATGTTTGTGGCATTTCTGCAGGTGGTTCTTCATTACTCACTGCCTGAAAGGGTGGTAGAGGCAGACACCCTCATCACATTTAAAAAGTACTTGGATAGGCACTTGAAGTGCTGTAACTACAAGGATACGGTCCAAGTGCTGGAAAGTGGGATTAGGGTGGACAGCTTTGTCAGCCGGCACGGACAAGATGGGTCAAATGGCCTCCTGTGCTGTAAATTTCTATGATTCTATGTAAATTCAGACAGCTTAAACAACCAGGTACTTCACATTTAGGTCCTGGTTATTTACCTCAAATCAAGCTAGGTCCCAGTTAATTATACAGTATACTATTTAACCCAGACACAAGATGCTAGTATTTATATGTAGGGCAAATGATTGTAGAAATCGGTAAGATGTCATGTTACTCTGTTTATTAACATTTGCTGCCCAAGTACCATAATTTTTCCCAGCTTCAGTGAAATGAAAACAAAAAGAAAGCACTTACTTCAGTAAGATACTATATACCAGTTATGGTTAAGGCCATTTACTAAATACCACCCCTCACTGTAGTCTGGGTATTGAATGGGTATCTCCCAAGTATTTCCTGCTGCCCGGGTCCCGACCCCTCGCCCGGGTATCCCCCGGGTGGTGTCCCCCCCTGCCCGGGATGCCGCCGGTACCTGATGAAGGTGGTCTTGCCGGTGGAGTACTGCCCGATGAGCAGCACCATGGGCTTGTTCTCGAAGTCGGCCTGCTCCAGGGCGGGCGAGTGGAAGTGGTGGAAGTGGTAGTAATCCTCCAGCGGCTGCAACCTCTTGCTGTACAGCGAACGCAGCCCGTCCGCCACCGTCTCAAACATCAGCGAGTCCTTGCCGCGGGCCTCGGGCCCGGCCAGCCAGCTGAACATGGTACCCCGGCCCCGGTCACTCTCACTCACTGACCCTCGGTCGGTCGGTCACTCACTCACTCTCTGACTGACTGACCCTCCCTCCCTCACACTCTCTTTCACTGACTGACTGACCCACCCTCTCTCTCTCTCTCTCTCGCTGACTAATCCAGCGTCACTCACTCTCGCTCGCGCTCTCTGTGACTAAACGCCCAGCGCGAGCCCCCGCCTTCCCGCGCACCGGAAGCGGCCGAGCTGCCTGCTGGGACTTGTAGTTTGCGAGCGCTTCCTGTGGTTACCACCCAGAGGGAGGCCATTTGGCCCGTCGAGCTCCTGCCGGCTCTCTGCAGGAGCACTTCAGCTAGTCCCACTCTCCCGCAGCCCTGCAGATTATTTTCCTTCATGTACGTATCCAACACCCTTTTGAAAGCCACGATTGTGTCTGCCTCCACCACTCTTTCAGGCAGTGCATTCCAGATCCTAACCACTCCCTGTGTAAAAATTTTTTTTCTTATGTCGCCTTTGGTTCTTTTGCCAATCACCTTAAATCTGGTTCTGGAACCTTCCGCCAATGGGAACAGTTTCTCTCTATCTACTCTGTCCAGACCCCTCTTGATTTTGAACACCTCTATCAAATCTCCTCTCAACCTTCACTACTCTAAAGGAGAACAACCCCAGCTTCTCCAATCTATCCACGTAACTGAAGTCCCTCATCCCTGGAATAATTCTCGTAAACCTTTTCTGCACCCTCTCTAAGGCCTTCATATCCTTCCTAAAGTGCAGTGCCCAGAATTGGACACAATACTCCAGTTGAGGCTGAACCAGTGATTTATAAAGGTTCATCATAACTTCCTTGCTTTTGTACTCTTTGCAACTTCAGGCGGATCACAGAATCGCACCGCGCAGAGGGAAGCCCTTAGGCCCATCATGCCTGTGCTGGGCTCAATTGAAAGTAGAAAATAGTAAAAAGAAAAAGAAAGACTTGTATTTCCATAGCTCCTTTCACGACCACTGGACGTCCCAAAACGCTTTACAGCCAATGCAGTATTTCCCCCCCAAGTGTTGCAATGTAGGAAGCGTGGCAGCCAATTTGCGCGCTGTAAGCTCCCACAAACAGCAATGTGATAATGACCAGATAATCTATTTTAGCGATGTTGGTTGAGGGATAAATATTGGCCAGGACACTGGGGATAACTCCCCTGCTCTTCTCAAAATTATGCCATGGGATCTTTTACATCCACCTGAGAGGGCAGAGAGGGCCTCGGTTTAACATCTCATCTGAAAGACGGCATCTCCGACAGTGTAGCACTCCCTCAGTACTGCACTGGAGCGTCAGCCTAGATTTGAGTGCTCAAGTCACTGGAGTGGGACTTGAACCCACAACCTTCTGACACAGAGGCGAGTGTGCTACCCACTTTTTTTTTTATACTTTATTGAACATTAAGAACATCGTGATCATTTCATTGCAACATACAAATCAATTCCGCCGCTCTGCACAACCATTCCTCCACCACATTTTAACATCAAAACCTGAAGTTTAATTTGTCTCCCGTAACATATATTAATCGATTGTACTTTAAAAATTGATTGTAAAATACTATCTTTAAATTCCTTTCTGAATAAAACATCCACAGAGCCTTATAATGATCTTTTAGCTTATATTTAAAATACTCTTAGATTGATTCTCCTCCCCTTAAAAAAGAGCATTCCTTCTTTGCACAATCACGAATCTAGCCAAACTGAACAGTAAATTAATTGCCGCTCCGCTAGACTCGGGCAGACTCTCCTGCAATCCCCATCTCAAAATGGAGTCCCACGGGATTCCTATTCTCACTCTTCGGTCCCCACCCAGCAAAAAAACTTCACACAACTGTCGAACATAGTACTTAAAAATCATTTAACTGCGGACATAACACCAGTAAATGGGACAGAGTCTCATCCCATGTCCCACACACTGGGCAAGTTGCTCCCTCCACTCGCCCAATCTTACATAATGCCGTCATGGTAAAAATCCGGTTATGAGCCAATTTGAAATCCAGTTCAATCCACTTGGACATTTAAAATTCGCTCACACTCCCTTCCAAATCCTGTTGAAGTCCAGCTGTGGGTATATACTCTGCCAAAACTCCTGACCAGCAGGTGTCTTGAATCTCCATTCTCTAAATACCTCATAGAAATCTCGAGTATTACGGTTGTCAAATTGGACCAACTCTCCCCCTTTCTCCAGCAGAAAGCTTGGAAAAGCGGGACGCATTTTACTTCCTTTGGAGATTTCCGCATTTATTTCTTCCATCCAATCCTGTGGCATTGCCCTCACAATCTTCTCATACATGATCCCTATTGCTTTTTCCTCTACCTCCTGATCCTCCTCCCACACCATGTCCCTCACTATCGCTTCCGGCAACCAACCTGGAATTACTTCGTATAATACATCTTTCACACATATAATACCAGCTTTTATAAAAGCTTGATTAAATAAAAGCTCTCCTTCGATGTTGACCCACCTGTTCAAAAATAAGGGCTGTTCTAAAAATTCCTCAGCCCCCTTGGGCATAAACTGCACACTTTTTAAACATTGGGCCCAAGTCTCTACAACCCCCTTATAAAACCTAGGGAGAAGTTTAATCGATTTCAAAAACATATTACTGTATTCCATATACAATATCCCCTGCTCTCCTATCCCACTTCGTTTTAAAAAATGCTCAAAACAACTCTTCCAAAAACTTGTATTTGACTTCTGAAGAAATCTCTTCACCCATTTGATTCTAAAGGATTTTTTCTTCAAATCAATATCTGGGAAATTGAGTCCTCCCTGATTTCTCCGTCCAATGATGGTACTGTAAGCCACCAAGGCTGGTTTCCCTTCCCAGAAAAACCTCACACAAGCCTCTCGGATGGACTTCTCCACCCACTCAGGAATATCCTCCATCGTCAAGAAGTACCATAGCTTAGATAGCAGGAGAGCAGACACCACTGTCGCTCTTCCTACCACCTTCTTTCCCATCTTCCCAAAATCTTTTTAATTTTCATAACCTTCGGTTCCCAATTTAATCGATCCGCTTCATCCCGGTCTTTCTTGCACCCCATATAACTTCCAAACCTCCACCACCTTAAAGGGACTTTCCTCCAACCATTCCCCCCACCCCTTCCTGCAACCAGGCATTGGGACTTACTATAATTCACTCTGGCTCCTGAAGCTCTACAATACTCCTCCACTACATCCATAGCTTTCCTCACTGACTCCCCATTTCTCAATGTTAAGGTTGTGTCATCTGCATATTGGTGTATCACCGACACCAGCCCGGAACTGGGAACCGCAATCCCAACTACACCTTGTTTCTTTCGCATCATGTAACCTAATGGTTCTGCTACCAATGTGTACAACAATGGGGACAGGGGACAACCCTGTCTCACTGACTGCTGTATCGTAAAATACTTGGATAAAAAACCATTACATTTAACACAGCTGAATATGTTTGAATAAAAAAATCCTTATCCACTCAATGAAATTTTCCCCAAAACCAAATGCTTCCAAAACCTTCAATAAAAACTCATGAGACCCTATCAAAGGCTTCCTCTTGATCTATCTTTAATACATAAGCCTCCCTCCCACTCTCTTCCATGAGCTCTCTTGCATCTCGGATTGAGACCACAGAGTCTGCGATGTTCCAACCTATGACTCCATAGGACAGAGGGCAAAACTATCTGCGGCAACACCTCCTTCATACGATTTGCCATAGCCCTCGCCAAGATCTTATAATCCACATTTAATAATGTGACGTGTAAAGTTTCCAAAATTTGCAGATCCCCAAAACCTAAGGAAAAAGGACTTTGGAACTACCCCAGAGTGATAAAAATGCATTTGGGCCTAACATAAGGAATTTAAGACCAAAACCAAGCTTTGGCATTTTAAAAGGACATGTAAGGGCGAAAAGGCTGCACAGGACGTGGGATCAACCTCTGTAAATAGCAGTTTTGGGTATTGCATTGTCTGGGAATCGGGATGACCTCATTCAAGCCCCAGCAAACATTAACATTTGGACAATAGGCCCTGGGAGAAGGCAGCCCCACCCAAAACACAGGAACCATTAAAACCTATCACAGAACCCATTAAAGACATGCATAAAGATAGGAGTGCTAGGCCCAGCAAGAAACCCAAAACATGAGGACAATGCAAACTCCGATTAAACAACAGATCGACAGGACGCAAGCCATTTGACACTTAGTAAAGTCGTTACTGTTGACGAGGTCTTACAATGACCAGGATTTGATTTGGTTTTGACAAGGCCACTTCAATTTAGTACAATTGAAGGTCCATCAAGCAGTTACAACAGTTCAGTAAGAAGAGAGTTCAGGACAATTTAACACCAAGTTAAACCCATCAAAACTTAACAAGCCCGCAAAACCAAGACAATGGAATGAACAGGAAGGCTGTTTTTAAGGCTTTATTTTTTACTGTGATGGATGAATGTAATGGATTTACTATGTAATGGATTTACTATGTAATTGATGAGTTGTACAGGTATTATTGTTTTTGAATAAAATAGTTGGAATGAACAGGCCTCAACTGAAACCTAAATCACTTCAACACGAAACCGATTTAGTAAGGGGTTTTGGCGTGAAAAAGACAAAGGGTCCGAACAGTATAATTGAGGGCCCAATCCCCCAAGAAGCTCTCTCTCAGCTTTGTTCCAGGGGCAGCAAGTTCCAGCAAGACACAGACAGGTCTACCAGCCACACGACACGAGCAGGAGGAGGAGAGAAGCAGCAAGTTCCAGCAAGACACTCGACGACCAGACCACCATCGCAGATTTCACAGACCGGTACCACGTGGGGACGGCACGCCCCAAAGGAAAAAAAGGAGAGTACCTCAAAATCGCAATCAACTTACCTGGCTGGATTTCGCACTGTCAAAACCCCTGTTTGGTGAGCATTATCCCTGATCTCCTGAAACCGAAACCTAGCTAGATAGTGGGATTTTTGGGAGGGATAAGGGTTTTTGGTATATTGTCATTCTCCCTCACCTGTACCGTGTGTTCCCCAACCTGTTTAAGTGTTCAGTGTGTTTTAAGTTTGTTACCTTTTTCTTTTAATAAAAGTCAAAATTCTTTCATCAGAACTGTTGTCTACTGCATCTTTCTTCACAACCCCTAAATAAGTCCAAGGTCTGAACCAGGGGCGTGGGAGCGATTCGAACCGCTCACTGAGTCAGAGGTGAGGCTGACCCCTACCACACCACCCCCTACAGATGGGCCTCCAATTCTTCAGATCCCTTCTATCCCCTTTATTTTTATAAGCTAAGCTTATGACACCTCTCCTCATAGATGGGGCCAGGCTTCCCTCAATTTTAATTTCCTTAAAAACTTCTAAGAGCATGGACTTAAAATCTCGAAAAATTCTTTATAAAATTCTGCACTTAGTCCATCGGACCCTGGGCTTCCCCACCCCCCCTTCATTCCACTTGTTGCTACTTTTATTTCTGCTAATCCTACTTCATCACACATGCTTCTCTCATCCTCCTTTAAACCCTCTTCAGTAAAAGTACTAACCTTCTCCATCACCAAATTGGAAATGTCTTCTTTTGTATATAACTCTTGATAAAAGCTGCTAGCTGCCTCTAAAATCTCCCCACTTTCATGAATGATCTTCTCCCCAACCTTCAACTCTCCAATTAATGATAATCTCTGTCGCAGCTTCTCTTGCTCTAGAAAATATCTAGTGCATCTTTCGCCCTCCAATGCATCTCTAGCCTTTGCACGGAGAATGGCCCCCTTGCATTTTTCAGCTTGCAATAATTCCCACTCTTCCTTTAACACCCGGAACTTAGTCTCAGCTCCCTTATCCCCTCCGTCAACTGTTTTACAGACATCCGTAAACCTTTTGTTTATATTCTCTTCTCGACGCCGGTTAGCTGCTGCTCTCTTTTTCCCCATAACGTACCGAAAAAACTTTTACCTCATTTGAAATTGTCCCACCAAACTCTTCTTTCTTTCAAGAACAAAGGTTCCTTCTGAGCATTCTTTATTATATTTAAAATCCCTTCTTTATAAGCAATTTCTTTCAGGTATTGATTGTTTAAAATTCACACTCCTGAACCGATCTTAACTCTGCTGTTCCTAATTCTAAGAACCAAAGCCGAGTGGTCACTAAAAAATATTTTTTTATAATAAATCTCCATCACCTCAGAACTTAACACTTCCCGCATTAACACAAAATCTATTCGGCTCTGTTTTAAAACACCACCCACCCAACCTGTTCTGGAGAACTCCTTTTATGGGGTTCCGGTCCCTCCAGAAGTCTCTCAAATTTAAATTTGCCATCATTTTTACAATCACCCCTCTGGAGTTATCATCCTTAAAGATCATCTGGGCTGAAATGTCTATCCGAGATAAAAAATACATTAAAATCCCCCACGATACAAGGATTTTCCACCTCTGCCACTTCAGTGAATAACCACCGAAAAAACTCACGACGCTTGCAATGGTCGTTCAGGTGCATAGATATTAAAGAGATCGCAATTAAATTCCTCCATTTTTACCTTAGCCGTAAAAATCTCCCCTCAGTGTCCTTGTCCACCAAGGCAACGTTTTCTTTTATGGACGGACTCACCAAAACAGCCACCCTTCTACGGTTATTGTTTGCACAACTTGCAAACACCTCTCCCTTCCAAACCTTCTGAACTCTTTCTAGGATATCCTCATCCCAAAAGGTTTCTTGCAGATACAACAAGTCAGTGCCCTTAAAACACTGCAACAACAACTGCAATTTCTTCTCACCCCTCAGTCCGTTCACATTAATCAAGACCAATGTAATCATGGCTCTGAAGAAGGGAAGTATGCCTGATAATCCCATCATTTAATCTCTGGCCCTTCCCTCCTCTCATGCTCCTTCCCAACTTTTTGACCAGCTGTTGCTTTTTCCTGCAGCCTCCGACTCTTTTTTCACCTCCTGTTTGAACCTTCCCTGCTGTTTCAGCCTCTTTCTTGCATTAAGTTTGGGCCAAGGAGCTGCCCTTTCTCCCTCCTTCTGCCCCTCACTAACCTTTCCCTTTCCACATGATGCCACCCCAGCCCTCACTTCCATGTCTCTGTCCCCCTCTAATTCCTCACTCTCAAGCTCTTCTGTAACCTTCTGTGCCTGCTCCCCGTCAGATACATAATCCTGCTCCCCGTCAGATACATCATCTCCCATAGAGAGTCTTCCTGCTATCGCGGTTTCTCCAACAGTGCCGCTTCCTTCGACCTCATCTCCACCACAGACCCTTGCTCCCGATCCTTCTCTCTCTGGGACAATGGTGCATCTGCACCTATATTGCTCCCTTCTGGCGTCTTTATCTCGCCGCTCCCGTCCTGCTGTCCCTTTAAGGCTCCTGCCTCTTGCACCCTCTCCTTGTCTTGCCCCCTTCTGCTTCCCGAGAAGTCCGACTCCCCGTCTTTCTTTGGAGTACTTACATTTACCACGCACCCCGCTCCCGCCTCCTCTGCCCCCGCGGACACCAGATTCTTTAGGGAGAGCTGAACAGTATTATGGCTCGAATCTGCCCTCAACCCGTGCTGCCCTCTGCTGTCTTTGTTCTTTTCCACTGTACTTGGTGTGTTTTCCACCATCTCCATCCTGTTCTCTGCTCCGCAATTTTCTGCCTCTTCCTGCGTTCTTTTCTCCTTCAATTTACCAGCTGTGTCCTCCGACTGCTCCGCTTCTCCGGCCATTCCACTCACACCTCCTGCTCCTTCTCCCATCTCCTCGTCACTCATAGAGCTTCCTTCTGCCTCACACTCACAGCGGGTGGGGCCTTGCAGCTCCGAGCGATGTGTCCAGACGCACCGCAATTATAACAGTACAAGTCCGGACAGTTTCTTACAAGATGGTCGTGTCCAAGACAATAACAACAAACCTTCACTTGGTTATCATGCAGTACTCAGAAGTACTGCACGCCTTCCATTGTCTCGAATTTCATGCTGTACGGTAATGACTTCACCCCCTCTGGGAACCGCACCTTTACATAACGTGTTCCATCTGCTACCCGTGTTCCTGGATAGTATCTCCTCTTTATTGCTGAGCAAATTTTAATGTCCCATGACTCCAACTTTTTGATTAGCACATCGTCCTCAATATAAACTGGTAAGTTTAAGAATGAGACCACCACCTCTTCCGAATATAGCAGAGATACCTCCAAGAACTTATCGCCAACCTTCAAACTGAGTAAAAGTCTTTCCACCTCCTCTCGGCCACTGACCGTCACCTCGAACCCAACATTCAGCTTTGGTCAGCAGGCAAAGCAGCTTCCCTCGCTGCAGTCCTCATGTACCGCCTGGATAATATCCCAAGCTCGTGACTCCTTATCCTCGCACTGAACCACCACCGTGTTTTCTTTTCCAAACGTCCTGGGGTCCCGGCCCAAATCTTTGGGCCTTTTTCTTTCCCTTCCAACCACAGTTTCTCCCCTGATTAAATTCATCTTGGGAACACTGTCCTCTGAGGGGCCCGGCACTCCGGACCCCTCAGCAGCCATCTGGCTGCTGTTTATGGGCCAAAAAGGCCCTAAAACCTGGAAAAAAAAAACCACCACCAACTTTTTACAAGCTCACTGCAACTCCCTGCAGCAATCAGGCAACCAGCAGCACCTGCTCACTCCTAGCCCCTCCCACCTAGAGAGTGCTACCCACTGAGCCACAGCTGACACTGGATAGTCAAAAGGAAGGCTTCAGCGACCAGTGGGCACCGGAGGGACTGGAGTGTATTGTAGACACAGAGAATAATATCATGATTTCATTTAGTACGTTTCTGTTCTTTTATTTATAATTTGGAATTTATTGTTTGCACCTGTAAAAAGGGGGCATTTCTGATACTTTGATTTTGATTGGTGACACGAGTGTCATCCTCACTGCCCACTAGTCGCCAAACCTTTCTTTTGACTATCCTTTTACTATTCGACTCTACTTTCAAAGAGGAGGAATTATTGGAATTGGAATGGCTAAAAATAGATAAAGAGGAGGTACTAAAAAGGTTGGCGGCGCTCAAAGTAGAAAAATCTCCCAGTCCGGATGGGATGCATCCTAGGTTGAGGGAAGTAAGGGTGCAAATTGCAGAGGCTCTGGCCACAATCTTCCAATCCTCCTTAGATATGGGGGTGGTGCCAGAGCACTGGAGGATTGCAAATGTTACATCCCTGTTTAAAGAAGGGGAGAGGGATAAACCCGGCAACTACAGGCCAGTCAGCCTAACGTCGTTGGTGGAGAACTTTTAGAGACATTAATCCGGGACAAAATTAATTGACACTTGGAAAAATATGGGTTAATTAATGAAAGCCAGCATGGATTTGTTAAAGGCAAATCATATTTGACTAACTTGATTGAGTTTTTTGATGAAGTAACAGAGAGGGTTGATGAGGGTAGTGCGGTTGATGTTGTGTATATGGACTTTCAAATGGCATTTGACAAAATACCACAAATAGACTCCTTAGCAAAATTAAAGCCCGTGGGATTAATGGGGCAGTGGCAGCGTGGATACAAAATTGGCTATGGGACAGAAAGCAGAGAGTAGTGGTGAACGGTTGTTTTTCAGACTGGAGGGAAGTATATAATAGTGTTCCCCAGGGGTGGGTATTAGGACCACTGCTCTTTCTGATATATATTAATGGCCTGGACTTGGGTATATGGAGCACAATTTCAAAGTTTGCAGATTATGCGAAGCTTGGAAATGGATTAAACAATGAGGAGGATAGTAACAGACTTCAGGAGGATATAGACAGACTGGTGAAATGGGCAGACACGTGGCAGATGAAATTTAATGCAGAGAAGTATGAAATTATACATTTTGGTAGAAAGAACGAGGAGAGGCAATATGAACTAAATGTTACAATTTTAAAGGGGTTGCAGGAACAGAGAGAACTGGGGGTATATACACACAGATCTTTGAAGGTGGCAGGACAAATTGAGAAGGCTGTTAAAAAAGCAGATGGGATCCTTGGCTTTATTAATAGAGGCATGGAGTACAAAAGCAAGGAGGTTATGCTAAACCTTTATAAAACACTGGTTAGGCCTCAGCTGGAGTATTGTGTTCAATTCTGGGCACCACATTTTAGGAAGACAGGGTGCAGAGGAGATTTACTAGAATGGTAGCAGAGATGAGGGACTTCAGTTATGTGGAGAAGCTGGGGTTGTTCTCCTTGGAGCAGAGATGGTTAAGAGGAGAAACAACAACAGAAAATGCTGGAAAAACTCAGCAGGCCAGGCAACATCCGTGGAGAGAGAAACAGAGTTCATTTGATAGAGGTGTTCAAAATCATGAACTGTTTTGATAGAGTAAATAAAGAGAAACCATTTCCAGTGGCAGAAGGGTCGATAACCAGGGAACACAGATTTAACGTGATTGGCAAAAGAACCAGAGACGACATGAGGAAAAAAAAATTTCCATGGCAAGTTGTTGTGATCTGGAACGCGCTGCCTGAAAGGACGGTGGAAGCAGATTCAATAGTAACATTCAAAAGGGAATTAGATAAATACTTAAAGAGAAAAACATACAGGGTTATGGGGAAACAGCAGGGGAGTGGGGTTAACTGTAGAGCTCTACCAAAGAGCTGGCACAAGCACGATAAGCCGAATGGCCTCCTTCTGTGCTGTCATTCTACAATTCTAGCTGAGGCCTAACATGTGATTTCTAAAGGTTTATAAAGATGGTGGATCCTTTTGGTCATTGATGATCCCTGACATATTGACCATTAGCATCTCACACTGACACTCCGCGGGCGGGAAGAGGGACGAGCAGTGTCCCAACGGAAAATCCTCCAGTGGTTGGAGTCATACCTGACACAAAGGAAGATGGTTTTTGTTGTTGGAGGCCAATCATCGCAGTCCCAGGATATCACTGCAGGAGCTCCTCAGGGAAGCCTCCTTGGCAAACTATCTTCAGCTGCTTTATCAATGACCTTCTCTTCCTCTCAAGAGTAAACAATTCCACAGTGTTCATCGTCATTCACAACTCCTCTAATAATGAAGCAGCCCATGCCAACCCACAGCAGAACATGGATAGCATCCAGGCTTGAGCTGACAAGTGGCAGGTACATTCGTGCCATATAAGTGCCAGGTAATGACCATCTCCAACAAGAGAAAGCCCAGCCATCTCCCCAACCTTCAATGGCACCACCATCACTAAGCCCTCCACCATCGAAATCTTGAGAGTCACCATTGACCAGAAGCTGAACTGGATCAGCCATATCAACACCGTGCCTACAAGAGCATGGCAGAGGCTGGATACTCTGGGATGAGTGGCTTATCTCCTGTTCCCGCAAAGCTTCTCCACCATCTACAAGGTTCAAGTCTTTGCTGGAATACTCCCCACTCGCCTGGATGGGTGCAGCCGCAACAACACCCAAGAACCTCGACACCATCCAGGACAGAGCAATTTGCTTGATTGTAGCTCCTGTCACTACCGACCCATTGTGGTTGCTGTATGAACGATTCACAGGATGCATTGCAGCAAGTCACTAGGTTTACTTTGTCAGCATCTCCCAGTCCCACAACAGCAGCAATGTCGTGGCAATGCCTCCAACTTCTGTTCCAAGTCACACACCATCCTGACTGGGATATATATCGCCGTTCCTTCATCGTCGCTGGGTCAATATCATGGAAAGACCAACACCACAAGGACTGCAGTGGTTCAAGGAGAAGGCTCACCATCACCTTCTCAAGGGTAACTAGGGATGGGCAATAAATGGGGTCTTGGCAGTGACGCCCACATCCCGAGAGTAAATAACATTTTTTTAAAAACTCCTCTGGGGAAGAACTATGGTGTCTCTGAGCCTCAGAGTAACATTGGGGGTGAAATTGGTCTTCCTCAGTAGTGGGAAATGGGCTGATGATGAATGGGCAGCCCGTGTTACACTGTGCCTGATTTTCTTTTCCACTGCCTTCAATGGAAAAGGAAAAAGGCCCGCGGTGTAAAATGAGCTGCCGATTTGCACTACTGCCGAAGACTAATTTCACTCCCACCATCTCTAGTATTAGGTCAACCATGGTCAGAGCAGAATATCCCCAGCAAAAGTCAGATTGACAAAAGGAAATAACAACAGAAAACGCTGGAAAAACTCAGCAGGCCAGGCAGCATCCGTGGAGAGAGAAACAGAGTTAACGTTTCAGGTCGAAGACCTTTCGTCAGAACTGGAAAAAAGCAGAAAATGGAACAGATTTTAAAGCAAGTTTAGGGCTGGGAAATGGGGGAGGGGATGAAAGAACAAAAGGGAAGGTCAGTGATAGGATAGAAAGCAGGAGAGATTAAGAGACATTAAGAGATATTCAAGGCAAGAGGAGGTGGAAATGGGACAGGTTGAGGGACAAAGGATGGCTCAGATGAAGTGTGGACAAAAGGAACATTGCCCTTCCCCACCCCCATTGATAGATGCTTGCTGATGTCACTGACATGTCCCATTCATGCTTGTAATTTGACCCCCTCCCCCCGTCCATCAACTACACCATTAACACTAATAATTCTGAACTAAGTAGGTCAGATGGTGTCAGGTAGTGCTGAATCCCAAGTTTCAGATCATTCAATCTGTTGGCGAAAGCTGTGAGCTCACCCCTCGAGGCTGCAATGTGTAATTTAGTAAATCAACAAAGACTTTCATATCAAAAAACACGCATCAGAAGTAGGGAATAATCAGACTTTTATTGTCAAAAGCATCTGCAGGTGTTATTCACTCAAACTGCAGTCAAAATAATTTTAAAGCAAATAATTTTCTACACAAATCACAACTAATAGTCTCTACAGAACCGTAGCAAACTGATTTGGAGAGAGCTGCCTATTCTAGAACGTTTATAACCAGAGGGTGCCACAAAGGCCATATCCCCATCCCAGCATTTACATGTAGTCCAGCCTTTCTAGTACAATGTGCTTGTTTAACAGTGCCTGTTACAGTGAACACCCCATTCCTGTCCAATAAATCTTCAATGATACACACTTGTACCCCAGGGACACACCCTGTGGAGAGGGTCCAAGAGGCCTGTCATCAAGCTGCTGCACGTTAGCTTTTACCGATAATGGCTGAAAAATCACCCTGTGATCGAGAAATGCAAAGCAGAAAACCCCTTCAATAAATTAACGTTTTAAGAATAAGTGGAAATAGTTTCGCTTTATGGATAGGATACAAAGGAAATTGACTGATTAATGAATCTAAAAAAAGACAGCCTGTTGCACACACTTTAAAGTTTCATCAAATCTCTAAATTTTAGAGCACAGAAGGAGCCATTCGGCCCATCTCCTCTGTGCCCACTCTCTGAAAGATCTCTCCCGTCAGTCCCAATCCCGTGACTGGAATGAAAAGGGAGAGGAAGTGAGGAAAGGGAAAGAGGTGACAAGCATAACAGAAGTGGTTGTCATAACTTTCTACTTTATTAATTTTCTGATCTCTATTATAATATGACATTAATAATGTTATTACTAATCTGCATGGTCTTACTGTAATATCTCTAGTGTCAATGCATTAGTGTTAGGGAAAAAGAAGAACAGAGTCCCCTGGCACACGAAGGGTTACTGATTGAATCCGAGTCTTTACAATAGAGGCCAAAAATATGGAAAAGGCAATGTCACAAAAACCACAGATGCACAGAAATAGGAAGCATTTTTCCGAGAACCCACCCTTAACCTCTGCCAATCTCTGAATGGATGTGTGCACCCTAACAAGTGAGACTATGCCATCTCCTGCAAACTACCGGACAAAATCTACAAATGAGCACATGCCCCTTTACACCAGTGTAAAGTACTGAGAGCAGCTGCTGAGCCCATCTCTCTGCTGATCACGACCCAGTGCCAGTGCAGCCACTCAGTACGGACCATCTCTGGTGCAGGGTCTGCCAGTGTTGCTGGCGGCTCGTTGCTAAGTTATAACTCAGCGGTAAAATCTTCCAGACCGTCCTCGGGCTCATTAGTTGCGCTGAGCGGTGGGTTCTCCACCAGCTCATCCGTCGGTGGCGGTTCACGTGCCTTTGATTCCACTGGATTTTTCCCTTCATCCTGCAGCCCCTCCAGCTCCAGGGTGAACTTGTTGGCGATGATGGACTTGCACAGCTCCACAATCTCTTGCGGCAAGGGCTTCATGCTTGCTTCATACTCATTCTGGGCCTCCTGCTGGTACTGAATGTCATGGAAAACAGTGAGAGAAAAAAAATGAATGGGAGCTCAAACATGAGTCTTCTCCCGAACCTTCTGTGTATCGGATAAGGATGGTTATGGCTGGGGTGAGTCGTCAATTATGCCCCAGATGCTCTGACCCACAGTGCCTCAACATGTCTAAGTGCTCCATACAGCCAAGACATAGCTTCAGAAAGCCAACACCCCACCCCTTTACACACACTGTACCCCATCCAACTCACCAACCTTTCACACACACTGTACCCCATCCAACTCCCCACCCTCACACACACACTGTACCCCATCCAACTCCCCACCCTCTCACACACACTGTACCCCATCCAACTCCCCACCCTCTCACACACACTGTAGCTCATCCAACTCCCCACCCTTTCACACACACACTGTCCCCATCCAACTCCCCACACTTTCACACACACACTGTACCCCATCCAACTCCCCACCCTCTCACACACACTGCACCCCATCCAACTCCCCACCCTCTCACACACACTGTAGCTCATCCAACTCCCCACCCTTTCACACACACACTGTTCCCCATCCAACTCCCCACCCTCTCACACACACTGCACCCCATCCAACTCCCCACCCTCTCACACACACTGTACCCCATCCAACTCCCCACACTTTCACACACACTGTACCCCATCCAACTCCCCACACTTTCACACACACACTGTACCCCATCCAACTCCCCACCCTCACACACACTGTACCCCATCCAACTCCCCACCCTCTCACACACACTGCACCCCATCCAACTCCCCACCCTCACACACACACTGTACCCCATCCAACTCCCCACCCTTTCACACACACTGTACCCCATCTAACTCCCCACACTTTCACACACACTGTAGCTCATCCAACTCCCCACCCTTTCACACACACTGTACCCCATCCAACTCCCCACACTTTCACACACACACTGTACCCCATCCAACACCCCACCCTCACACACACACTGTACCCCATCCAACTCCCCACCCTTTCACACACACACTGTACCCCATCCAACTCCCCACACTTTCACACACACTGTACCCCATCCAACTCCCCACCCTCACACACACTGCACCCCATCCAACTCCCCACCCTTTCACACACACATTGTACCCCATCCAACTCCCCACCCTTTCACACACACATTGTACCCCATCCAACTCCCCACCCTTTCACACACACTGTACCCCATCCAACTCACCAACCTTTCACATACACTGTACCCCATCCAACTCCCCACCCTTTCACACACACTGTACCCCATCCAACTCACCAACCTTTCACATACACTGTACCCCATCCAACTCCCCACCCTTTCACACACTGTACCCCATCCAACTCCCCACCCTTTCACACACTGTACCCCATCCAACTCCCCACCCTTTCACACACACTGTACCCCATCCAACTCCCCACCCTCTCACACACACTGCACCCCATCCAACTCCCCACCCTTTCACACACACTGTACCCCATCCAACTCCCCACCCTCTCACACACACTGTACCCCATCCAACTCCCCACCCTTTCACACACACTGCACCCCATCCAACTCCCCACCCTTTCACACACACTGTACCCCATCCAACTCCCCAACCTTTCACACACACACTGTACCCCATCCAACTCCCCACCCTCACACACACTGTACCCCATCCAACTCCCCACCCTTTCACACACACACTGTACCCTATCCAACTCCCCAACCTTTCACACACACACTGTACCCCATCCAACTCCCCACCCTTTCACACACACTGTACCCCATCCAACTCCCCAACCTTTCACACACACACTGTACCCCATCCAACTCCCCACCCTTTCACACACACTGCACCCCATCCAACTCCCCACCCTTTCACACACACTGTACCCCATCCAACTCCCCACCCTTTCACACACACTGTACCCCATCCAACTCCCCACCTTTTCACACACACTGCACCCTATCCAACTCCCCACCCTTTCACACACAGTGTACCCCATCCAACTCCCCACCCTTTCACACTCACACTGTTCCCCATCCAACTCCCCACCCTTTCACACACACTGCACCCCATCCAACTCCCCACCCTTTCACACACACACTGTACCCCATCCAACTCCCCACCCTTTCACACACACTGTACCCTATCCAACTGCCCACCCTTTCACACACACTGCACCCCATCCAACTGCCCACCCTGTTACCTCTTTTTCCTTTTCCATAATTTCCTCTAAATTAGCTGCGTGCTTTTCCTCAAGTTTGCGTTCAAGACTCGACTGATTCTCTAAAACCTGCAAGAAAAAGTGATATATTAAGTGAAATACAGGTGGTCGTGCGGAAGGAGGGTACCGAGGGATGGTTGTTTGGGGGAGTGGGACTGTCGGTTGGGGAGTGGGACTGTCGGTTGGGGAGTGCGACTGTCGGTTGGGGAGTGGGACTGTTGGTTGGGGAGTGGGCCTGTCGGTTGGGGAGTGGGCCTGTCGGTTGGGGAGTGGGCCTGTCGGTTGGGGAGTGGGACTGTCGTTTGGGGAGTGGGACTGTCGGTTGGGGAGTGGGACTGTCGGTTGGGGAGTGGGACTGTCGTTTAGGGAGTGGGACTGTCGGTTGGGGAGTGGGACTGTCGGTTGGGGAGTGGGACTGTCGTTTAGGGAGTGGGACTGTCGGTTGGGGAGTGGGACTGTCGTTTGGGGAGTGGGACTGTCGTTTGAGGAGTGGGACTGTCAGTTGGAGAGTGAGACTGTCGGTTGGGGAATGGGACTGTCGGTTGGGGAGTGGGACTGTTGGATGGGGAGTGGGACTGTCGGTTGGGGAATGGGACAGTTGGTTGGAGAGTGGGACTGTTGGATGGGGAGTGGGACTGTCGGTTGGAGAGTGGGACTGTTGGATGGGGAGTGGGACTGTTGGATGGGGAGTGGGACTGTTGGTTGGAGAGTGGGACTGTTGGTTGGAGAGTGGGACTGTTGGTTGGAGAGTGGGACTGTTGGATGGGGAGTGGGACTGTTTGGGGAGTGGGACTGTTTGGGGAGTGGGACTGTTGGATGGGGAGTGGGACTGTTGGATGGGGAGTGGGACTGTCGGTTGGGGAGTGGGACTGTTGGATGGGGAGTGGGACTGTCGGTTGGGGAGTGGGCCTGTCGGTTGGGGAGTGGGCCTGTCGGTTGGGGAGTGGGCCTGTCGGTTGGGGAGTGGGCCTGTCGGTTGGGGAGTGGGCCTGTCGGTTGGGGAGTGGGCCTGTCGGTTGGGGAGTGGGCCTGTCGGTTGGGGAGTGGGCCTGTCGGTTGGGGAGTGGGCCTGTCGGTTGGGGAGTGGGCCTGTCGGTTGGGGAGTGGGCCTGTCGGTTGGGGAGTGGGCCTGTCGGTTGGGGAGTGGGCCTGTCGGTTGGGGAGTGGGCCTGTCGGTTGGGGAGTGGGCCTGTCGGTTGGGGAGTGGGCCTGTCGGTTGGGGAGTGGGCCTGTCGGTTGGGGAGTGGGCCTGTCGGTTGGGGAGTGGGCCTGTCGGTTGGGGAGTGGGCCTGTCGGTTGGGGAGTGGGCCTGTCGGTTGGGGAGTGGGCCTGTCGGTTGGGGAGTGGGCCTGTCGTTTGGGGAGTGGGACTGTCGTTTGGGGAGTGGGACTGTCGGTTGGGGAGTGGGACTGTCGGTTGGAGAGTGGGACTGTCGGTTGGGGGTTAGGACTGTTGGTTGGGGAGTGGGACTGTTTGGGGAGTGGGACTGTTGGTTGGTGAGTGGGACTGTTGGTTGGGGAGTGGGACTGTTGGTTGGGGAGTGGGACTGTTGGTTGGGGAGTGGGACTGTTGGTTGGGGAGTGGGACTGTTGGTTGGGGAGTGGGACTGTTGGTTGGGGAGTGGGACTGTTGGTTGGGGAGTGGGACTGTTGTTTGGGGAGTGGGACTGTTGGTTGGGGAATGGGACTGTTGGTTGGGGAGTGGGACTGTTGGTGGGGGAGTGGGACTGTTGGTTGGGGAGTGGGACTGTTGGTGGGGGAGTGGGACTGTTGGTTGGGGAATGGGACTGTTGGTTGGGGAGTGGGACTGTTGGTGGGGGAGTGGGACTGTTGGATGGGGAGTGGGACTGTTGGATGGGGAGTGGGACTGTTGGATGGGGAGTGGGACTGTTGGATGGGGAGTGGGACTGTTGGATGGGGAGTGGGACTGTTGGATGGGGAGTGGGACTGTTGGATGGGGAGTGGGACTAAAGGAGACTATGATGGAATGAGAGCAGAATTGATTAAAGTGGACTGGGAAAATAGATTAAAGGGTAAGACGGTACATGAGCAGTGGTGTTCATTCAAGGAGTTATTTTACAACTTTCAAAATAAATATATTCCACTGAGGAAAAAGGGTGTTAAAGAAATGACAGCCATCCATGGCTAAGTAAAGAAATTAAAGAAAGTATCCAACTAAAAACAAGGACATATAAGGTAGCCAAAGTTAGTGGGAGGATAGAAGATTGGGAAGTCTTCAAAAGACAACAAAAAGTAACTAAAGGATTGATTAAGAAAGGGAAAATAGACTATGAAAATAAATTAGCAAAAAATATAAAAACAGATAGCAAGAGTTTCTATAGTTATATAAAAAGAAAAACTGTGGTTAAGGCAAACGTAGGTCCCTTAGAGGATGAGACCGGGAAATTAATGGTGGGAAACATGGAGATGGCAAAAATGCTGAACAAATATTTTGTTTCAGTCTTTACGGTAGAGGACACTAAGAATATCCCAACACTGGACAAACAGGGGGCTCTAGTGGGGGAGGAGCTAAATACGATTAAAATCACTAAGGAATTGGTATCAGTAAATTAATGGGACTCAAGGCGGATAAATCCCCTGGACCTGATGGCTTACATCCTGGGGTCTTGAGGGAAGTGGCAGTAGGAATTGTGGATGCTTTGGTAATAATTTTCCAAAACTCCCTGAACTCAGCAAAGGTCCCGGCAGATTGGAAAACTGCTAATGTAACACCCTTATTTAAAAAGGGTTGTAGGCAGAAGGCTGGAAATTATAGACCAGTTAGCCTAACATCTGTGGTGGGTAAAATTTTGGAGTCTATTATTAAGGAGACAGTAACGGAACATTTAGATAAACATAATTTAATAGGACAAAGTCAGCATGGCTTTATGAAGGGGAAGTCATGTCTGACAAATTTGCTCGAGTTCTTTGAGGACATAACGTACAGGGTGGATAAAGGGGAACCAGTGGATGTAGTGTATTTAGACTTCCAGAAGGCATTCGACAAGGTGCCACATAAAAGATTATTACTCAAGATAAAAAATCACTGGATTGGGGGTAATATTCTGGCATGGGTGGAGGATTGGTTATCTAACAGGAAGCAGAGAGTTGGGATAAATGGTTCATTCTCGGACTGGCAACCAGTAGCCAGTGGTGTTCCGCAGGGGTCGGTGCTGGGTCCCCAACTCTTTACAATCTATATTAACGATTTGGAGGAGGGGACCGAGTGTAACATATCAAAGTTTGCAGATGATACAAAGATGGGAGGGAAAGTAGAGAGTGAGGAGGACATAAAAAACCTACAGGGGGATATAGACAGGCTGGGTGAGTGGGCAGAGATTTGGCAGATGCAATACAATATTGGAAAATGTGAGGTTATGCACTTTGGCAGGAAAAATCAGAGAGCAAGTTATTATCTTAATGGCGAGAAACTGGAAAGTACTGTAGTACATGGGATCTGGGGGTCTTGGTGCAAGAAAATCAAAAAGTTAGTATGCAGGTGCAGCAGGTGATCAAGAAAGCCAATGGAATGTTGGCTTTTATTGCTAGGGGGATAGAATATAAAAACAGGGAGGTATTGCTGCAGTTGTATAGGGTATTGGTGAGACCGCACCTGGAGTACTGCATACAGTTTTGGTGTCCATACTTAAGAAAAGACATACTTGCTCTCGAGGCAGTACAAAGAAGGTTCACTCGGTTAATTCCGGGGATGAGGGGGTGGACATACGAGGAGAGGTTGAGTAGATTGGGACTCTACTCATTGGAGTTCAGAAGAATGAGAGGCGATCTTATTGAAACATATAAGATTGTGAAGGGGCTTGATCGGGTGGACGTGGTGAGGATGTTCCCAATGATGGGTGAAACTAGAACTAGGGGACATAATCTTAGAATAAGGGGCTGCTCTTTCAAAACTGAGATGAGGAGAAACTTTTTCACTCAGAGGGTAGTGGGTCTGTGGAATTTGCTACCCCAGGAAGCTGTGGAAGCTACTTCATTAAATAAATTTAAAACAGAAATAGACCGTTTCCTAGAAGTAAAGGGAATCAGGGGTTACGGGGAGCGGGCTGGAAATTGGACATGAGTTTGAGTTCGGATCGGTCAAGGCCCTGTGGATGGCGGAGCGGGCCCAGGGTCCGAGTGGCCTGGTCCTGCTCCTACTTCTTGTGTTCTTCAGAGTTGAGGTTGGATCAGATCAGCCATGATCTCATTGAATGGCGGAGCAGGCTCGAGGGGCCGATTGGTCTACTCCTGCTCCTATTTCTTATGTTCTTATGTTCTTATGACTGTTGGATGGGGAGTGGGACTGTTGGATGGGGAGTGGGACTGTCGTTTGGGGAGTGGGACTGTCGGTTGGGGAGTGGGACTGTCGGTTGGGGAGTGGGACTGTCGGTTGGGGAGTGGGACTGTCGGATGGGGAGTGGGACTGTCGGTTGGGAAGTGGGACTGTCGGTTGGGGAGTGGGACTGTCGGATGGGGAGTGGGACTGTCGTTTGGGGAGTGGGACTGTCGTTTGGGGAGTGGGACTGTCGTTTGGGGAGTGGGACTGTCGTTTGGGGAGTGGGACTGTCGTTTGGGGAGTGGGACTGTCGTTTGGGGAGTGGGACTGTCGTTTGGGGAGTGGGACTGTCGTTTGGGGAGTGGGACTGTCGTTTGGGGAGTGGGACTGTCGTTTGGGGAGTGGGACTGTCGTTTGGGGAGTGGGACTGTCGTTTGGGGAGTGGGACTGTCGTTTGGGGAGTGGGACTGTCGTTTGGGGAGTGGGACTGTCGTTTGGGGAGTGGGACTGTCGTTTGGGGAGTGGGACTGTCGGTTGGGGAGTGGGACTGTCGGTTGGGGAGTGGGACTGTCGGTTGGGGAGTGGGACTGTCGGTTGGGGAAGTGGGACTGTCGGTTGGGGAGTGGGACTGTCGGTTGGGGAGTGGGACTGTCGGTTGAAGAGTGGGACTGTCGGTTGAAGAGTGGGACTGTCGGTTGGAGAGTGGGACTGTCGGTTGGAGAGTGGGACTGTCGGTTGGAGAGTGGGACTGTCGGTTGGAGAGTGGGACTGTCGGTTGGGGAGTGGGACTGTCGGTTGGAGAGTGGGACTGTCGGTTGGGGAGTGGGACTGTCGGTTGGGGAGTGGGACTGTCGGTTGAAGAGTGGGACTGTCGGTTGGAGAGTGGGACTGTCGGTTGGAGAGTGGGACTGTCGGTTGGGGAGTGGGACTGTCGGTTGGAGAGTGGGACTGTCGGTTGGGGAGTGGGACTGTCGGTTGGGGAGTGGGACTGTCGGTTGGGGAGTGGGACTGTCGGTTGGGGAGTGGGACTGTCGGTTGGGGAGTGGGACTGTTTGGGGAGTGGGACTGTTTGGGGAGTGGGACTGTTGGATGGGGAGTGGGACTGTTGGTTGGAGAGTGGGACTGTTGGTTGGAGAGTGGGACTGTTGGTTGGGAGTTAGGACTGTCGGTTGGGGAGTGGGACTGTTTGGGGAGTGGGACTGTTGGATGGGGAGTGGGACTGTGGGTTGGAGAGTGGGACTGTTGGATGGGGAGTGGGACTGTTGGATGGGGAGTGGGACTGTTGGTTGGGGAGTGGGACTGTGGGTTGGAGAGTGGGACTGTTGGATGGGGAGTGGGACTGTGGTTTGGGGAGTGGGACTGTCGGATGGGGAGTGGGACTGTTGGATGGGGAGTGGGACTGTTGGATGGGGAGTGGGACTGTGGGTTGGAGAGTGGGACTGTTGGTTGGGGAGTGGGACTGTGGTTTGGGGAGCGGGACTGTTGGTTGGGGAGTGGGACTGTTGGTTGGGGAGTGGGACTATTGGTTTGGGGAGTGGGACTGTTGGATGGGGAGTGGGACTGTTGGATGGGGAGTGGGACTGTGGGTTGGAGAGTGGGACTGTTGGTTGGGGAGTGGGACTGTTGGATGGGGAGTGGGACTGTTGTTTGGGGAGTGGGACTGTGGGTTGGGGAGTGGGACTGTGGGTTGGAGAGTGGGACTGTTGTTTGGGGAGTGGGACTGTTGTTTGGGGAGTGGGACTGTGGGTTGGGGAGTGGGACTGTGGGTTGGAGAGTGGGACTGTTGGATGGGGAGTGGGACTGTGGTTTGGGGAGTGGGACTGTCGGATGGGGAGTGGGACTGTTGGATGGGGAGTGGGACTGTTGGATGGGGAGTGGGACTGTGGGTTGGAGAGTGGGACTGTTGGATGGGGAGTGGGACTGTGGGTTGGAGAGTGGGACTGTTGGTTGGGGAGTGGGACTGTGGTTTGGGGAGTGGGACTGTTGGATGGGGAGTGGGACTATTGGTTTGGGGAGTGGGACTGTTGGTTGGGGAGTGGGACTGTTGGTTGGGGAGTGGGACTATTGGTTTGGGGAGTGGGACTGTTGGATGGGGAGTGGGACTGTTGGATGGGGAGTGGGACTGTGGGTTGGAGAGTGGGACTGTGGGTTGGAGAGTGGGACTGTTGGTTGGGGAGTGGGACTGTTGGTTGGGGAGTGGGACTGTTGGATGGGGAGTGGGACTGTTGGTTGGGGAGTGGGACTGTGGGTTGGAGAGTGGGACTGTTGGATGGGGAGTGGGACTGTGGTTTGGGGAGTGGGACTGTCGGATGGGGAGTGGGACTGTTGGATGGGGAGTGGGACTGTTGGATGGGGAGTGGGACTGTGGGTTGGAGAGTGGGACTGTTGGTTGGGGAGTGGGACTGTGGTTTGGGGAGCGGGACTGTTGGTTGGGGAGTGGGACTGTTGGTTGGGGAGTGGGACTATTGGTTTGGGGAGTGGGACTGTTGGATGGGGAGTGGGACTGTTGGATGGGGAGTGGGACTGTGGGTTGGAGAGTGGGACTGTTGGTTGGGGAGTGGGACTGTTGGATGGGGAGTGGGACTGTTGTTTGGGGAGTGGGACTGTGGGTTGGGGAGTGGGACTGTGGGTTTGAGAGTGGGACTGTTGGATGGGGAGTGGGACTGTTGTTTGGGGAGTGGGACTGTGGGTTGGGGAGTGGGACTGTGGGTTGGAGAGTGGGACTGTTGGATGGGGAGTGGGACTGTGGGTTGGAGAGTGGGACTGTTGGATGGGGAGTGGGACTGTGGGTTGGAGAGTGGGACTGTTGGTTGGGGAGTGGGACTGTGGTTTGGGGAGTGGGACTGTTGGATGGGGAGTGGGACTATTGGTTTGGGGAGTGGGACTGTTGGATGGGGAGTGGGACTGTTGGATGGGGAGTGGGACTGTGGGTTGGAGAGTGGGACTGTGGGTTGGAGAGTGGGACTGTTGGTTGGGGAGTGGGACTGTTGGTTGGGGAGTGGGACTGTTGGATGGGGAGTGGGACTGTTGGATGGGGAGTGGGACTGTTGGTTGGGGAGTGGGACTGTTGGATGGGGAGTGGGACTGTTGGATGGGGAGTGGGACTGTGGGTTGGGGAGTGGGACTGTTGGTTGGGGAGTGGGACTGTTGGTTGGGGAGTGGGACTGTTGGATGGGGAGTGGGACTGTGGGTTGGGGAGTGGGACTGTGGGTTGGAGAGTGGGACTGTTGGTTGGGGAGTGGGACTGTTGGTTGGGGAGTGGGACTGTTGGTTGGGGAGTGGGACTGTTGTTTGGGGAGTGGGACTGTGGGTTGGGGAGTGGGACTGTGGGTTGGGGAGTGGGACTGTTGGTTGGGGAGTGGGACTGTTGGTTGGGGAGTGGGACTGTTGGATGGGGAGTGGGACTGTGGGTTGGAGAGTGGGACTGTGGTTTGGGGAGTGGGACTGTTGGTTGGGGAGTGGGACTGTTGTTTGGGGAGTGGGACTGTTGTTTAAGAGAGTACAACTGTTGGATATGACAACTGGCATTGAGTAGATGGACATGCTCGATGGGACAAATCTCTCTTCTAATGCCTTGTTTCTCTTTAATTGTTCTGTGTAGCTCGGACAAACCGATATCCTTTCTGTGCAATGCCACATACCAGCTTGAAGACTTTCACCGACGCCTGTATATGTTGCTCGTTGAGCTCCTTTTTGCGCCTGTAATTAGGAAACACAGTACTCTCTGTGAGCTGAGTGACCACGAGCACACGACATGTTCATACCAGACTGGCCTGCTACTCCCTCGCAATGTTTGCAGTGGAAAAGAAATAGGAGTTGCTCAGAACCATCGCTGCTCTCAGTCCACGGACTGGTATCGACCATTTGGGCCCTAATTAGCACCGGCGTCCGCAAAATTGAGTTTTAGCGCCCCAAGAGGGAGGTGGAGCGCTAAATCAAGTGCTGCACTTCCTTCTTAGGGCTCTAACGTCGGAGAGCGGGGCGGAGACTTCAGCAGCGCCGCACACTGGGCCGGGGTGATGTGCACAGTGATGACGTCATGATCTCCGGGCGAAGGAGATCGGGGCACAATGCCGTAGCGCTGCCACAAAATTCCTGCCGATGTCAGCGCCACGCCCAGTCGCAAAGCCATTTGTGCCCCATTAGCGCACCCGAGGGCATTAACGGGAGGCACAAAGGCACCCAATTTCACCCCCTTCATCTCCCGCCAACCCTCGCCCCCGCCTCCCCGGCCCTTCAATTGGCCAACGTAAATCTGGGTCAGGGGTTATTTTCTATTTTTAACATTCTTCTCTGTTGCTCAAAATCTCCAAATCCCTCGTCCGACGCACTCTTCCTCTATCTGTGCAAATCCAGACTCATCGCACCGTCTCCAACTCATTTTTCCCCAAGACCACTGAACTCCTCACTCCCTTCCTCCTCCAGCCCTCAGGCTTTTAAACCCCCAAGCTTGGCGTTAACTCATCACGACTTCCTCATTGGCCATGTCTTCTCGGTTACTCTGCTCACTGTAGGGGTTGGCCCACAGTTTAAAGTGGCGAGGAACTAGCGCGAGCCTCACTCAGCAGGTGGGGGGCACTAAAGAGAAACGTTTATTGACAATAAGTTTGTAGAACAGCTGTGACTCCTCTCCCTCACCCCAACAACTCACGCTCTAGGTACAATCCTCAATCTCTGCTCTGACCAGTGCTGCAGTCTGATACACGGCCACACACAGACCTAATAGCTTGTGTGTTTTTGTGGCTTCCCAGGACAGCCAAAGCAACTGACACTATCCAACCGAGTGTGGAATCCCACTGCAATCAGTTCACTTGCAGACGGGGCCTGGGACATAAACCTGTAGCAGCTCATGGCAGCAGCCATGTTGGGTAATGGTGTGCGCCGATTGGCTGGACCTTTCGGGCTGGATGTCCCCAGTGCTGGAATGTTCCACCGCTACTGGCGGGAGTGGTCAATAGGACAGGTTTAGCACACTGTTACCTCGCGATTAAGTTGTAGCGATTAAGAGGCTAATGCTGGTTATCAGTCCAGGCTGCTTTATCATTAAAAGGCTTTTCCCAACACAGCGTGGCAGCTGCTGATCACTCACCTCTCCTGGACGGTCTTTTCCACTGTGTTTTTCAGCATGTTCTCAATCTTATCCTGTCGCTTCAGCTCCATCTTTTTCTTCACTTCCTTCATATCACTGAAAAAAATAGTGAATTAAGAACATAAGAACATAATAAATAGGATCAGGAGTCGGCCATTCGACCCTTCGAGCCTGCTCCGCCATTCAATAAGATCATGGCTGATCTACGACCTCAACTCCACTTTCCTGCCCGATCTCCATATCCCTTGATTCCCCCAGAGTCCAAAAATCTATCGATCTCAGCCTTGAATATACTCAAAGACTGAACATCCACAGCCCTCTGGGGTAGAGAATTCCAAAGATTCACCACCCTCTGAGTGAAGACATTTCTCCTCATCTCAGTCCTAAGTGACCGACCCCTTATCCTGAGACTATGCCCCCTAGTTCTAGACTCTCCAGCCAGGGGAAACAGCCTCTCAGCATCTACCCTGTCAAGCCCTCAAAGAATCTTATATGTTTCAATGAGATCACATTCTTCTAAACTCCAGAGAGTATAGGCCCGATCTACTCAATCTTACCTCATAGGACAACCCTCTCATCCCAGGAATCAGTCTGGTGAACCTTCGTTGCACCGCCTCAAAGGCAAGTATATCCTTCCTTAGATAAGGAGACCAAATTGGAATGAACAACCGAGTACTCTCTACAGGGAGCTATGAGGTGTCACGGTCTGAACCACACCTTACACACACGAACCAACCTCGAACACTGGCACTCACTAATTTCAGAAAGGTGATAAAAGATCCTATTATCCAACATTGACAGACTATTATTGCAGGAAGGGTTGATTTATAAATTACTGATAGGGGATGGGAGAGCTGAAAGAAGGACATTTACTTCCTGGGTGGGGCCTGGGGGCATGTTTTTGATTTTTCATTCTCGTTTTAGTACATTTTCGGATATTTCGGAGGCTCCTGTAATTCTGCATTTGAAGCCAAAATTAATTGCTCCTGGAAGGGTGAGAGATATTTCAAATATGAAAAATAAATGTGATTGTACAGCCAGCATTACAGCTTGACAGGATAAAGTTAGAGGGTTTCACACTCTCCATTAAAACAGGAGGCGTACGTTTGTTTGTTATTATCTCCAGCTGTTGTTTCTAGCAACTCTTTTCACCATCAAAACCTTTTAATTTATTCTACTGGAAATAAAAATTCATTACAAAACTATCTATAAATTATTACAAGCCCACAGTCCTGCTACCTTGGTGTCATTAAACAACCTCGCATTCAGATTGTGAATCCAGGTCATTTCGGTGAGCCAGGAACTAGAGGGTTGTATCGGCTTATATTCCCTTGAGTTTAGAAGGTTGAGGACTGATCTGATTGAGGTGTTTAAAACGTTAAAAGGATTCGATAGAGTAGATACGGAGAAACTATTTCCTCTGGTTGGGGAATCCAGAACAAGGGACATATCCTTAAAATTAGAGCTAGGCCGTTTAAGGGTGAAATCAGGAACTGCTTCCCTGGTATTTTATCCCAAGTACAACAACTGCCACTGAACAAAACGCTGCCATGTGGTGGAACCAATGTTTTATGGCACAGTCACCCCACAGACTCCCAGCTAATCCAGATCTGGCCATACTTTGCTAGGTCCATTTCCTGCTAGATATTCTCTTCCCTTTCTGCTGGATTAGGGTCCATTTCCTGCTGGGAATTCCATTACCTTTCTGCTGGATATGGGTCCATTTCCTGCTGGGAATCCCCTCACCTTTCTGCTGGATATGGGTATGTTACCTGCTGGGAATCCCCTCACCTTTCTGCTGGATATGGGTCCATTACTTGCTAGGTATCCCCTTACCTTTCTGCTGGACCTGGGTCCATTTCCTGCTGGGAATCCCCTCACCTTTCTGCTGGATATGGGTACGTTACCTGCTGGGAATCCCCTCACCTTTCTGCTGGATATGGGTACGTTACCTGCTGGGAATCCCCTCACCTTTCTGCTGGACCTGGACTCAGTTTTGCTCGATGATTCCTCACCTTTCAGCTGATTCCTTTAAACTCTTCAGTGCAGCTGCTTGTTTTTCTTTTGCGATCTCCACCAGTTTGGCCACTTGCTGCAGGTTCAAAGATAAAACCATCGGTTAGATTGTCCACAATTTGTAAATGGTGGAATATGGTCTGTCTCCTACAACAGCCCATCATTGTCTGTACACAGTGGTCAGTACAGTGAGTGAGCATGCGGTGAGGAATTGATATACCAGAGAGTGGCTCCGCCCCTGGACACTGGAGATGACAGCTACTAAACTCTCTTCTCGTAGTTTCTCCCTGTTCCTCTCAGGGGTGGGGTTCAGTTGATGTTATAGAACACTGGGTTGAGGCACAGCACCTGAGTGCCCATCCTTGGAGAGCTGGGCTACGCAGGGGTCTTGGAACAGAGGGGATCCGCCAACTCCCCCCTCCCATCCCGCCCTCCACCCACCCCCCCCCCCACCCCCCTGCGGCCCAGCCACTGAATCCTCTCAGTGTGCTGCGTCCATCCAGGCCTCTGTGTGTCGGAAACTCCATAGCCCGCTCACACCCCAGGCCCAGGCCTGTGTGATGAGGCTTAGCTCCTGGAAGTGAGCCATGGGAATGGATCTGAGAGGCCTGTAGTGAGGGCCCCTGCTAGCTGCCTCCTGCCTGCCCCAGCCGTCTGATCCTCTGACTGGAGAGGGTCTCAGCGGCAAGGCCATTAGGCCTGATTCTTGGGTTCCCCTACTCGAAGTAGGACCAGAACATGCTGGGGATGGGAAGGGGAGGAAGAGTCATATCCCCCCCCAATCACCTTCTTTCCATGGTAACACAGTGCCTGCACCTACTGTAGATGGCCGTACGCCAACCCGCAGGGAAATTCTTCAACCTATGGAAAGGCGATGGAGAACCCACACCCCATCACCTGCCCATAGCGCCAAGGAAATAAGTGTTCCCCAGGCATTCGTGCAAGGAAAATCAGTCTCATCCTGTCCTCAGCCAAGCTCCTCAAATATAGCGGGGGGCAGCTGGCGGGGGGGGTGGGGGGGGGAGCGCTGCAGAGTGACCAAGAGAGGGGAGCCTCGGCTGGGAGCACGGGTTATCGTCACAACTGTTGAGGGTGTCGTGCTTTCCAAACATGCACCAAGCACCTCAGTGTTAGAATGGGTTACAGTAAATCCCCACACCCCAGCACAGTGTTAGAATGGGTTACAGTAAATCCCCACTCCCCAGCACAGTGTTAGAATGGGTTACAGTAAATCCCCACTCCCCAGCACAGTGTTAGAATGGGTTACAGTAAATCCCCACTCCCCAGCACAGTGTTAGAATGGGTTACAGTAAATCCCCACTCCCCAGCACAGTGTTAGAATGGGTTACAGTAAATCCCCATTCCCCAGCACAGTGTTAGAATGGGTTACAGTAAATCCCCATTCCCCAGCACAGTGTTAGAATAGGTTACAGTAAATCCCCACTCCCCAGCACAGTGTTAGAATGGGTTACAGTAAATCCCCACTCCCCAGCACAGTGTTAGAATGGGTTACAGTAAATCCCCACACCCCAGCACAGTGTTAGAATGGGTTACAGTAAATCCCCACACCCCAGCACAGTGTTAGAATGGGTTACAGTAAATCCCCACACCCCAGCACAGTGTTAGAATGGGTTACAGTAAATCCCCACACCCCAGCACAGTGTTCGAATGGGTTACAGTAAATCCCCACACCCCAGCACAGTGTTAGAATGAGTTCCTGTAAATCCCCACTCCCCAACACAGTGTTAGAATGAGGTACAGTAAATCCCCACACCCCAGCACAGTGTTAGAATGAGGTACAGTAAATCCCCACACCCCAGCACAGTGTTAGAATGGGTTACAGTAAATCCCCAAATTCCAGCACAGTGTTAGAATGGGTTATAGTAAATCCCCACACCCCAGCTCAGTGTTAGAAGGAGCGATAGTTCCGAAAGCTTGTGATTTCAAATAAAACTGTTGGACTATAACCTGGTGTTGTGCGACCTCTCAATTATAGTAACTCCCCAGCAGAGTGTTAGAATAGGTTACAGTAAATCCCTACACCCCAGCACAGTGTTAGAATAGGTTACAGTAAATCCCCACTCCCCAGCACAGTGTTAGAATGGGTTACAGTAAATCCCTACACCCCAGCACAGTGTTAGAATGGGTTACAGTAAATCCCCACACCCCAGCTCAGTGTTAGAATGGGTTACAGTAAATCCCCACTCCCTAGCACAGTGTTAGAATGGGTTACAGTAAATCCCTACACCCCAGCACAGTGTTAGAATGGGTTACAGTAAATCCCCACACACCAGCACAGTGTTAGAATGCGTTTCAGTAAACATCCATACCCCAGCTCAGTCTTAGAATGGGTTACAGTGAATCCCCACACCCCAGCAGAGAGTTACAATGGGTTAATTCAATCCCCGCACAAGGCAGTACCGGCCCCGCTACTGTACCTCGGTGATGTGTTGCTCTTTCCTGTTCCTGATGAGTTCGTACTGCTCTGCGTACACCCGCTGTAAATCTGCCTGTAGCTTGTCCTTGAGCTCGCTCACTCTCTCAGCTGCTGCCCCACTGCTCGTTGGCCTCTCTGTGGGGCTCTGACACTCCCCACTAAGGACACTTTCGTGGATATTGCTGAGACTCCTGTAACAGGAAGAGGCATGGCAACAATCACCAGTGGTCACCACCAATCGACTGCCCCTGTGCTCATATTTAAACCATACTTCACCAAAGCTAAGGCAATTTACCAGCAGAAACTGCAATGATAAATCCCCATACACCAGCAGAGTGTTAAAATGGGTTTCAGTAAATCCCCACAATCCCAGCACAGTGTTAGACTGGATTACAGTAAATCCCCACACACCAGCACAGTGTTAAAATCGGTTACAGCAAACTCCCACACCCAGCCGAGTTAGAATGGACTCTAGTACTGGAGGAGCAGGGGGAGAAGGGGGAGGGAGAGGTACGGGGAGGAGGAGGGGGAGGAGGGGAGGAGGTACAGGAAGTACAGGAGGGGAGGAGATGGTACAGGAGGGGAGGTGGAGGTGGTGGAGATGGAGGAGTGGAGGAGGGGAGGGGAGGAGGAGGTGGAGGAGGTGCAGGAGGGGAGGAGGTGGTGGAGGAGGAGGGGAGGAGGTGGAGGAGGTGGTGGAAGAGGTGGAGGAGGAGGTGAAGAGGTGGAGGAGGGGAGGAGGTGAAGAGGTGGAGGAGG